>CM035167.1:14985927-15585927 GCA_020205615.1 Panax quinquefolius
TTAAAAACTAAAATGTAAATAGCAATGTATCACGTACAATATCAACACTTCAACTTCCTCCAGGATCATGCATTCCATCATCAATTTCTTCACTACAACAACACTTCCGTCTCCAACCTCACCTCATGCATTGAATCTTCATCAGTCTACATTGTCAAACAATTAATATTAATCCATGATATTATTTTGCATATGTATTGATTTATGGAAGAAAAAAAACTAAACAAATTAATACTTATAATCATATTTTTCTTAATCTTATACTCGGCCTGCAACCAATCACCTGTGCAAATCAAAGCTTAGACTACATTAGGCTTCAAGAGCTCCTGAACTGGTCAAGAACCCTTCCCTGGCACTAAATATTGATTCAGAGGCCACAATACTCACAGGTATGGACAATTTATCTCTTGTCATCTTAGACAAAACCTTGAATTTTAAAGTGTTTTCCTTCCACCATTTTAAATCATCAAAATTATTATCAACATTGCAAACCAATCTCCATTCTTCCAAGTAAATTTCCAAATCAGACTTCAAACATGGGGATGCAATGTCCATATTTTGAGCTCAACTGTAAAAGTACTATGCTCTATTCTTGGTCTTACTCTTAGATCCACCAACATAAACCATTGGTTTATCACTATTTCTAGCACTTGAAGTTTTATATTGACTATTAACAACTTGTTCTACATTATAAAGTGCCACATATTCATCAAACAGTTCTTGCAATTAAAGCATTTTGAATAACAAGTACCTCTTTGCTTCAAACTCACTGACATACATCTTTGGGAAACAAAAATATAACTAATTGCACCGTATATCTTGGATCTAAGATAGATGCAATCGCCATCAATAAGTTACATTAATTGTCCCTAATATAGATCAAACTTCTCTTTCATCTTGTAAGTCATTTCTTTTATATATTCACATTTATTAACAATAGTTTCATTCAACAGTTCCTTGATTTTCTAAATCTCAAGTAAAAACAGATTGGAAGTAGGATATTCACAGCCAGAAAACACATTTGTTGCTTCATTAAACACTTCTAAAAATTTAATAACCCTCATAGCCCTATCCTAATCTTCCCTACGAGGTAAAGAGTTATAGTGAAGGTCTCTCTCTTTTCACAATGAGAACACATCCTTTAATTGTAAAGCAGACTCTAACATGGCATATGTGGAGTTCCACCTAGTAGGGACATCTAATATCAGTCTTTTTGAAGATGGTAATTGAATTTTTTTTAAAATCTCACCAAATTTATGAAGATGAGATGGAGAAATTTTCAAGTACTTAACAGTCTCACAGATATTTTGAATAACATTTTGGATAATCCCTAAACTGTGACGCCCCCAAAATTAGGTATACGTCACCCATCTTGGGTCGCCACTTACATGGTACATAAATTCAAATACAACTTACTAACCTAATCGTAGGTATGCAATACGACATAAGCCGTGAGTTTGAATACAAATATTGTCTACTAGATATTATACAAACTCAAAAGAGTCCTCATTACAACTATTATCACACTATTTCACGAATAGTGAGGACTACTAATGCTATCCTCCGGACCATTACTCCGCTTCCCCGACTTCGTCCCAATGTATATTTCTCATTTCACGAAGAAACGGTGAAAGAAAGGGTGAGCTCAACTAGCCCAAGAAGAAATATTATGACTAAGATAATGCGTAATAAATTATCATTAGCCTTCAACAATGTTAAACCGATAAAATACAATAGACAACCGGTTTAAGCTGCGGCAGAATATGCAATCCATTAAAAGAGTCAAGTAGAGAATAAAATCTACTATCTTTTAGGTTTTAAAAGGTTTTCATCAATTTTTTTTTTATCGGCGAGACTCAAACAATAAATAAACCACCACATCTAATCATCCTGCATTACCACGGTCAAGGATTTTCATCAAATTATCAATGGTCATGACTATACCGAATCACCCACGGTCATAATCATACCAAAAACTATCCATCAACGCATTACACAGCCACCGAGGACTTTTGTCACATCATTTATATCAAGCCATGATTATACCGAATGATCCTTGGTCATAATCATACTAAGTTCGTCTATGTACGTAAGCCAAAGATAACATAATATAACATGAGGATGATGACAATGACATAATAATTCAATAAAACAAGTTCAAGAATTATTTTATCCAGGAATTAGTAACGTCCAAATTGTCAACAAGATACTGTTTTGTAGAGTAAAATTCAAGAATGATCAGAAGAATATTTTTATGAAAAGATACTAGATGAAACGCAAATATCAAGGATATTCTACTAATTTCATGGAGTATAGAAGTCAAAGTTTTAACCAACTGGGTATAATAAAGAATGGAATAACAAAAGAAATCACCATGCATGCGATTGCAGATGTATGAGTTATTCCAAGAATAATAATAATGTAAACGAAAGTCGGTGAAATTCACAATCGGCGGGATGTTCCAACGAATAATAAAGATGGAACCGGATCCGGTGTAAAACACACGATAGGATATTCCAACGGAGAATGATAAAGACGGAACCAGTCCCGGTGTAAAACACATGCACGTGATGTTCCAAATAATAATAATAAAAGGCGGAACCAGGTCCTGTGTAAAACACATGCATGGATGTTCCAATGAATAATAGAAGAATGTCACCAAGTATAGGGTAAACCACGATATGATTATGTATAGGGGCATGCCACAGATACAAAGTTATTCCAATGTAATAATAAAGAATGGAATAACGGAGGATTTCACCAAGTATAGGGTATGTCACAGACATACGAGTTATTCCAACAGAATAATAAGGAATGGAATAACTGAAGTTCTCTTCATGAATACAAACGAATAATATCCTTACGAATTGCAAAAAAAAATAATACCCCTTACCGTAAAAAGACACCTGGATATCAAAGTAGTGAAGTACCGAATCACTCTTCTTCTTTCTCTCTATAGATTTTCTCTCTATAAGCTTCTCTCTATAATTTCTCTCTCTAGTTTCAAAGGAATTCGTAAGAAAATAATGAAGGAATGAGCTTCTATTTATAGGAAAATAGAATGCATAGTAATTAATCCATGAACGGTCCGTATTGATTTACTTTAATCGTGACGGTCCATATTTAAAGCAAAATCTTTTAAATAAAATATAATATATTCTATTTATATAAAAACATTTTACTATGCAAACACTATATCAACACTATATGCAAAACACTATGCAACACTATGCATAATAAAATATAATATATTCTATTTATAGAATAACTTTAATAAAGTATTCTGCTTTTATATAAAAAAGATGTTTCGCTTTTATTACGTTAATAATACGAATAAAAAAAAACGTCATTATCGCTATAATAATTCATATTATTAATCGACAATAATGGAATCAAACCGAGTGACTTCTCACATAAGCATCAATAATCAATACCGTAATGTTACTATGCAACCACACGATTCATCGTACTTTTACTACCGAGTAGTTCAACAATGATCAATCAGAAACTTCCGCCGTTATTTCAATAAAATATTTTTGTCGTTTTCTCAATCCGACAATAATTACATTAGGGGTCCACCAATGATTGAGTAGTTGTTGCATTTAATATTCCCTCGCTAAACCTATATTCTCCTCACCAATATAATATAACCACTTGCATACTTTGCAAAATTTATAAATACTACCCACAACTATAATATTATCTCAAATTCACACCATAATATTAAAAATTATTTCACAAAATTTAAATCTTTATTGATAAAATCTGGGATCTCACAATCTCCCTCCTTATGGAATTTCACCCTCGAAATTAGGTGTACGTACACTGGTATGATAAAGAGATGAGGATACCTTGAATACCTTTATCGTTGAAAACATTAAATTCATCTTTGCAATCCCGCCAAAGATATTCATTTCATCTTTGCACTCACAGGCCAAAGATATACAAATCAGAAACCAATAATCTTTGAGACGCAACTTAATAAGAAATCACGACCACGAATTATCCATGCACCAACGTCCCAAGGATATTCGTGTTTTTCAATCTGATCATGATTATACCGAATAATCCTTGGTCATAATCATACCAAGTCTATCAATGCACTACTACCAAAGATGACTTTTACTTTACAACATCCATGAATTAATATTTCATTCACGAGACTCTCATTTCAATAATTAATTCATATCGTCGAATCATCCCCGCACTCACGGCCAAGGATATTCATTAGTATCATGACCACGAATTATCCATGCACTACGTACGAAAGATAATCGTGTATTCATTAGTATCACGACCATAATTATCCATGCACTACTACCAAAGATAATCATGTATTCATTAGTATCACGACCACAAATTATCCATGCACTACTACCAAAGATAATTGTGTATTCATTAGTATCACGACCACAAATTATCCATGCACTACGGCCAAAGATAATTGTGTATTCATTAAGATCACGACCACAAATTATCCATGCACTACTACCAAAGATAATTGTGTATTCATTAGTATCACGACCACAAATTATCCATGCACTACTACCAAAGATAATCGTATATTCATTAGTATCACGACCACAAATTATCCATGCACTACTACCAAAGATAACTGTGGTATTCATTAGTATCACGACCACAAATTATCCATGCACTACGCCAAAGATAATTGTGTATTCATTAAGATCACGACCACAAATTATCCATGCACTACTGCCAAAGATAATTGTGTATTCATTAAGATATACGACCACAAATTATCCATGCACTACTACCAAAGATAACCGTGTATTCATTAGTATCACGACCACAAATTATCCATGCACTACGGCTAAAGATAATCGTAGTATTCAATTACGGTTATGATTATACCGAACAATCCTCATCATAATCATACCAAGTCCATCTATGCATTACAGGGCCACGTATTTGACTTTCAACATAATATAAACATGAGGATAATGATATAAAGAATCAATCAAATGAGATAAAGGATAAATATTAAACATTTATAATATAATTTATCCAGGATTCAAGAATATCCCCATGTTATCAATCACTTAATAATCTCATAATCTAATATCATTAATATTATAACAATATTTTAATCACTTCTTAAATTTATAAACAATTTTTCTCAATTGTTTACGCTTTTACCATATAATGCATTTAATCATTCAAAATGCCATACTCATAAGATATCATCACCAATTATCAAATCTCTCAAAAATATGCATATACTCTATATAGGATTCTCTAGCCATAAAATCCTATTTTCAACTTTGTTACTTCACATAACATATTTAACTCATATGTTCAGTAATTAAACTATTTTCATGAAAAATACCAAATCAGTCCCAAAAATATTTCTTTTCTGGGATTTAGCATAATATAGTCCCATAATGAAAATATATTTTCTCGAAATTTTAAAATTCATTTACTATTTTTCAAAATCAATTTCTAATTAATTCCTTAAGAAATTAGCTACCTCAAGTTTAACTCCAAAATTCCCAAATATTGGCAGGACCTTACACATGTTAACGAGAGCTTCCAGTTTAAATTTCATGGTCATCGGAATTATAGAACTCCTAAGGTTATAGCGTTTTAATTTAAAAACCTAAATATTGAAATAGTCATAACTTGCTCATTTTAAGTCAGAATGAGCTCATTTTTGGACAGGAGGTACTTTATACCATATACCTTCATGTCCCAAAAGGCCAGAATTTTTCTCATAATTTAAGTGGCCGAAACAGCCCCTCTAAAATCATGGCAGCAGCTTTTTCGGTTTTTGCAGCTTTGCACTCCTTTGCTAAAATCAGTCCACACAAAAATCTACAACACCTTTTCCAGTAATTCCACTTGGATTAGTTAGGTAACTCATAGATCTAACTCTAGGTCTTGACCACATTCAAAAATTCAAAATATAATAGGAGATATGGTCTATTGAATTTCATGTTACGTTTTTCACCAAAATCTGATTTTCAACTCTTTGTGATTTCTAAGAAACTTTCATGTTTTCACATAATAACCAACATAACTCATCATAACACTTACTAATACTTCATATACCCATGATTTTCATTAGTCCAATGCTTTTATTATGACTTTCATCATAATCCTCGTAAACAGATCCTTTTAGTTGAAGAAATATTTGAGGGTTTAAGAAATGGGTTTTGCACTGGGGTCAATACAAAATTCGATTTCACGCTCTAGGGTAGGCTAGGAAGTCTTCAAGAATACGCCAAGAAATTTATTAATGATAGAAATATCATTCAAAACTGTTACTCTCGTCCAAGACTTGGATAGTACGTCACATTAATACCAATCATGACTTATATCCCTTAACCTGGATAACACCTCACAATGATACCTATAAACTTGCCATCTTCATTCACGATGTCGCCTACGTAAAGTCCGACGGTGCATTCCATACAAGGAAGTCAACAACGAAAGGTTCGGGGCTCTTTACTTATGGCTTGATATGATAATAATTGACTTTAGTAGTTTGGTTACTTGAATTACACAACAAGTTGGTTATGAATATAAAAAGCTAACAACCTTACGAAAAGAATGATGAGTAGTTAACCAATTAATTCCTAAAATCCCATCAAAGGCAAATATTTTCAAAAAGATAAGATCGACAGGTAACGTGAAAATGTTTATTTGAACCAAACAAGATTTAAAAATAGTAGAGGTAACGAAGGCTCCTACTAACAAAGTTTCAAACCAATAAGTCAAAGTCTAACTTCTCCTGAGTCAAATTTAAATGTTGAACGCAAAGCAAGCGAGATAAAATAATGGGTAGAACCCAGTATCTTATAAGGTATAGACTTCGCAAGAATTTATAATTAACTAACCCGTGCTAACTTCGTTCGAGTCACTTGCTTTTTAAGAAGTCATGAAAATCGCTCTTCATGAAACCACCGACTTTGTTTTATCCAGATCCGCCTTTGGTGCCACCGTCCCAAATTGGACTTGACTTTGGTGCAAGACAAAATCGAGCTAAATGACCTTCTCTTCTTGAAATTTCCACTTATTATCTTGGTCATGATTACCACCGAAGTGGTTACCATTCTTGGCATGATAATTTCTCCCACGATGGTCATCATTGTTCGATGGTCGAATTCTGCCCAGATGATTATTATCGTGTTGTTAGTCGTTACCATTTTGGTTGAGTGACTCATTATCGCGCTCCAATAACCGGAGCCCTATTCACAACATCTAAATACAAACACTCGTCACAAAACAAGGGTTAATTAACATGCAACATATTATCACTATACTCGACCGACCAATCAATCAAATACCAAATAAACTTAGGTAGGTCATACTAGCGAAGAATTCCGTCTCTCCCTCCTAGTTCTTATCTCAAGATCTTAGCCGGGGATCATATCCTAAAGCTCGATACCAACCGTGGCGCCCCCCAAAATTAGGTATCGTCACCCATCTTGGGTCGCCACTTACATGGTACATAAATTCAAATACAACTTACTAACCTAAGCGTAGTGGTACAATACGACATAAAGCGTGAGTTTGAATACAAATATTGTCTACTAGATATTATACAAACTCAAAAGGAGTCCTCATTACAACTATTATCACACTATTTCACGAATAGTGAGGACTACTAATGCTATCCTCTCGGACCATTACTCCGCTTCCCAGACTGTCCCGGCTATGTTCTCATTTCACAAAGAAAACGGTGAAAGAAAGGGTGAGCTCAACTAACCCAATGAAGAAATATTATGACTAAGATAATGCGAATAAATTATCATTAGCCTTCAACAAAGATGTTAAACCGATAAAATACAATGAGACAACCAGGTTTAATCTGCAGTGGAATATGCAATCCATTAAAAGAGTCAAGTAGAGAATAAAATCTACTATCTTTTAGGTTTTAAAAGGTTTTCATCAATTTTTTTTATCATTTGAGACTCAAAACTTTAATAAATAAACCACCACATCTAATCATCCCTCGTACCACGGTCAAGGATTTTCATCAAATTATCAATGGTCATGACTATACCGAATCACCCTTGGTCATAATCATACCAAAACTATCCATCAACGCATTCACGAGCCACTGAGGACTTTTGTCACATCATTTATATCAAGCCATGATTATCTGAATGATCCTCGGTCATAATCATACTAAGTTAAATCTATGCACGTAAGCGAAAGATAACATAATATAACATGAGGATGATGACAATGACATAATAATTCAATAAAACAAGTTCAAGAATTATTTTATCCGAGAATTAGTAACGTCCCAAATTGTCAACAAGATCTTTGTTTTGTAGAGTAAAATTCAAGAATGATCGGAAGAATATTTTCATGAAAAGATCTTTGATGAAACGCAAATATCAAGGATATTCTACTAATTTCATGGAGTATAAAAGTCAAAGTTTTAACCAACCTGGGTATAATAAAGAATGGAATAACAAAAGAAATCACCACGCATGCGTATTTCAGCATGTATTTGGTTATTCAAATGAATAATAATAATGAGAACCGGTCGTGAAATTCACAATCGGGATGTTCCAACAGAATAATAAAGATGGAACCGGATCCGGTGTAAAACACACGAGATAGGATATTCCAACAGAATGATAAAAAAGATTTTAACCAGTCCTGAATGTAAAACACACGCATGTGGATGTTCAGCGGAATAATAATAAAGATTTTAACCAATGTCCTGTAAAACACATGCATGTGAGGATGTTCCAAAGAATAATAGAAGAATGTCACCAAGTATAGGGTAAACCACGTATATAGATTATGTATAGGGGCATGCACAGTATATATCGAGTTATTCCAATGAATAATAAAGAATGGAATAACGAGAGGATTTCACCAAGTATAGGGTATGTCACAGTGTACGAGTTATTCCAATGAATAATAAGGAATGGAATAAGCGAGTTCTCTCTATGAATACAAAGCGAATAATATCCCTTACGGGTGCAAAAAAAATAATACCCTTCACCGTAAAAGACACCTTTGGATATCAAAGTAGTGAAGTACCGTAATACTCTTCTTCTTTCTCTCTATAGATTTTCTCTCATAAACTTCTCTCTATAATTTCTCTCTACAGAGTTTGAATTGAATTCGTAAGAAAATAATGAAGGAATGAGCTTCTATTTATAGGAAAATAGAATGCATAGTAATTAATCCATGAACGGTCCAGTTGATTTACTTTAATCGGCGTCCATATTTAAAGCAAAATCTTTTAAATAAAATATAATATATTCTATTTATATAAAAACATTTTATTATGCAAACACTACGCAACACTATGCAAAACACTATGCAACACTATGCATAATAAAATATAATATATTTTATTTATGTAATAACTTTAATAAAGTATTCATTTTATATATAAAAGATGTTTCTATTTTATTACGTTAATAATACTGAATAAAAAAAGCGTCATTATCGCTATAATAATTCATATTATTAATCGACAATAATGGAATCAAACCGAGTGACTTCTCACATAAGCATCAATAATCAATACCGTAAAGGCTCTTATGCAACCACACGACATCTTTACTTTTACTACCGAGTAGTTCAACATATCAACGGTAAAACTTCCGCCGTTATTTCAATAAAATATTTTTTGTCGTTTTCTCAATCCGACAATAATTACATTATAGGGTCCACCAATGATTGAGTAGTTGTCACGAATATTCCTCGCTAAACCGAATATTCTCCGACCAATATAATATAACCACTTGCATACTTTGCAAAATTTATAAATACTACCCACAACTATAATATTATCTCAAATTCACACCATAATATTAAAAATTATTTCGACAAAATTTAAATCTTTATTGATAAAATTTGGGATCTCACATAAACCATATTGTACTATCAAATTAAGAATGAGGGCTCAACATCTAACATGAAATACTTTACCACTAAAATAAAGGTCACCTTTCAATGTAAAATTATCCCTAAGACGCCTTACAACAAAATCATTTGCAGATGCATTATCAGGAGTCATATTCGATATTTTATTTTCAATTCCCCACTTAGTTAGACAATGAAAAATAGAATTCGAGATCATAAGACCAGTGTGTGGAGGTGTCATGCTACAAAAATTAATAACCCTTTTATTCAAGTTTTAATCAGAATCCAAAAAATGAGCAGTGAGGCACATATAACCAATAGTTTGATTAGAAGTCCATAAATCAGATGTTAAACTTACTAATACCATCAAACAGACCGTTAATTTTTTTCTTCTCCAAACCATAAAGTTTCATTCAGTTTTTCCTTACTGTCACACTAGAAATAGGATCAAATCTTGGATTGATCAAAATTTTCAAAAGAAGTATGAAAAATTCATGCTCAAACATACAAAAAGGGTATCCACACACACATCATCTTATCAAAAAACTCCCTTACTTTTTCTTCATACTTGAAGAAATTCAAGTTACCAATTTTACCTTGGATTTCTAAAGTAGGATAAGATAATATTCTTCATTTGGGTTCTGAGCCGAAATTAAAGTCAATTTGAATCTGAAAGAGTTAGTGTGCTATTCAAATGATCACTAGACCCGTCAGTATTCAAGAAGCAAGCCTTGTATGACAATGCTTGCACATAACCTTCTTGATTCCATCTGTTAATGTCACAACAATAAACTCCTCATATTTTTTAGGTCCTTTTTTTCATGCTTAGTTTCAACCTCAACCTCAGTAGCATTTTCAATTTGAGAATCACCAGAACTAGAAGAATTAACCATCAGTAACTTGAATCTAATTTTCAATTCGAGTATTTGACACATTAGATGGTCCAAATGGATCTTTAATCAAGCTTATGATCTCGTTGTTACCTCAAACAAACAAAAAAAAAATCATAATAGAAAATAAATCATAGCATATGCATGCAAAATAAAATATTATAGTTATACATATATAAATCAAATAACATATATGTATTATGTATATACTAGAAGCATCAACGTGTTCCATTGAATAAGATCAATTGAAACTTGAAAGCTAGAAATTAGGATTTTAATTTTCTTGATTGAGGATTTTTGGTATAAAAGAAGTAATCAGAAATTGAGTCTGAAATATTAACGCTATACATATTTATAGAATACCTAAGTGAAATAGAAGAAAAAAATATGAAAGAATTGACTTGCACTTGACCTTAATCAATCGCAGTTCGTCTTTTGGGAAATTATGATTTTGTGATTCTGAATCACTAAATTTTAATGTATGTGACCTCTTTTATGGGATGATTCAGTCAACAGTTCTCACCCCTAACAAATCTCGAGCCTAGAAACATTTAATTTCTCCATAGTAAACGAAGAGGTGACTGGCGAGGTAAAGAGATGAAGAGGGTGCATAGAGAAATCACAAAAGTAAACAACTAAACCTTTTCACTTCCTTATGAAAAACTAAATCAGAGACTAAGGATCGAGAAAGTATTGAACTCCTAAAAGAGTAGGGTTCATCGAGTAAAGATCGAGTAGGATTAGATGAAGGAAGCAAGCTCGAACTCTAAAACGAGCGAACAGTGTGTTGCTCATATTTGAGTCCAGTCTTATAATCCTAAAAATTAACGAGCATGACCCATATTCGGCTCGAATGCCTACCGAATATGAGTCCCAGTTCATATTTTCTGGTAGAATCCGAGTCGGGTACTGAATAATCTGAACCGGTGTTCACCCCTAATTTACACCTATTGGTTATGCTAAAAAATTATGGTTTTATCAAAGTCTCACATCGGCTATTTATTTATGTAACTCCCAATTTAATTGGTAATTTTATTTCTCTAACTCTCAAGCATTCCTTATTATGTTTTCTGTAACCCCCGTTCCAACATTCATTTAACGTAAATAGTAATGTTCTAATAATCGTCCTTATTTAATACCCATATCATTATCTTCTTTTTCTCCTTACAGAAATCACCTTTGTTCTTCACATAATATACAGTCTGTTATGTTCTTTCTTAAAAAAATATATACTCTTTTAACTAGGCAATCCACATAGACAAGTCCAAAGCCTCCTTCTGTGAGTACACACGATCGG
Source organism: Panax quinquefolius (assembly GCA_020205615.1). Lineage (NCBI taxonomy): Eukaryota > Viridiplantae > Streptophyta > Magnoliopsida > Apiales > Araliaceae > Panax > Panax quinquefolius. The sequence goes on from CM035167.1 coordinate 14,997,976, forward strand.
AGACTTCGCTGTTGAATCCTGGAGAGTGACTGCTGGCAGCCCATTTGTACTGTGATTATTATCAGTGGGGACGAAATCACTTTTTAAGACAGTAGCTACACTACGCCTCGGTTTTCCAGCTAAGTTATTCCAATTAATTTACAATATTATTCGTCTTGTTAATTGCTATATTTTCCAACAATCTAAAAAGCGATTTCTGCTATTAACAAGAATACATGTTGTTTTAGTTAGTTAGAAACTATGAATTTGGAATGTTATGATGTTTTGCTAATGTTGTTTCATATACTATGATCATATGTATGATATATATGAATTTCTTACACAATATGTCATAATTGTATGTTTAAAAGCTTGAAAAACATCATTAATGGCAACACACGTTACACTTATTGTTAATATTTGAGATAATCTAATGGTGGGGATGGTATAGAGTATAGTGATGCAATTTGTAAATTGCAGTGTTTAAATGTAAGGAATTTGTAAATTCCTTTAAATTGTGTTTCAGTGCAAGCTAGAGACAACTAAGCTATTTTCTTTCCCTAGATTCCACGGAATGAACAAATTGATACTGGGTCTTAGGGAAAAACAAAGCCATACCAATTCATTTGAGATATAGATAAAAAAATGACAGAAAATATAATGGAGTTTGTTTGATAATAAATTATCTTGGAATTTGTCTTAATTTTCTTAGGGGTAGCCAGCACTCAATTATTAGTTTTGATTCGATTTTAGTGATGTTGATATTTAGGTGTATATGCGCTGGTTGTTTAGATATGTGTGTGTGTATTTCTTACTCCCATGTGTCTCCCAAAGAAAAAGTTTTGTATTCAAATGAATAAAAGTATTGAAATTAAAAGTATAACGTGCTATAAATAAGGACTATTACCCTCATAATGGGCCCCATGTTTTTAAGAAAATTATTAGTTTTAAGGCAAATACAAAATGCAAAGTTGGAACAATATTATAATATTGACATTTGTAAAATTGTACTTACGACATGTTTTGGAGGAAAAAGAAGTATATATTAGTGTCAACTGTCAAGGCTATTCTGTGAACTCTTTGATGGCCATGACTATAACAACCATCAATTGGTCAAAATTTGTAGTATATGGAATTTTGTGTATTTTTATTATAAAGCCAAAAGGGTACATATACTCATCAGGGGAGAAAGATACAAAATTAGTTATATCAATTATTTGAAGAGTTGGGACAAAAGAAATGGGTTTTCTGACAATTCTGGGCTGACCCGCGTGTCCAAATCCGACCCAGTGACCCACAGACTGACCCACTTGATAGATTTTTATTTAATTTCAAAAAATATTTTATTAATTGTTTAATCATAAAAATCAATTAATAAATAGTTATTGTGATTATTAAATTGATGTTTTAGGTAAATTACATATAAAGTTTAACAGATATTATTTTATTATTGGCATAAAATTAATTGTTTCCAACAAAGATTACAAAATTAGAAAATGTTTTATGTTAAAGAATAGGCAAATGTGAGAAAAAAGTGAAAATTTTTATGCTCATGTGAAAACATATAAAACATAGTTTTGTTGGTATGTGTATCGATATATATACAGTCTCATGCATACATGTTTATATCTTAGAACCTTGGTGATCATATTACGGAGTGAAAGTATTATAGGCTATGGAAAAAATGAGAAAAAAGTTAAATGTTGATGCAAACTAGTGTTTGAGCATGAATGCATCTATTTGCCTGCATTATGTCCATTTACTGTTCAAATTTTTACGCAACCAAAAAAAAAAATATGAGCACTTAAGAAACTGCCAAGAAAAAAATGGTGGCTCCCAAGAACAGACACCTTTAGTAGGTTAGATATTAATTATTCAATAGTTAATTAATTGTGATAATTTACATGATCTTCAGAAAAAATCCAGAAAATTACAGTAACCTTTGGAGATGATAAGATACTGTTGTAAATTTATGAAAGTATTTTAATGTGTTTATAGCATACTTGGAATATTAATTGAGTAATATTGTCTGTCATTTAATTCCTTTGTTAATATTTTTGAAATATTAATTGTTGGTGCTTGGAATTAAATTACCATGTTGTAATAACACATGTATCCTTGTTCCTAGTGGGGTGATTTAGGTTTTAGTAATTAATTGAATTATTACCTAAATACACGTCTTATGAGCTGAAAGATTAATGGTAAATAATTGAGCATTTATATGGATTGTGTTTCCTAAGCCTGACGAAGTCTTTCTTTTGTTTTTATGTTCTATTAATTTATATTAATTTGGTTCATGTGGCAAAGATGGTGAACAATGATGATAATTCTAGATATAATCAAATCTATCTCATTGCTTTTAAAAGATAAAGCGGAAGAAATGTTTATTAAATAAAACTGAGGTTAAAAATTAGTTAGAAAGGAAAAATAGAACACTTAAAGATATGATGAATGTCATGTTAATTAGATTTACCTTACCTTCTAATATGTGGAGAGAAGCTTGCCTTTCTGATTAATCAATTTTTTTAATAGAGTTCCACATAAAAAGAAATACTCTTTACCATGTCAATTATGGAAGGAACATGCACCTAACTTGGGGTATCTTTAAATGTGGGGGTGTCTAGCTAATGTAGCTATACCAGAATTTTAAATATTTTGAAAAGATGTCATTAATAGTGAACTAGAATCCATTATGAGTAATCATATATGAGAGCTAGTTATTTTACCTAAAAGATGTAAAATTATTGTGTGTTTAAAAAGAAGTTAAAAGCTGACCGGTCTATTGATAAATCTAAAGCAAGTCTTTCAGTACTTGTCGTTATGTGCTAATGTTCAACATTATATGAAATTCTTGTGAATTATTTTAGTGTGCATTCCGTGCAACAATGTGATAATAACTGTTAATAGTCTGTTGATGATTTAAGTTAATTGTTCTATGTGAACTATATAATTTGAGAAATGCGAAGTATGAGCATTATGGAGCATGTATCAGATGTCAAGCAAGTATGAGCAATATGAGAAAGATGAAGCATTTATAAAATACGAATTATATATAAGATGTGAAGCATGAGAAATGTGATATATGCATGAGATACAAAAGCATGAAAATTGTGATGTGATTATTTATTTATATGTGGATGATTTGTTGATATTTGGTACTGATGAGAAAGTTGTGAAAACTATTAAAACATTTTTATTCTCTAAATTTGACATGAAAAACAAACTTGATTCTTGGCATGAGAATTAATTAAAATGCACATGGTTTATTTTTATCTTAGTCTCATTATGTGGAAATCTTAAGAAATTTAATTTCTTTAATGAATAGCCATTAGGAACACCTTGTGACTCTAGTGTGTGCATAAAGGGGATTGGTATCTGATAACGATGAAACAAGCTCCACTAGTGGATATGTGTTTATTTTAAGTGGATGAGTTATCTCTTGGAGATCTGCTAAACAAATGTGTACTACTTATTGCATTAGAATTGACAGGTATAGAAGCAGAGTGGCTGAGGAATTTATTGGCAGACATACCATTGTGGCCTAAACCAATTCCTTCTATATCTCTGCATTGTGATTCTCAAGCTGCTATTGGATAAGCAATGAACCGTGTGTATAATGTGAAACAGAAACATATTTACTTGAGACATAATATTGAATGAGGACTGATCAGTAAACGGTGTTATTTCCATGGGACTTGTGAGGTCTGAAAAGAACCTAGCGGATCCGCTTACAAAGGGATTAATTAAAAAGAGTGTTCAAGAAGCATCCAGAGGGATGAGACTATTGCCAACATCTTGAGTAAGTAATACGCGATGGAAACCCAACCCATGTGATTTGAGATCCCATGAATTGGGTTCAATGGATAACAATAAGTCACGTAATTACTTAATTACAGCACTACAATTATTTATATCCCTTCTTGTGTGAATGTGGTGCTTACTGACAAATTTGTGAAAGGATGAATCGTTTAGATTCTTAATGAAACTCATAGCCCTAAAGGGTGGTGTATGTCAGTTTACACTTGATGGGTTCACCTATATAAAGGTGGAAGTGTAGGTCGATTCCTATAAGTGTCTTTGGCAAACTCTCTAGAGCCTTTATGAAAATCTGGGATATGGTGCATGGCCTAGAATGCACCCAACCGCGAACTTGTGTGGATTCAGGATTTTTAGATATGTGTGCAAGTCAAATTGATTGTATTATAGATAATAGGTTCAAGAATATAGTTCACCTATAATCTAATATCATGAGCTTGTTCCACTAAGTGTCGATTCAAACCCACAATGTATCAACGTTATGTATCTAAAATTCATTGCCCTTCTCATTTCTTTTTAGTTTTTCTTTCTTTGATAATTTTAAATCATGTGGGGGATTGTTGGTTATGCTTAAAAATTATGGTTTTATCAAAGTCCCACATCGGCTATTTATTTATGTAACTCCCAATTTAATTGGTAATTTTATTTTTGTAACTCCCAAGCGTTCATTATTATTATGAGACCCCATATTTTATGGATAAATATTTAATTTTCTCGAAATAATTTTTTTGAATATTATGGTGTGGATTGGATATAATGTTATAGTTGTGGATAATATTTATAAATTTTGCAAAGTAAGCAAATGGTTATATAATATTTGATTGGTCGGGGAATATTTGTTTTAACAGGGAATATTCGTACGACGGCACAATCATTAGCGAACCCCACAACAAAAGTATCGTCGTAATTAGAAAGCGACAAAAATTATCTTTCTATAAAATAACGGCGGAGGTGTTACCGTTAAAAGCTGTTGAATTACCTTCAGTAGTAAAAATGCGATGTCTGGCGTGGTTGCATAGTAGCACACGGTATTGATTATTGATGCTTACGTGAGAAGTCACTCAGTTATACTCAACTATTGTTACAGTAATTGTTGCATCATATCTCTTATATTATTGATTCAATTATTGTTACAGTATCATCTGCATTATATGATATATTATTAAATCAATAATTGAAACGACAAAGTTATTCATATTATTATTTGCAATATTGACAATGTCTAGAAGTTCTGTTAAGAAGAGGTTTGGTCACCTAATTGTGCGCCAATAAGGAGAAATCCTTATCGGAAAGCCCCCTCTTTCCTGGGAACGACCTGGTTGTTAAGTATTGTGAATTATAATATTAATGATGAATAAGTTCATGTTGATTAAAAATGAATTTTATAGTTCCATTGTGTTGGACTTATTTGTGTTAGTATAATTGATGTCTGGAGGTTATATTGTTCAATCCGTTATTATTAAGCACTTTTCGTGTTAGTTAAGTACACTGATTCACGAGTTACTATTCATGGGGTACTATTCACCGTAAGATATATTTCTTTTCGGTCCAAATCATTTTTGGGTACAATATTATTCCATGAGGAGATATGCTAATTTTTCGAATAGTTGGTTGAAGATATAATAATAAGTAAATCAATATGGATGGCTGGTGGAAAGTTATAATAAGTAAATCAATATGGATCATTGGTTTAAAGTTTTAATAATAAATCGGTATGGACCGTTGCTTTAAGTTTTAATAGTAAACCAATATGGACCGTCCGTTTAAAAGGTAAATCAATCTGACCGTTCATGAATTAGTTACTATTCACCCATTCTCCTATAAATGTAAGCTCATTCCTTCATTATTTCTTACTGAATTCACCGAAACTCTGTAGAGAGAGAAACTATAGAGAAAGAAGAAAAGTATTCTACGCTACTTCACTACTTGATATTCGAGTTTTTCTAAGGTAGGGGATATTATTTTTTGTACTCGTAAGGGGTATTCTTTCTTTCTTATTCATGAAGAGAATTTCTGTTATTCCATTCTTTATTATTCTGTTGGAATAACCTGTATACGCGGGATACCCTATACTTGGTGAAATTCTTCTGTTATTCCATTCTTTATTATTATGTTGGAATAACTTTGTATATCACAAGTACCAGATACATGGTGAAATTCTTACATTATTCCATTCTTATTATTACATTGGAATAACATGTTTATCTGGCATCGCATACATGGTGAAATTCTTCTAATATTCCGTTCTTTATTATTCTATCGGAATATCACATGCATAAGTTCTGGCGGACTTTGGTTCCATTATTTATTATACGTTTAATATCCTATCACATGCGTGCGTTCTGGCGGGACACGGTTCCATTATTTATTATTCATTTGAGGAATAACTTTTGTGCATGTAGTCTATCGCCGCGCATGGTGAATCCTTCATTATTCCATTCTTTATTATTCTGTTGGAATAACCTATCTATATGGATTACCACATGCATGGTGAATGATCCTTTGTATTCATTCATTATTAAATTGTAGAAATGATCTATATACGTGGATTATCGCATGGCGGGTGAAAATCTATTTGGAGTTTCATATATTCTATTATACTCAGTTGTTTAAAGTTTTGGCTTCTATACTCCATGAAATTAGTGGAATATCCTTGATATTTGTGCTTCATCCAGTATCTTTTCATGGAAATATTCTTCTGAGCATTCTTGAATTTTACTGCACAAAGCAGTATCATGTTAACAATTTGGACGTTATTGAGTTCAGGATAAATTAACTTATAAATTTTTAAAATTTATTCTTGAACTTGTTTTATTGAATTATCATCATCCTCATGCTTATATGATGTTGAAAGTCATCTTTGGCTTACGTGCATAGATGGACTTGGTATGATTATGATCAGGGATTATTCGGTATAATCATGACCGTAATGTGACGAATGATGTGGTAAAAGTCCTCATTGGCCTGTAGTTCATTAGTGGACAGTTGTTGGTATGATTATGACCAGGGATTATTCGATATAGTCATGACCATTGATGATTACATGAATATCCTTGGCCGTGGAGCAGGGATGATTCGATTTTATTTATTAAGCTGAGTCTCAGCGATAAAGATGATGAAAAACGTTTAAATTATCGAAGATAGTAGATTTTATACCTTACTTAACTCTTCTAATGGATTGCTTGATCCGCTGCAGTTAAACTTGTTGTCTATTATATTCTATCAGTTTAACATTGTTGAAGGCTATTGATAATTTATCTTGCATTATCTTAGTCATAATATTTCTTACTGGGCTAGTTGAGCTCACCCTTTCTTTCACTATTCTCTTCAGGAAATGAGAACGTAGCTGGGACTAGTTGGTGAACAGAGTGATAGTCCTAGATGGTGCATTAGTAGTCCTCGCTATTCTCTGAAATAGTGTGATAATAAATATAATGAGGACTCCATTGAGTGTGGATATTTTCTAGATGACAATATTTTTATTAAAACTCATGACTTTATGTTTTGTGTATATTTACACGATCATGTTGTGTAATTAAGTTATATTTGTATTCAGTACCTTGTATCTGGCGACTCAAGATGGGTGATGTATACCTGTTTTGGGGGTGTCACAGTTAGTATCAAAGCTTAGGGATATGATCCCTAACTGAGATGTGAGACAAGAACTAGGATGGGAGAGACTGGGAATTCCTTCGCTAGTTTGACCTACCTAAGTTTATTTGGTATTTAATTGGTCGGTCAGAATATATGGATAATATGTGACATGTTAATTAACCCTTGTTTTGTGGCAGTATTTGAAAATGGCATCCAAAAATATTGGGATAAGCAATGAAGCACATGAGACCGTTGAGTGACCAACAATCAATATCCAGAATAATGTGCAACAGGAAGACAATAATCCTCAAGTAAACAATAACACCGATGAAATGATGAACGATGGGATGTTCAGAGGTTTTATGCAATTCATACAACATCAGGTGAGAGAGACTCTTGTTCATAATGCAGGTGGAAACAATGGCAACCCACGGTCGGTCACCGCAAAGTAGTTCAAAGAGCTGGGACCACTGGAGTTTTTGGGAAAGCTAGAACCACTTAAAGCGAAGACGTGGTTAATGTAGATCACCAAGATATTTGATGTCTTGGGATGCTCCGAGGAGCAAAAGGTTCCCTTTGTCACCTCTATGTTGCGTGAAGAAGTAGATTATTGGTGGAAATCTGTAAAACGTACCCAACCTGACGTACTCAAGATGTCTTGGGAGAAGTTCCAAGAGCTGTTCAACGACAAGTACTTTCCCGAAAGTATTCGTCACATGAAGGAGGTGGAGTTTATCAAGTTGGAACAAAACAATATGACCGTGTCACAGTACGAGGCTAAGTTTGCCGAGTTATCCCGATTTGTATCCCATTTGGTTGATAATGAGGAGCGAATGACGCGAATGTTTCTAAGAGGTTTAAAACCCGATATACATCAATACCTCATTTCTCACAAACTTTGTTTATATTCAGATGTTATGAATAGAGCTCAGTTATTGGAGCGCGATAATGATTCAGCACAACCAAAAGGTAACGACCAACAACACGATAATAATCGTCTGCATTGCAGTAACGACCATCGAACAATGATAACCATCGTGGTGGAAATTATCACGCCAAGAATGGTAACCACTTCGGTGGTAATCATGTCCAAGATAATAGAAGTGGAAATTTCAAGAAAAGAAGGTTCAATAATGATGGAAAGATAACAGCACCAGCACCTGTTAAGGAAGGAGAACGACCGCCGGTCGTATGCTTCAAATGCGGAGGGGAGGGACATATCAGTCCAAACTGCGTGATGAAGTTCAAAGCATGTTACAATTGTGGAAAAGAAGGTCACCTAGCCCGATTTTGTCGCGCACCAAAGTCAAGTCCAGCTGGGATAGTGATGCCAAATGGTGTCCCAGACAAGCCAAAGCCGGTAGTTTAAGAGAGAGCGTTTTTTTTTATGAGGAACCTTAATAAAATTATCACGGGTAAGTTAATCATAAACTCTTGCGAGGTCTATACCGTGTTAGATACCGGTTCTACTCACTCTTTTATTTCACCTAGTTGTGTTCAATGTTTGAATTTAACTCCGGAGAAGTTATATTTTGATTTATCTGTTGAAACTCAGTTAGGACAAACCTTCGTTACCTCCACTATTTATAAATCTTGTTTAATTCAAATTGACACTTTCACGTTACCTGTCAATCTTATCTCTTTGAAAATACTTGCCTTTGATGCGATTTTAGGAATCGATTGGTTAACTACTCATCATGCTTTTCGTAAGGTTGTTAGCTTTCATATTCCTAACCAACCTGTTATGTGAATTCAAGCAACCAAACCACTAAAGTCAATTATTGTCATATTAAGCCATAAGTAAAGAGCCCTGAGCCTTTCGCTGATGACTTCCTTATGTGGAATGCACTGAAGCCGAACTTTCCGTAGGGGACGTTGTGAATGACGATGGCAAGTTGATAGGTATCAATGTGATGTATTATCAAAGTTTTGGATGAGGTTCACAATTTTGAATGATATTTCTATTGTTAATAAATTTCCTGACGTATTCTTGAAGACTTCTTAGTCTACCCCTAGAGCGTAAAATTGAATTTTGTATTAACCCCAGTACAAAACTCATTTCTTAAACCCTCAAATATTTCTTCAACTAAAATGAACATAACATGCGTTAAAGACGTTGGCTCGAGCTGTTGAAAATTATGATCATATCATTCAATATCTACCATCGTAGGAAAAGCGAACATGGTAGCTGACGCGTTGAGTAGAAGATCGTGTGTGTTTACAACTGCGAATATACGAACCCCCGTGAAGATAACGAATATACGAGTAAAATCGACTTTAATCGATAAAGTTAAAGCCGCTCAAGCTACACACCCGGAGCTGATGAATTTGAAGAATTAAGAAGGTTCAAGAAGGCGTTATTCTAGAAGCAAGAATGGACGAAGAGAGGAAATCTCAACTCTTGATTTAATTGGCCCATTTTTAATCCTCGATGAAGTAGGAACTGTGGCTTATAGACTCATTTTACCGCCAAGTATGTCGCGTGCTCATAACGTTTTAAACGTATCGACGTTACATAAATATGGGGACGACCCGAACCACATTATTAATTTAGAACCGGACGAGATAGGAGATGATTTAACGTGCGAGGAGATACGTGTTAAAATCTTGGATAAGAAGGATTATATTCAACACTCAAAGGTTATACTTCAAGAGTTAGAATCTGAAATGAAGTTAAGGTATCCTCACCTCTTCAGCATACCAGGTACGTACGTAAATTTCGAAGGCGAAATTCCATAAGGAGGGGAGATTGTGAGACCCCAGATTTTATGAATAAATATTTAATTTTCTCGAAATAATTTTTTTGAATATTATGGTGTAGATTGGATATAATGTTATAGTTGTGGATAAGATTTATAAATTTTGCAAAGTAAGCAAGTGGTTATATAATATTCGATTGGTCGGGGAATATTCGTTTTAACAGGGAATATTCGTACGACGACACAATCATTGGTGGACCCCACAATGGAAGTATTATCGTAGTTAGAAAATGACAAAAATTATCTTTCTATAAAAATAACGGCAGAGGTGTTACCGTTAAAACTATTGAACTACTCGGTAGTAAAAAATACGATGTAATGCGTGGTGGTTGCGTAGTACACTAGCGGTATTGATTATTGATGTTTATGTAAGAAGTCACTCAGTTATACTCAATTATTGCTACAGTAATTGCTACATCATATCTCTCATATTATTGATTCAATTATTATTAAAGTATCATCTGCATTATATGATATATTATTAAATCAATAATTGAGATGACAAAGTTATTCATATAATTATTTGCAATATTGACAATGTCTAGAAGTTCTGTCAATGAGAGATTTGGTCACTTAATTGCGCGCCAATAAAGAGAAATCCTTATCGGAAAGCCCCCTCTTTTCTGGGAACGACCTGGTTGTTAAATATTGTGAATTATAATATTAATGATGAATAAGTTTGTGTTGATTAAAGATGAATTTTATAGTTCCATTGTGTTGGACTTATTTGTGTTAATATAATTGATGTCTGGAGGTTATATTGTTCAATCGGGTATTCAAGGCACTTTTAGTGTATTGAGTACTATTCACGAAAGTTACTATTCATGAGATTCTATTCACGAGTTACTATTCACGAAGTTACTATTCATGTGGGTACTATTCACCGTAAGATATATTTTTTTTTCGGTCCAAATCATTTTTGGGTACAATATTATTCCATGAGGAGATATGCTAATTTTTTAGACCGTTAGTTGAAGATATAATAATAAATCAATATGGACCGCTGGTGGAAAGTTATAATAGTAAATCAATATGGATCGCTGGTTTAAAGTTTTAATAGTAAATCAGTATGGACCGTTGCTTTAAGTTTTAATAGTAAACCAATATGGACCGTCCATTTAAAGGTAAATCAATTTGGACCGTTCATGAATTAGTTACTATTCAGTCCATTCTCCTATAAATAGAAGCTCATTCCTTCATTATTTCTTACGAATTCACTGAAACTCTAGAGAGAGAAACTATAGAGAGAAAGAAGAAAAAAAGTATTCTTTTTCACTACTTGATATTCAATTTTTCTAAGGTAGGTGATATTATTTTTTGTACTCGTAAGGGGTATTCTTTCTTTCTTATTCATGAAGAGAACTTCTGTTATTCCATTCTTTATTATTCTGTTGGAATAACTTGTATACGCGGGATACCTTATACTTGGTGAAATTCTTCAGTTATTCCATTCTTTATTATTATGTTGGAATAACTTTTGTATATCGCTGTCTGCATCATATGGTGAAATTCTTCTATTATTCCATTCTTATTATTCATTGGAATAACTTTGTTTATCTGGCGACTGCATGCATGGTGAAATTCTTCTAATATTCCGTTCTTTATTATTACGCCGAATATCATCACATGCGTCACGTTTTCGGGACTGGTTCCATTATTTATTATTCATTGGGAATAACATGTTTGTGCGATCTATCGCATTTATCATGGTGAATCCTTCATTATTCCATTCTTTATTATTCATTGGAATAACTTTTACATGTGGATTACCACATGCATGGTGAATGATCCTTTGTATTCATTCATTATTAAATTGTGGAAATGATCTGTATACGTGGATTACCGCATGGCGGGTGAAAATTCATTTGCAGTTTCATATATTCTATTATACTCAGTTGGTTAAAGTTTTAGCTTCTATACTCCATGAAATTAGTGGAATATCCTTGATATTTGCGCTTCATCCAGTATCTTTTCATGGAAATATTCTTCTGAGCATTCTTGAATTTTACTGCACAAAGCAGTATCATGTTGACAATTTGGACGTTATTGAGTTCAGGGTAAATTAACTTATAAATCTTTAAAATTTATTTTTGAACTTGTTTTATTGAATTGTCATCATCCTCATGCTTATATTATGTTGAAAGTCATCTTTGGCTTACGTGCATAGATGGACTTGGTATGATTATGACCATGGATTATTCGGTATAATCATGACCGTAATGTGACGAATGATGTGGTAAAAGTCCTCATTGGCCTGTATTTCATTGGTGGACAGTTGTTTGAATGATTATGACCAGGGATTATTCGGTATAGTCATGACCATTGATGATTACATGAATATCCTTGGTCGTGGAGCAGGGATGATTCGATTTTATTTATTAAGTTGAGTCTCAGCGATAAAGTTGATGAAAAACTTTTTAAATCATAGAAGATAGTATAATTTATACCTTACTTGACTCTTCTAATGGATTGCTTGATCCGCTGCAGTTAAACTTGTTGTCTATTATATTCTATCAGTTTAACATTGTTGAAGGCTATTGATAATTTATCTTGCATTATCTTAGTCATAATATTTCTTACTGGGCTAGTTGAGCTCACCCTTTCTTTCACTATTCTCTTCAGGAAATGAGAACGTAGCTGGGACTAGTCGGGGAACAGAGTGATGGCCCTAGATGGTGCATTAGTAGTCCTCACTATTATCTGAAATAGTGTGATAATAAATGTAATGAAGACTCCATTGAGTGTGGATATTGTCTAAATGACAATATTTGTATTAAAACTCACAGCTTATGTTTTGTCATATTTTACACGACTGTTGTATAATTAAGTTATATTTGTATTCAGTACCTTGTATCTGGCGACTCAAGATGGGTGATGTATACCTGTTTTGGGAGCGTCACAATTATGTTTTCTGTAACCCCCGTTCCAACATTCATTTAACGTAAACAGTAACGTTCTAATAATCGTCCTTATTTAATACACATATCATTATCTTCTTCTTCTCCTTACAGAAATCACATTTGTTCTTCACATAATATACAGTTGGTTCTGTTCTTTCTGAAAAAAGTATATACTTTGTTAACTGGGCAATCCACATAGACAAGTCCAAAGCCTCCTTCTGTGAGTACACACGATCGGAGACTTCGCCGTTGAATCCTGAAGAGTGAGTATTATCAGTGGGGGCGAAATCACTTTTTAAGACAGTAGCTACGCTACACCTCGATTTTCCAGCTAAATTGTTCCAATTTACTATATTATTTATATTATTCATCTTGTTAATTACTATATTTTCCAACAACACCCATACTGAGTAGGGCTTTCTCTTGACTCAAAACATTACATATACATGAAATGATCACAATTCCCACATTTCTCTCTCCATTATCTTGAACTAAAATTTCATTTTACCCAAAACAACCCAAACTTTCAATCCATTAATTGTAGCAATTGGAGAAAAAAGAAGTCGTATGAATCTTTTTCTTATCATTCACGGGGGTGTTGGTGTTTTACATGCACTTGTTCATTCAATATTGACTAATTGAGCTTGGTGTATCTATATATATGTCTATTTTGATAGTGGAGCTTGCCCTTTTAGGCACGCAAGCTAGTGTACTCACCTCCCTCAGCTAGTGACGAAGTCAGAATTGTTGGCCAATGACTTCAAAATTATTTCTAGGCTATAAATAATTTGACAGTGAACTCGAGTCAATTTTTTGAGATATTTTTATACTTTTACGTCACACATATATAAAATATATATTATACAAAAAATAATATATATTGTGGATGTTTAAGTCCACTTTTTGATTGTTAGTATCGTGGATAAATATTACTCCCTTCGTCTCAAATTAATTACTCAATTTTGACTTTTTAAAATTAAATTGACTATTTTTAAAATTAATCTTTTTATTATTTTTGCTAAAATATAGGTGAAGAGATTATAACCAAAAGAAAATATATACAATTTATTACTAATCCTAATTTTTATAATTTTAGAAATATATTTATATATGCTTAATTATTAATTCTAAATAGTCAATTTGACTTAAAAAAATCAAAACTGAGCAATTAATTTGGGACGGAGGGAGTAGTAATAATCTTTTTAAAGAGATGAATAATAATTGTGGTCCTCCTATAATTCCTACAAATATTATATTTTGACACATTTCTTAATTGTAATTTGATGTAAATTTGTCACAATATATAGCATGACTTCTATTATATTTCAATGACAATATAATAACTAGTACTATATATGTATATGTATGTATATATACAAATTATTGGTCTTAATAAACTTTTCTATTCACAATTGTTCACAAATAATTGATTTATTAATTATTTTGAAAAATAATATAAATTAGATTAATATTTAGTGTAAGAATATTATACAAGAGATACGTGTATAGAAGGGATAGGAGTGATATGGGATTTAAATTTAATTGAGAAAACAATAAATTTTCAATTTTTACATCGTATATTAAAAAATTTATATAATTTTAATGAGATCAATCTATCTAATAAAATACAAATAATTTTAAATTTCTCGCTCACTCAATAAATTATTTGGGCCGTCCAAAGTTTGATATAAATCTCACCGTTCATACATCTATCTAATAAAATACATCTATCTATCTATCTAATAAAATATAAATAATTTTAAATTTCTCGCTCACTCAATAAATTATCTGAGCCGTCCAAAATTTAAAATAAATCTCACTGTTCATACAGTGCCGGAGGCACGGGACATATCTAGTTTACATATTACTCTTAAAGTTTTTAAAATTTATTGCACACTATAAAATAAATTTTTTTTTCGGTGGGGTCAATTGACCCCACTCCCTAGTACGTAGCTTCGTCCCTGCCTCTCCCTTCCTCTACAAATTACAAACAATCTCCCTCTAAATTTCTATCCACCACCTTCTTTTATTGTTCTTCATTTTTTTCCTTTTATTTTCTCTCCAAAGCGGAGCCAAATGACGCAAAATCTAAAGCTGGTGAGCATTATTTTTCTGGTTCTATTTTTTTTTTATCTTCTTATGATTTTGTTTATCTTTAAATTTTCATTTTCAACTTTTTTACAGGGAAATATAGACACTACAGAAAAAGTCTCTGTTTCCAATCAAATAAACAGTAATTTACAATACACAAATATCAAATCTGATAGCTTCACATTGGACATGGACCCATTTGATACTACCCCAAATTCAAGAATCACTGTGAGTTCCCCTCTCTTTTATTCATTCAAATTTTAATCTTTTTTGCTTATGCTCTGTTTTTTGTTCACTTTTAGCTTCTATGCTCTGTTTTTTGTTCAATTTTGGCTTCTATGCTCTGTTTTACATTCTGTTTATCAAAAGAAAAGAATTTGTAACCATTTATGATCACAATTAAGTAACAGTTCCTTGAAACTTTATTGCAAGTACAATCAAAGTTTAGAATTTCTTTTAAAGCTTCACAACATATTACTTATGTTTATCCAATTCTTACCTTTCCAAAAGTAATGCAGATATAAGCATCATCATCATCTAATGTCCATTAAGTTTTTTACCTTAACTTTTAAACAAATTCTACTTTAAGTATAGCCTAATTTCCGAGCTTAACACACTAGCCTTGACTCAATTGGTACCCCAGGCCTCTTGCAAAGTAAGAGGTCTTGGGTTCAACCCCAACCCCCGAATTAGCAAAAAATAAAATAAAATCCGAGCTAATAGAACTTAGGGTTGTTAGTTTGCAAACATTTGTAACGATAAACGATTATTTTGTTTGGACCAAACATATCCGTATCAATTTTAATGCAAGTGTTTAAGTCTGAAATGTTGCGTTTATTAGTTAAATAGAATTGAAATAAGAGGTCGGTAGATGAACAAGTACTTTATATATATATATATATATATATATATATATTAACTTTTTATTTGTAATTAATATATGAATATTGATGAGAAGTTGCAGAGGAACCATTCAAGAAAAGGGTCCAGAGGCATTGAGAAGAAGATGCATTCAAGTGGTGAGAATGAGAGAGATGGTAGTAGTCTTGTCCCAAATTCATCGTCACCAAGAGGTGAGTGACTATTATATTAGGTGTTAGAATTAGTATCACACACACGCACATGACAATAGATAATTAATACACAAAGATTTACGTGGTTCCCCAATTCAGGTACTCCATAGGCGATTTGTTGTTTTATTGATGATTTCAGTATAGTATTTATAGCTGTTAATTATATTCCAACCGTACTTCATTATGGCTCAAATACCCATAATGTCCTTCCAACAAACGAACTAAAAAACTCATCTCACAATTGCAAGCGTACACACCATACATGCAGAACTTACACCAATCCTGGCGCGCCCTTCGCTCCGTTCCACACTAGTCTTTTTCAGTAACTTCTATGTTATGAATCACAAGTTCCAACATTACAGACTATAGAAGAAATTAATCTTGGCTATCTATTAATTTAATTTAGTGACAGAGAACTTAGCACAGCAAGACAAATGCCATTTTCGTTCCCAGGAAGCATTTGTTTCCAAAAAAAAAAAAGATGGAGATTCAATTATTATAGATACTTATAACTTTAGCAAATCCACTACATCAAAACGTAGTTCAAGAAATATTTTTTCTCTTTTTTTTTTCGAATTGTAAAATTATTATTGATTTTTAAAAAATCAATTTCAAACACAAAATAAACTCCAACGTCGCTGTTAGCCGAGGAACTCTCATCACTCTCTACTAAACTATTTCTTACTTCCTAAGAAATAAATAGACAGGAAAGGGAGAGAAGCATGGGAGGATTTTGTCTACGGTAGAGATAGTGAAAAGAGAGAAGTAATGAGATGGTGAATATGGTTACAATGAGGGTGAGTAAGATGAGAGACAAGGAGAGACAGAATTGTTTAATAATTGTGCTGACAGAAAGGAAAGGATTTCGTTGTTTAATTTGTATCTTCCTCATAATTATTCTCTCTCTCTCTCTCTCTATATATATATATATATATATATATGAGAATAATAATCATACACAACTGCGTATGTTTTATTTGTACACAGTCTATCAAAATTAGTTGTTTTGACATAGTTGTTTTAAAAAAAAAATAAAAAAATTCTCTCCTCCCAAATCAAAAATCAAAAACTAAAATACCAAAGCGACATAGTTTTGGAAGATTGTGCACAAATAAAACATACATGTACAATTGTGTATGACAATATATATATATATATATATATATATATATATATATATATAGGGACGTTCTTCAACAGACTGGTTCGTTAATATACAGTGGCGGAACCAGAATATTTTTAGAAGAGGGTCAAAATACATCATTAAAAAAAATTATTTATGGAAGCTTGGAGTGCTTCTCTCAAATTCTTTTTGCCAAA
Organism: Panax quinquefolius; assembly: GCA_020205615.1. NCBI lineage: Eukaryota > Viridiplantae > Streptophyta > Magnoliopsida > Apiales > Araliaceae > Panax > Panax quinquefolius. Next base: position 15,015,508 of record CM035167.1, read on the forward strand.
TTATAGTATTTCACAACATCCTATTTCAATTCTTGTCAACCTTTGAGTTGTGAGTCTAATGGCTTTAAATAAATAAATAAATAAATAAATATATTAATTTTCTCCAATTATGAGGACTATTAATCGACTTTTTAAAATTTTTAAATAACCGATTAAATTTATTTTATAAATAAATTACAAATTATAATATTATATATTTAAAATCTTATATTGTGGTTCATGAGATTAATTAGCTTGAAATAAGAAATTTCACCAACAAAAAAAAAAAAAAAAATAGAAGAAGAGATTTAAAAGAGGGAGAGTATGATGGAACATAAATGATAAAAAATTGGAACATACATATATAAACACACGTGTCCATCCCCATGTGTGTATATATAGATGTTTGTCATTGTATATATAAAGTCATCTCTCCTTGGAAATAAATAAAACAAAAGGTCCAATAGCATTAACTTTTTTTTGTTTTGTTTTTAGTTTGTTAGCATTAACTTTGGAACTCCTCTAGAAGATTATTACACATACACACACTTTATGCACCCGTGCTATATAAAAATCTTCAAACATCTATTTTAAAATCATAAATATTCTATCATTCCCCGTATATAAGTCGTTTAAAACATAATTAGATACTCTCTCTCTATTTTTTAATACAGGTAATTTTAAAGTTATGTATAAATATTAAAAAATAATTATATATCATTAATTATAATATCAATTATCTATATTAAGCTTCAGACGGAAGAAAGAGATTGTTATTTATTGACGTAAAATAATGAGAAACCAAAAGTTATATTTAATACTTGGGGTAATATTAAAACCAAGCGATTAATCGCTTTACTTGAAATTCTCAAATGACTTATATTAAGGAACAAAAATATTTTTCTAATACTTAATTTATATTAAGGAGCGGAGGTAGTATATTAAAAATCTTATTAATTTTAATATTAGATAATTAATGTTTATTTAAAATTTCATTATTATTCATACATTAATTAATTACTCTTTTCTCTCTCAATTATTCTATTTCTTTAAGAAATTAATGATTAATTTTTTATATTATAAAAAAATTCATCTAAAACGACTTATATAATAAAAAGGAGAGAGTATTATTCTTGCCTTTGATTTTGATGTAATTTTATTCTTGAAAATCGTACTGACTCATATTTCAAATTTCAATTATATACATAATGTTATGCCTTTGATTCTAATGTACTCCCTTCTTTTCATTATATAAGTCATTTAAGACATAATTACACATATTAAAAAATCTCATTAATTTTAATGTTAGGTAATTAATGTTGATTTAAAATTTTATTACTACTCATATACTTCTAACTAAGGGAGTGATTAATATGAAGTTAACTTTGGTCAATTGACCAATAAAATGTCGACACTCAGGCGAGAGATGATATCTCCCTACGTATCAGCACTGTATTGATTAATTGACAAACTTATATAAAGTTAACTTCATAGTAACTGGTTCCACTAATTAATTACTCTTCTTCTTCCCTCTCTCTCTCAATTACTCTATTATTTTAGGAGCAAAGTAAAAAATACTCCCTCTGTCTCAGAATAAAAGTCCTGATGTATTTTTCACGCATATTAAGAAGATAAATGAAATGACAAAATTGCCCATAATAATATTCCATTAATTATTTCCAATGTAGGTGAGAGAGTGACTTATTATACTTATTAGATATGGAGAGAGAATTAGAATAAGAAAAATATAATATATTTAATGCTAAGGGTATAACAGGAAAATTTGTGTAAAAATTTGGTTATTAAAGGAAAGTGGACATTTAATATGAGACTATCTAAAATAGTAATAATGACTTTTATTCTGGGACGGAGGGAGTAATTAATTTTTTCTTCTATATATATATATATATATATATAACATCTTATATTATGAAAAAAAAAATTCTTTTAAAAAGACTTGTATAATAGAAAAGATGGAGTAATTTTTTCCCCCATAAATACAAGCGCTTATGTAACTTCGTGCTGGACATAAGACAAATAATTTGTATTCGATAGTCAATTCACCCTTAAGTTTACTTAAATACATACTGCCTAACGGTCATTCTTTATTGTTCCAATAATCCATATTCACATGTTTTTCTTTTATGAGAAACATTAGCAATGGGTGCTAAATTTAGTTATATATATATATATATATATGCATAGATATATAATTTGGATAGTATTATTAAACTTGCAGCTACTTTGGTAGGGACTGCCGGATTGGATACTATCCCAAATTCAAGAATCACCGTGAGTTTTCCCCTATCTTTTGTTCTTCCCAATTTTCCCTTCTTGTTTATGCTCTGTTTCTTGTTTTCTTTTAGCTTCTATGCTCTGTTTTTCATTTCATTTATTCTAAATTGGCTTATTTTCTACCAAAAGAAAATAACTTTTTTCCATTTACGATCAGAATTAAGTAACAGTTCCTTGAAACTTTTTGGTAAGTACAATCAAAGTGTAGAATTTCTTTAAAGCATAATAGTATAGTACTTATGTTTATCCAATTCTTACCTTTCCGAAAGTAATACAAATATAATCACCACCATCATCATCTAATGTCCACTAAGTTTTACCTTCTTTTTTAAAAACAAATTCTACTTAAAGTATTAGCCTAATTTTCTTTTTTGTAATTATTTTTTTTTTATATGAGAAGTTGCAGAGGAACCATTCAAGAAAAGGGTCACAGAGAGACTGTGAGAAGAAGATGGATTCAACTGGTGACAATGGCAGAGATGATAGTATTCTTGTCCCAAATTCATCGTCACCAAGAGGTGAGTGACCATCAAATTACGCACAAAAGAACAAATTAATCTTGCATATCTATTCTGTTGAGATACCGTGATGGTAAAATCTCACATCGAAATACAAGTAGAAAGATTAATAGAGTAACATATATATTAGACCATAGATCTAAGAGGTTAACCTGTTGAGTCAATATATAATTTCAGATAAGCATATATATGGGTCAGATATTCCCAACATAATCATTTAATTAAGTGACAAAGAACTTAGGCAACCAAAGACTGGTCAATTTGTTCCCAAGAAGTTGGCGATAAGGTCATATGTGTATTACAATGTAGGGATAATCTCTGGGTTATTCTCTAAATATCCTCTCTTAGTTCCTTAACTATTTGTTCCGTGTATTTCATCTTTAAATTATATATTTCTTTTATGTTAGTCATTAAGATATAATATCATTTTCACATTTAGTCTCCAAGTTATGACACGGTTGTTCTTGTTTAGTCATCAATCTATAATTGTTTTTCATATTTAGTACCCTTCGATTGCTCTATTTTTGTAAGGTTGGACAAAGATTATAGAAATAATAAAGTTTAAGGACAAAATACGTTAAAAAAAATAATTTGAAGACTAAACGCAAAAAAATAACTATAATTTAAAGACCAACGATGAGGTTATCCCTACAATATGTGTTAACAAAAAAATGGTAAAATATTTTCACAAATAAGAGACTAATATATAATTTGATGCACTCTAAAAACTATTCTCTTTGTTTCAAAACTAAATACACATTTTAGAGCAATATATTTCCAACATATTCTAAATCAAATTTGTTAAAAATATGGTTGTTGCCGTATGATGTTACTTAATATACTTGGAATATATGTAATAACATATTATAAATTTTATGTCACTTTATAATAAAATTAAAACTTTATCTTTAATTGTACTGATTTAATATATATATATATATATATATATATATATTTTAAAACAAGGATAGTAAGTAAATGATAAAATGAACATGCATAATCACATATATAGACAAATGTTCATGTACACATGCATATACATGTTTGTCATTTTATAAATAGGTAAAGATCGCTTTTGCACCCTTTGATAGAAATTAATTAAAAATAATGACCAAGCTAATATAACTTCTTCTTTTATTTTTTTTAATTTTATGGATACAAGTGTTTATGTAACTTGGTGTTGCACAAAATACAAATAATTTATTATCGATAGTCAATTCACCCTTAACTTCACTGACTCCTAATGTGATATAGATACATGAAATACATACCGTCATTCTTTCTTTTTTCAATAATCCATATGCAAATGTTTTTCTATTATGAGAAACATTGGCAATGGCTGCTAATTTTAGTTATATATATATATATATATGGGAAATGATTCATAGAATACGTTAGTCAGAGAGATTGTTTCAACTAACGCTCATCCAACCGTTCAAAATTAGATTGAATACCGAGATGAGATGAAGCAGCCTACTCCCTCAAGTGGTAAATTAATTTTTTTTGTTGGTTGCTACTACATTTATCTAATGGCCACCAAAACGACCGTGTTTTGACTGGCCGATAGAGGGAGTAGCGGACAACAACAAAAATTTAGCTTAATTACATTATCCTGATTATTCTCATTCATACTACTTATTAATCAATAAAATAAAATAATAAAAAAATTATAAGTATAATCAGTAATTATCCGTATACTTATTAATAAAATAAGTATGTATAAAGATAATTAATAATTATCGTCTTATGATTTTTAATTATAAATAGGAAATAATGATTGAATTTATATTATATTCCTACTCAAATATATAAACTCAATCACTATTTTCTATTTATAATTAAAAATCATAAGATTTATAATTAGTAATTATTCTTATACATACTTATTTTGTTAATAAATATAAGGATACGTATAAAGATAATTATTGATTATTCTTATAATTTTTTATTATTTTATTTTACTGATTAATAAGTAATATGTATAAGAATAATCTATTAATAAGTATAAGGATAAGTATAAAGATTATTACTGATTATCCTATTAATTATTCTTATAATTTTTTATTTTTTTATTTTACTAATTAATAAGTACTCCCTCTGTTCCAAATTATCTGCTGTTTTAGCAAAAAAAATTTGTCCCACAATATTGCTTTTTCAAGATTTCAATGCATTTTTTCCCTTTGTTTTTCAAGTTTGCCCCTTTACCTTAATTGTTGATAGTCATTACTCATTCGAGGTTCTCTTCTTTTTTAAGCATTTTTTTCATATTTCCACCAATAAGAATGTGATTGCCAAAGTTATGCTTCTTAAAAGACCTTGGCACACTCTTCCATGGACAATCTCCTTTTACTAAAGCCTTAATTGCAGAAAACAAAAAATCAACGCATAAGGGTATTTTATTATTTTTATCACACATATTGGTATGTGCTAACTCTGTAACAATGTATAATTTGGGATTTTAGAGAGTAGTATGTATGAGGATAATTAGGATAATGTAATTAAGCCAAATTTTGTTGTTGTTGTCATTCTCTCTCTAATGCCAAATCAAAACACACTATCGTTTTAACCTACCGCCAGAGAGAATATGACAAAAAAAGCCGCAAACAACAAAATTTTGGTGGCCATTAGAAGAAGTATACTATCTCATCTCAAATGGTATTCACTCTAATTTTACCTACTGCATTTGTTAAATAAGTATAAATTAATTCTCCTACTTAATCGATTTCTATGATCATTTATATATATATATATATATATATATATATGCATAGATATATAATTTGAGTAGTATTATTAAAATTGCAGCTGCTTTGGTAGGGAGTAGCACGCTTGAAAAGCCCATAGTAGTGACCGTGGGGGCCACCACCTACCACCCATTCAACCACCAGATCACCATCATAACCCCGGCCACCACCGCAAACGCCTCCACCACCACCACCACCACCACAACCACCACCGAAAGCAAACTTTGGGGCAAAAGATACAGTTTCAAGCGCTCTTCTTCGTTTTGGACCATTAATGGCCCGAGAAGGATCCTTTTCTTCTTTGCCACCTTGTAAGTTGTCATTTAACAATTTTTTACAGTTTCTTTTTATTTTTTTATAGTCGATAAGAACTTCATTCATTGCATCAATTATTAAATAACATGTACATGTAAATGTTCATATAAGTAAGCCAAGATAAAAAACAGAACATAACCATCCAAGGCAAGTAAATTAGTGATTTTGACAGTGTATACTTTTTTTGACAGGTCAAGCATGGGAACAATATTACTGATTTACTTCACTCTTTCCCTGGGGAAGTGATACCGTGGAGGAGTCCGAATTGGAATTGGAATAGACTTTTGGATTGGATTAATACATTTTTAACGTGATATAACTTTTGATCCATGAAGAGTTGCGAGTCTATAATATATCAATAGGAATTGTTAAATTCACAACATTTTTTGTTATTTCCACAACAAAAGTGTCGCTGTAGATGTATAGCGACGGTGAAAACTGTAGCTATAGGATTTATAGCGACACTTTTGTTGTGAAAATAATATTTTCTGTTGTGAATTTAACAGTTCCCTATATCAAATTGAACCTAGCTAGCGATTAGTCCTACATGACCAATAGCATTCAACCATGATGTATGCGTTTAAAGCTTGAAAAATCTTGTTAAAGTAGTTCAAACTTTTGGTTTATTTTTATATTTTTTCTTATCTTAATTGATGTTGGAGAGTATTTTATGACTATAAATATGTGTCCTAGGGTTTGTGAATAGTTACGTTTATTCATTAATTAAGATTATTATCTTTTGTGCTTTTTGTGAGTTCATTATTTTTTGTGGATTCAAATGTTTTTATTCGGTTCATGTTGGTATGATAACCTATATATCATGTTTATGTTAGAATGTTATTCTCTCCGTTTCTTAATATAGGTCGTTTTAGACATGTGCACAATAATTAAGGAAATAATTGAAAAGCAATAACTATAGTATCAATTGTCTATAATACCCTTCACCTCACTTATCTCATAAATATGAATCAAAAGATTAGGTGGAGTAATAAGGGACAATTTAGGAAAAATAGTAATCAATTCTCCTAGATAACCACAAACGACAAATAATTAAGAATAAAAAAAAAAAGTCTAAAACGACCTACATATAGGAATGGAGGGAGTACATTCTAACCATACTTGCGTTAGGAAGCTAAGTGATAATGACAATATTCTCAATTAATAGTACTAGAACTAGGTGTTGGAGATAATATACCTTCTCTGTTTCACAAAAAGAGTATCGTTTAAAAAATTTGCTAATTAATGTAAATATATTTACCCATGTTTATTTTTTTTTGAAAGCCGTACTTTTTGTGAATACAATATAATTTCATAATCAAGTACATCATCACACTATTACAATATCAAGAACCAATCAAACCTTACTATAAAAAAAACTCAAAACCAAACAACCTCATATAAATAGGAAACAAACTTCACATAAAGAAAAAAATAAACTCACGTAAGTAATTAAGTTGAATCTGAAACCTAAATATTATTGTACCTCAATCTTAACCACTAAACTAAGATCTAATCGACATTTTTTTCAAATTTACCTAATTATAAAGTTGTTGAGTCGTTATTTAATAGTAATTACATGATAATAAAATTATGACAATAAATTTGAAGACATTATTCATTTTATTCTACAATCAAAACAAAATAAAATCCGATTAGAGTGAAGTTTTCACATTATATACCATCATATATGTTCTTTTTTCTCTCTGTTTTTTGTTTTTGCTTTTGTTTTCCTAGGAGCATACTCCTCATTGGTTGTTATAATTTGATGTACATGCGTAAAGTTAATAGTAAGACAGAGACTTGACTTATTACGTTATGAACTAAATACACATCTGTTATATCAAATATCATTAAATTTATTATTCGGTCCTCAAAATAACTGAATTTACAAATCATTGCAAAAACTATCAAATTACATACAATGTCCCCCTTCTCAATTCATTTTTCGGCTGAAATTGACAAAAATACCTGACCCGGCGGTGACCACGGCAACCCTATTGGTTTTATGCGATTCGACATATTCATGGTTTGACTTGATTAAAAAATTAAAATACTTCTAAACACAATTAATTTTAAATTAAAATACTTCTAAATATAATTAACAATAAATTAAAATACTTCTAAGTACAAAGTTAAAACAAATTAACTGTTGAACAAAATTAAAACAAATTAATCAAATTATATTGTGCACTGCCCATCTTCTTCTTCAATTAGTTACCACAGATATTATCTCTCTTACTCATCGCTTTCTTACATTCGGAAGTGGTTAGTATGAAGTTTATTTTTAGTAAGTTCATTAATCGATTAAAAAAGTCACCGTGACAACGTGGCGAATCTTTACATATGTGTTAAGATTCTATTTACCAATTGACCAACTTACCAAAAAAATAAACTTCATGTTAACCGAATCACTTGCATTCATCATCAACTTAATTTCTTATATGAAATCAAAATAGTTGCTCTCCTTCATACTTCCAATGAATTGAAAATCTATTTGCGTCAATGAAGCAAATCTCTTACTAGTTGCGAATAACAAAACCAATATTCATCAACTTAGACCCAAACCTTAATCTTCACCCATAAAGAACTATCTCCGTTCTGCCATTCCAAAAATTTGAAAAACAAGAAGATAGTTTTGAAGGAAAAAAAAACCCTAGATCTGACTTAAGTCATCTCAACATCGTCCCCACAATCACCGCCTCACAACTATCGTTCACTGCAACTCAAAATCACTGGCATCACTACAACCCCCAATCAGCAACAAGCCATCACATGACTAGAAGAAATATAAAAAGAGAAGGAGAGATAAGAGGCGACAAGTTTTAGATATGATGATCGATGGACTATAACATCTTTAATCGGCGATTGATGTTTTGTATGGGTTTTCTCCGGCGATCGATGGGGTTTAAAGGGGGGCTGTGGTGATGGATGTGCAATCAGATTTTTATTCTCATTTGGTATTTTTTTTTGTGGAGATTGTAATAGCTCGTATTTGGTTATGGATATTGATGAAAGTTTGAATAATAGTCCAAGATGGTGGTTATAAGTAGAATTCTCACTATTCTACATAAATAAGATGATAATAATCAGAATGAGATTTCATTCGTTTGAGTTTGGATATTGTCATTTATACGATATGAAATCCCAACTTATTATAAATAAAATTGAATTTCCTCTATTTATTATTTTGAAATAATAATGGTTGTTTTGATTAATGTGGTTAGTTATGGGTAAAATGCATAAATATTTCAAATAAGCAAATGGTTTATAAAATATTCATCATTGTCATTTTGGATATTCGTTTGGTTATAAAATATTCTCATTGTCGGAGGAGAATATTCAATGCAACAACCTATCTTATATCCCATAACATAAAAGCGATTGGATGAATAAATGACAAAAATAAGTTATTTATAAATAACGGCGTTATTATTACAGATTAATCTTTGTTGAAATACTTTCAAATTGGTTAAAACACAAGAAGACATCTATTCGCATAAATTATTGATTCTTACGCAAAGAAAGCACTACTCAATAATTGTTATAGAATTATCGCTCAATATTTTATTTTATCGATTCAATAATTCTACGTTGATATTTTATATTACTTGTTGTTTCAATAATTGTAGCTACACAATTTTTTTTATTATCTGAGCAATAATTCATATTATCCTGAATAATATTATTAGATAACATTATTAGCGATGTCTGAAAGTTACATTTAAGGAGAGGTTTGGTCACCTAATCATTGCCAAAGAAGCGAGAAATCCTTATTGGAAAGCCCTCTTTCCTTAACTACCGATCGCATTGCGATTGTGATTCTGTAATATTATTTGTGAATAATTAATTATTGATTTATATGATAAGGAAAATATTCATTTTATGCGATATAGATGGAGAAAATTTTTAAAGTGACAATTGTTGAAAATTGATATTTTATCTTTTCCGATAAAATAATTTATTTAAATTTATTATTATATTATAATAATATAATAATGGTGATATTTTAACAATGAATGTGGGATATATGAGTAAATGAGGAGGAAGAGTATTTTTTATTACTTTAAAATATTTAAAACATGTTAAACATGTTTGTGGGCCGCTTTCGATCGAAATTTGATTATAAATTTATAAAATCACCCGTTTGTGAATTTCATCAACTTCTGTTTGGAATTTGGAAAAACTTTCTTCTGCAAAGTTGTAGAGAATTAAATTTCCTACAGAATGAACATAAGATTTGAATTTTTCTGATAAAGGGGCTATTTATTATGAATTATTGAAGTTCTGAAATAATTAATTTTTGAAGTTTTAGATATTTTTTTAAAAGAAAAACATGTTTGGTGTGTTTGTGAGACCCACTTGCATGTGTTTTTGGCTGAATTCAGATGGCAAGGTGTGCATAAGAAAATAATATAAATATATTAATATTTTATTAAATTTTCTACTTTGGTGTTCTAAGCATTTTCCTATAAATAGGGTGCTTAGGATAGAATTAAAAATCACACCGTAAACTCAAATCTTCTCTTTCTCTCGATATATTAAGCGTATTCTTGTGAGTATTTTGATACTTTCATGTCATGTTGTTATATACAAAGTTTCCTTCACCACTATATTCGTGATTCCAATTTAGAAATACTATTATTTCGAGTAAGGATATTATTTTCTTCTTAAATGATATTATTTTCTTCAATATCATTATCTTAAAATATTGGTTTGAACTTTTATCAAATTTAAAACTTTTTGTGTCGAGTTACTTATTCACGATAATGCTTAACTATTCACGAATCATTTACACTTATTCACGTAAAAATTAAATTTCCGTTTTTCAAAAATATCTATTATGGATACTAGCTTTTTGATTATATCCATGTTTTGATCATTCTTGAATTTTACTCCACTATGATTATTTATGAAGTATTTTTGGACATGGAATAAATTGAATATGAATCCTTAATATTTATTCTTTTTTGTTTCACCGGATTCATTTCTTTAAAATATTTTTCATCATCCTCACTTTCTAAATGATGATATTATTGAATATCTTTGGCATGCAAAGGTAAAAAGATGAATGATTTTCGATGAATATCTTTGGCCAGTAGTGCAAAGATGAACAAGTGTTTAGATGAACATGACCAATTGATGAATATCTTTGGCCTGTAGTGCAAAGATGAATATTTAATTTCAGATATATATTGATTGATGTTACAGGGATAAAATATCGACGATGAACTTTTAAATTCATATATAGAAGATAGTAGATTGCATTCTCTACTTAACTCTTCTAATAAATTATTATTTTCGCTGCGAATATTGATTTAAAACTGGTTGTCTATTGTATTCTATTAGATTTTTTACAGTTGAAGACTAACGATAATTTGTTCTATGTTATCTTAGTCATAATATTCTTTACTAGGCTAGTTGAGCTCACCCTTTTCTTTTTTGTTCCATTTTTTCTTCTCAGGAGGCGAGAATGTAGCGAGTACTAGTCGGGGCATGGAATGAAGGTTCTAGGAAGTTGTTTTAGTAGTCCTCATCATTTTTATAAAATATTGTACCAATAATTATAATGAGGACTTATTTGGGTATGAATATTGTCTAGATGGCAATATTTGTATTTAAACTCACAGTTTTTATGTTGTATTAATAAAGTTGTAGCTGTTTCTGTACCATGTTATTGACGACTCAAAATGGGTGTTGTATACCTATTTTGGGGGCGTCACACGATATTCGTGTTAAAACTCTCAGCTTACGTTTATCGTATTGTATAAATTAAGTTTGTATTTGAATTCTGTATCATATATTTGGCTACTCAAAATAGATTGTGTATACTTATTTTTGGGGGTCACAGTTGGTATCAAAGCTTAGGGATATGATCCCTGGCTGAGATTTGAGGCTAGAACTAGAAGGGGGGAGACGGGTAAATCCTTTGCTAGTATGACCTACCTAAGCTTATTTGTAAAACCCCAACTTTTTGAATAAAGATGAATTTTCTATAAATATTATTTTTGAATATTATGGAGTGAAATTGATATAATGTTATAGTTGTGGGTAATATTTATAAATTTTGCATATTATGCAAGTTGTTATATTATATTCGATTGGTCGGAGAATATTCATTTTAGCAGGAAATATTCGTATAACCAAGCAATCATCATGGACCCCACAAATGTAATTATTGTTTGGATTGAGAAAATGACAAAAATATTTTATCAAATAACTGTGGAAGTTTTATCGTTAATATTGTTGAACTACTTGGTAGTAAAAAGTACGATGTCTGCTGTGGTTTGCATAAGAAGACACCTGTATTGATTATCGATGCTTACGTGAGAAGTCACCGCTTTGTTCAATTATTCCTATAGTAATTGTTGTATATATGGACCACCATTTATCCATTTTTTCAAAATGATCGGTAGAAAGTTATTTTATATTATAAAGGTGGGCCCACGTGTAGAACCCCATGTGGGAAAATTGAATGACCGGAGGTTGTTTTTCAAAGGTAGTCACCGGTTGGTAAGGAAAAAAAAGAGAAGGCATGAAATGTATATATATATATAATATGTTTTGTTTATATATATATATATATATATATATATATACCATGTGATGAAATGAATTGTCAGGGGAGGAGTATTGGATTCATGGGTGGCAGCACAATTATTATATGTATAAACTTTGTTGACAAAATGGGAGGAAGAAACTTTAATCACGGGAGTGTATCCCGTGAATGCGTTAAAGTGTATGTATATATATATATATATATATATATATATTATATTTTATTTAAAAGATTTTGCTTTAAATATGGACCGTCGATTAAAGTAAATCGATCCGACCGCTTCATGGATTAGTTACTATGCATTCCATTTTTCCTATAAATAAAGCTCATTCCTTCATTATTTCTTACGAATTCAATCAAAACTCTGAGAGAGAAAATTATAGAGAGAAAGAAGAAAAGTTTTCTCGCTACTTAACTACTCTTATATTCAGCTTTTTAAGAAAGGTGTTATTCTTTCTTATTCATGAAGAGAAACTTTTGTTATTCCATTTCTTATTATTCTGTTGAATAACTCGTATATGCTGGCCTACCCTATATTTGGTGACATTCTTCTATTATTCCGTCTTTACTATTCTGTTGGAATATCCTCACATGCATGCGTTTTACGCCGGACCGATTCCGCTCTTTATTATTCTCATTGGAATATCATATATACATGCGCTTTTACGCCTAATTCGCTTCCGCCTTTATTATTATTATTCGCTGAATATCCTCGCTCATGCGATTTACGCCGGGATTCTAATTCCGCCCTTATTAGTATTCTCATTGAATAACCTGCCTGCGCAAGCACCGCATGACGCATGGTGATTTCTTTTGTTATTCCATTCTTTATTATACTCAAATGGTTAAAGTTTTGACTTCTATACTCCAAGAAATTTGTGGAATATCCTCGATATTTCAAGCTTCATCCAAAGATCTTTTCATGGAAATATTCTTCCGAGCATTCTTGAATTTTACTCTACAAAGCAAAGATCATGTCGACAATTTAGACATTATTAGTTCTCGGATAAATTAATTTTTGAACTTTTTTATCAATTCTTATATCATTGTCATCATCCTCATATTTATATTTTTGAAAGTCATCTCGGCTTCAGAAGGTATAGATGGACTTGGTATGATTATGACCAGGGATTATTCGGTAATCACGAATCGTAATGTTACAAATGATATGGTAAAAGTCCTCATCGGCCCGTAGAAGTGCATTGATGGACGCTTATTAGCACACTACAAGAAAAAGGTCTATCAATGATTAACAAGATCGCCGACCGCACCATCTGGTCAGCCGATATTAGTCACAACAATCGTCATCTACGAATCAAACGTAATCTAGTCGCTATCAGTTTAACAAATACCGCGACGCGGTCACCGATCATCGATCGCTATATAAATTTGCCACCAAAATTTTGGTCGAAATGTTGGCGCCAATTTTTTCAGGCGACCATTGAAATCAAATGACGCACGCGGTCACCGATAAGTCCATGTCATTAAAATTCAATGATCAGACGCGTCAGAGATAATGGTCACGATCAAACTAAATGAATTCAAGAACTGGTTAAACCGATTACGTAACACTAAGGGAAAAAAAAAAAGAAGGAGGTCACCAAATAGAGAGAGAGAGAGAGGGGGAGAAAGAGAATAAGGAGAAGCGCTGCTCATTCTTCTTCAAATTAGAGACTAATTGTAGAGGTAAGAGCTACTTTTTAAGTTCTTCTTCTTTAATTTTTTTTTGTTGTTTGTTATTTTTAATTTGTTCGTTCTTCTCCAAATCAAGATGTTTTTGCTACTTAATTTGTGTTTTAAGAGTTAATTTATTGCAAAGAGTCGAATGAATGAATATGGCTATCATGCTTAAATTATATTTTGGGTAATATGATTATGATTGGTTTATAAGTTTTGATTAGAGTAAAATTTATTTGGGGTAATACGCAAAGATTGGGGGTAATTTGATTTTGTTAATTTATGTCATTGGGTAACTTGATTAGTGATAGGATGGAGTTAGTATAAAATTTATATTTTGGGTAACTTTGATTTGGGTAATAGGATGAATGTATTAGATTGTAGTTAGTATAAAATTTATATTTTGGGATTCTTTTTGTGCAATAGAGGTAGTAATTTGGTTATTATAGAAGTCATGCATATGATATAGACTTCGTGAATCCCATGTTTATGTTTGTAGTTTAACCAATTATATCGGTCATTGTGAAAAAATCATTTGTAGATCGAGAACTTGACATCGACATCATAATGTGAATCAAAACGTGAATAATTGCTCCCACGAAAAATGATTGGGTTTCAAAGTTTACAAGTTTGATCCTCACATCGCGTGGATACCGCAAAACTCTTTTGTAGTAAATCTCAGATTAAAACCGCTTTATGGATAAATTCTTTTTTTATGAGCATCGATTCGATAAGTTCATAATTTCCATCCAATTCCTATGGTATCTCATATGGATCGCTGGTTTATGTCTTGTGTTCCTAGAAATGACCTTATATACATGCCGCCGTCAGTACATGTGGTTAATCCATATTACGTGGGAGACTCGCAAAATTTTTTTATCGGGTCAAGTTATTTGCGTAACATTTATACTATTAACGAGCCTATTGGTGATCCACTGAGAGCTCATTAAGGGATGTTGAGTCGATGGTTTGGGCTTGGGGTCATGAGGCGAGGCCACACGAGCCACGCCAAGCTTATCGGTAATGTTTTGATTGATATGTATGCTAGATTGGAATAGTTTGATTTCGTGGTATTGTTCAAATAGATATCGGAAGGAAGCATTGGGAATATTTTAGCGATTAGGAATCTTAGGTATTGTTCAATGAAACTTTTCAATTGTTATCATTTCGATATTATCATTATGTGTTCATTATGATTTAGTTGAGTCAACCGCATTATAACGTCAATCCGATTTATGTGATATAATTTGCGATATAAAGAGGTTCTAGTGAAGGGGCTTTCAAAAAGTGTATCCTCAACACAACAGCTTTATCACCGAGACTCTACGTCAAGAAGTTTGTTTGCTTTATTTCTTCTTTTATTTTCAAATAATTTGTATAGCCATCATATTATAGGTATTGATATTTATAACAATTATTTGATGTAATAATATTTATAATGGAAGGCTTGGGGATCATTAGTATAATTTAGTACTTAATCATGCCTAAAGTACCTTTTATTATCATAATTTTAAAGTTGTTTGAATGCCTAAAGGTTTCTTTTGCCTACATGTGGATCTGCTTATGAAATTATAGTCAAATCTATGCCTATATGAGAACTATACTTATTCAAGATCGCCTATGGGTAATAGTTAGGCTTTTCTTCACATTACTTATACTTATGCAAGATCGCCTATGTGGACTCTTGGTTTGTGTCTTCGGGTGCCTAGAAATGACCAGATATATATATGTCGTCGTGCATGTGGCTAGTCCATATTATAGGGAGACTCAAGCAAATTTTTTTATTGGCCTCAGAGTTGCGAACATTTATACTATTAACGAGCCTATCAGTGATCCACTAGAGCCTATTAAGGGACGTTAGAGCGGATGGTCGGGTTGGTCATGAGGCCACACGAGAGTTACGCCAAGCTTAGCTAAGCTCTCACAGGCCAAGCCAAGCTTGGTTGTTAGCATGCTTAAGCTATTAGGGGGGTCATTAAGCCAAAATAGATATAAAAGGAACTCAAGTAAGGCAACAGAGAAGGTAACTAGACACACTTAGTCAATAAAGAGACCGCTTTTGGCTATAACAGAAAAAAAAGGGTATTTAACACTTATGTATACAAGAATAAAGCTATAAAATGTTATAAAAGCTATAAATTGCTCAATCATGTTGTGACTATCCCAAAACATAAAAGATTATAGAAAGGGACCGTGAGGGTATAATCTTAAAACATGTTAGGCGCCTTTTAGACACTAGTTGATATGAATGAATCTCCAAGATACTCAAACATGTTAATCATATGCTTACAAGTATGCTCAAGTCATATGGTTACAAGTATGCTTAAGTCATATGCTTAGAAGTATGCTTAAATGTTAATCATACGCATGCTTACAAGTATGCTCAAGTCATATGGTTATAAGTATGCTCAAGTCATATGTTAACATTTATAATGTTGTCTCGTAGTATAGGTACTGTGGAATCATGGACCTCTATTCGCATCAGAAGTTGGATGGCACGACGAAAGTCAAGTATCCGATAGTGCTACTTTGAATTTAGAGTCGGTTGCCAAGTGTTTTTGAGTACGCGATAGTCACCCGTAATGTATGAATGGTAAGTCGCAGATACGATGTCCATGTTTAAAGTGTAAGAATGTAAATTATATGGATGTAGACATGGTAAACTATCATTTACTTGTTTCGGGTTCATGAGAAATTACGAAGAATGCCAGGGCACACACGGGCGTAGAAGAGATGGTGGCATCACACAAGTACACAATTCGGGCAAGAGTACTCATCGTATTTAATAAAATGGTCCATGATATCAGCAGCCAGATTTTGATTGGGAGCAAGGCAGAGAGCAACCTATGAATTCTCGATGCCAAAGACTTCTTTCAGTTGTTAGACGAGGGTAAAGAAGCCATCAGGGCATGGTTGCACCAAACACACTACATCATCTCGCAGCATGGCGATATTACTTAACATCAAGGCCGATCACAACACGAGCCATGAGTGTTTTGAGTCGCTTTTGAAGGCAATTAAGAGTATGTTGCCCGACGGTGAGAAATTACCCGTAACTATTACTTTTGTAAGAAAATGGTGAAGAAGTCAGTCTTGATACCAAAAAGATCGATGCATGTCCCAACGATCGCATGTTATTTTATAAGGAAAATGACAAGATGACAAGGTGCACGCTTTTGCGCCATGATCGGCTTTAGGCCTAATAAAGAGGGTGTGACTACAAAAAATCAAGTATACCGCTTAAGATTCTAAGGTATTTTCCAATAACACATCGACTAAAAAGATTGTACATGTCTTCAAGATCACCGAACATACGAAGTTGGTACGCTAAATCTCCAAATAAAGATGGAGAACTAAATCATCCCGCAGATGGGCAAGCTTGGAAAGATTTCAACTTAGCACATCCCGAATTTGCATTGGAACCTAGAATGTGAGGCTTGGATTGTCCACCGATGGTTTCAACTGCTTTGGCCACTCAAATTGCTCCAGCACTCATGTCAGCTCGTGATTGTTATTCCGCATAACTTGCTTCCCTCGATGTGTATGAAATGCCCATACTTATTTCTTTCACAGTGATTCCCGGTCCTAAGAGTCCCGGAAAGAACTTAGATGTTTACTTGAGACCTCTTATAGACGAAGTTAAAGGTATCAGGGGAGGATGGAGTACGACTTGGGATGTTGCAACGAAAACAAATTTCAACCTTAGGCGCAAATGTTATGTGGACTATAAGTGACTTCCCAAATTATGGTATGTTAGCCGGATGGAGTACACACGGAAGTTGGCTTCCAGATTGTATGGAGCATAAAAAGTCGCTTAATCTATCAAAAGGTCGAAAGCCTTGTTGGTTGGTTCGATCACATCGCTTGCTTCTACCGGGTAGATCACCCGCTTCAAGAAATAGAGAACACTTCAGAAAGGGAAAGTAGATAATGATATGCTCGCACCGCGATTGTTTGAACGGAGATGGGAGATCGTGTGATGAGATTGCCTTGCTATCCCATTTGGTAAGGTTGATGCGACAAACATAATCAATGGGTTTGGTGAATCTCATAACCGTGTTCGGAGAAGCATCTTTTGGGAATCGCTTTATCGGTCTACAAATTTGATTCGCTATAATCTAGATGTGATGCATATTGAGAAGAATGTGTTTGACAATGTGTTTAACACCGTGATGAATGTTACGAGGAAGACAAAAGATAACGATAAGGCACGCTTTGGACATGAAAGATATTTGTAAGTCATTCCGGATTAGAACTTTATGAATCTTCTAATGGTAAGATTGTCAAACCGCATGCAAGGTACACACATTGTCCAAAAAGAAAGTCAAGATGTGTGCACATGGGTTAAGTCTCCAAACTACCGATGGATATGCGCCAAACATTGCAAGGTGTGTTACGGTGGAAATTGCAAGGATGAAGAGTCATGACCGCTATGTGTTCATGGAGAGACTCATGCCTATAAAGATTTCGGATCTCGCTTGATAAACCAATATGGGATGCTTTGACGGATCTTAGTCGCTTTCTTCAAAGACTTGTGTTCAAAATCATTGAATGAGAAGGACATGTTTGTACTTGAGAAGAACATCATAGAGATCACGTGTAAACCGGAAAAATATTCCCACCGGTTTTTTTTCGACTCCACGGAGCATTTGCAAATCCATCTTCCCTATGAAGCTCTCGTATTGGGGTCCAGCTCAATATAGATGGATGTACCTTTCGAGAGGGTGATGGGAAACCTTAAGAGGAAGGTGAAGAATAGAGCTTATGTCGAGGGGTCGATATGCGAGGCATATAGTTTTGATGAGATATCTACGTTTGTCTCGCATATTTTCCTGGAGGAAGTCTTGACAAAGGCCAATCGAGTATCGAGACACATGATGATGGGGGAAATGTTGAACTAAATGGTCGGCTCTTCAGATTTGGTCTATCTAGCCGCTTATGGAAAAGGAAGCGCGATATTCCTCTCTCGAGCAAGAAATTACATGCCGCATATACTTACATTCTTCTCAATTGTGAGGAGATCGATTTAATTTGTGAGGTACACATGTAAACTTGATATTTTATCTTTTAAGTTAAAAATTTATTCTAATATGTTAATGTTTATAACATGGTATAGATTGTACGATGACGAGTTAAAAGTGAAGCATGCCGACATAACCGATAAAAGATATTCAAATCAATCGATAAAAACTTTGCACTTCGACTAAAGGACAAAGTAAGTTCAATTTTAAAGACGTAGTGTATATATATATAATATATATACTCCATATGTTAACTATGACTTCATTTAATAAGATGGAGTTTTTGTAGACTTTGATCGAGGGATCAACGATTCCGCTAATGTACAAGTCCTAGCTATGGGACCGCATAAGGATCAAGTCACCGCAATGGTTACAAAATAAATGGTTGTGAATTTCACACAAAGGCATATACGCCAGAAAAGAACAACGAACTCGAGTGTGTGTCCAAGGAGATTGTTACAATGAGCTTGGTCGCGCCTTTTTATGGGGAGTTGAGGAAATCGTAGAGTTATCGTACAAGGGCACGACGGGGTCATATTCACTTGTTCAAGTGCCGCTGGTTTGATTCGTAAAAGGGATACGTGTTTATGCATATGGAATCGCCGATATCGACCTCCATAGTCTCAAGCATCTAAACGAACCGCTTGTTTTACCAACTCAAACAAAGACAAGTATACTACACTCCTAGTCCCGTTAGAAAAGGGATGTAATCGCCACAGATCGGGTAAGTCAGTAATTTATACTCCCGCCGTAGTCGTGTAATTAGTCGATGGGGAGATTTACCAAGAGCAGATGCTTCATAGTCGACTATAATAAATGTGGAGGACGACAATGAAGTAATCCAGCTTAGATGGTGGAGATGAACCACACGAATTAGATCCCGAGTCAATACTTGTGTCGATGACATCGATATCGAGGAGGAAGAGTTATCGATCGAATCGGCACGTAATCAAGCGTATGATGGTTATGAATCTACAACACGATACAAGATGATTCTCAATCGTACATTAACACTTGAACTCATGAAATGTATGTTTAGCAATACATGTTTTTATATCATTGTCATGTTTATGTATTTAAACTATTTAAATGCAACTTTTGTTTATCATCATTTTATATTCATATATATACATGTTTATATCATCGTCATGTTTATTGTCATATATACATGTAATCAAATATGACTCCTAATAACATCTTGAAATTTGTAATATACAGATGGCTTCAAGCAAAACAAGAAAAAAGCGCCATTGGGTAGGGGGCCTAATAATGTGCCCAAGGCCCTACTAATCCCGATGATCGATTCTTATTCGGTTTCGCCTCCTCCTAATAAAGACGACGTCCCACATATATCATTTATATAAAAGCATTTAAGATTCCATTTATTGTATATTGGTAATGTTTTGATTGATATTATATCGGTAATGTTTTGTTTTGGTCTTATCAGATTGAAAATTTGTATATTTCTCTTGGTTTGGTCTTGGGTGCCTAGAAATGTCCATATATGCATGCCGTCGTGCATGTGGCTAGTCTATATTATAGAGAGACTATGGCAAAATTTTTTTAAGTATTATAAGTATAAGTTTGAAAATGTTCACAAATATTATAACTTAGATATAAATTGCTTTAATATATGCTAATTGATGTTGTATATTATAGTGATTTTTCGATAATTAGATCGTCAAGTGCATATCACAAATTGTGTTTACATGTAATCGCCTACACCTGTGATTACGTGGGCGAGCACACCTATCGCCCACAAGGATGCTGTTTGGGCAGAATTTCAGGTATGTTTTTTTAATTATAACAAATAATATTAATATAATATTCAAAGGATAATTATTTAGTAATGTTATTATTGTTTTTTTATTTGCAGAAATGGTATAGATGGGAGGACGCGCAGTTTCAAAGATTCGTATATTATTCGCAAAAAAAAGCGCGCGGTCCGCACTAAGGACAACTTGAATAAAGAACGACAAAAAGCCATTCACAATGCCGAGATCGACCATCCGTGCCGTGGAGAGGATTATATGCACGCATAGCCTCTCAGTGGTGCACCCACCCATATGGGTGAGATGTGTGCCCAATGGAGAACCGAGAGTCGGGTGAAAAGACAAAAGATCGCCGCCACCAACAGTAGCCTCTGTGTATCCGATGGCGAAAAGGCTAAAGGAAATATAAAGTATGCGGCAAGATTTCACAATTGCAAGATATCAACGCCTGCACGATTTTACAAGTTTTAATATGTTTACAATCATGAATTGTAGAAAATATCCCATTTTTACTTAGTAATATTGTGTTGCTTTTGATAGAGTCTCAGCCTCAAGGTCACCTTATCCATCGGGTCGATGTGTACGCGGCACCCGTGATGGTTCCGCCTCGAGGCTATCCAGATATAGCGTAATAAGTTTTAACAACCTGATCTTGTTTATTAATACTTAGAAAATATTATTTTTAACTATTTAAGTGTTAACATGATGAAAGGATACTTATAAATGTTTATCGAATGAACGCTATCCTCAAGGCACTCCACGTCCGCCTATCGATCAAGAGTTGTGGGAGAGGGCGTCTCATAGAAGAAGAACTACATTAAAGGTCAAGGACAACGACGACGCCCATCCTTCAAATGGGTGCTCAGCAAATTTCCCACCCAACATAGTCATCGAGTCATCCAAATTGTTCATACTCCTACCGATCAGTAAGAGAGAGCTATATGTCAAGATCGAAATCTTCCAAGATACTCGGTGGGCACCCTGGGGCTCTTGATCCCGAGGAGTTAATCAAGCAAAGAATAGCAGCAGCAGCAGACATGTGATGGGGATGCTGACGAGGTATAAAATTAATTTGTTGTATGTATTGTCGTAATATATACCAAAGATCAACATATTTATTATATTTGTAACTTATTTTATTATTTTGTTAATTACAGGTGATCAAGGAGGGATGACGCTTGACATAACCTTGTACTTGTATATTCATTATTCGATGTTTGTATATATGTTACTTAAACAAGTTTTGAAATGTTATTATATTTATTCAAATCATATTGGTTTTAAAGGTTTATATACTAGTTCGGTGTATGTGTTGGTGGACGATGGATGTTTATATTGTTTTGATGTTGTTTATCTTGGTGTGTATGTGTGTTGGGATAAAGCGTAGAAAACAGTACATGTGTTTTTGGGAATTTCGCAAAACAAAGAAAAATCGGTCAGAATAAAGATATCAATCGATCGCGTCGCGGTCACCGAACGTTATTAGTAACGAGATATTATCGTCACCGCAAGTGCGGTCGGCGATAATGGTCACCGACACGCGACCACGCCGCCTTTGGCCTCGGACCATGCCGACTCACCAATGATCGTGTTTGTCATTTCGATCGCCATCATAAGCGGCGCAGATATCTCGTCGCTAATAATGGTCGTTGATGTGCATCCCAAAGGACTCAGATTTTATCGACGATTATCAATGACGATCGTGACGCGTCATAGATATATCTGCTGACCGAAAAGTCGATCATCGATGATAATTCGATCACGATAAGCCTTTTGTTGTAGTGTGGCATGATCATGACCATTAATAAATACATAAATATTCTTGGTAGTGGTGCATGGATAATTGTGGTCGTGATACTAAAGAATATCCTTGGTAGTAGTCAGGGGTGATTCGATGATGTGGATTATTTATTAAGTGAGTCCCAAAATGATAATGATGATGAAAAACCTTTTAAATCATAAAAGATAGTAGATTTTATTTTCTACTTGACTTTTTAATGGATTGCTTGTTATATGTAGTTAAACTTGATGTCTATTATATTTTATCGCTTAAACATTGTTGGAGACTAATGATAATTTATTCTGCATTATCTTAGTCATAATATTTCTTACTGGGCTAGTTGAGCTCACCCTTTCTTTCACTGTTCTCTTCAGGAAATAAGAATATAGTTGGGACGAGTCGGAGAACGGAGTGATGGTCCAGAGGATAGCATTAGTAGTCCTCACTATTATGTGAAATAGTGTGATAATAATTGTAATGAGAACTCCTTTTGAGTTTGTATAATCTCTAGTAGACAATATTTGTATTCAAACTCACATTTTATGTTTTGTCGTATTGTACACGACAGTTGTATTAGTAAGTTGTATTTGAATTTTGTACCATGTATCTGGCGACCCAAGATGGGTGATGTATACCTAATTTTGGGGGCATCACATTATTTGTTATTTAATTGGTCGGTTAGAATATAGTGATAATATGTGGCATGTCAATTAACCCTTGTTTTGTGGCAGTGTTGGAAAATGACATCTGAAAATGTTGAGATAAACAATAGAGCACATGAGACCATTGAGTCACCGACGATCAATAACTAGGATAATGTGCAACAAGAAAGTAATAAACCTCATGTAAACAACAACACTGACTAAATGATGAACGATGGGATGTTTAGGAGCTTTTTGCAATTCATGCAACACCAAGAGAGAGAGAGAGAGAGAGAGAGACTCCTGTTCAAATTGCAGGTGAAAACAATGACAACTCTCGGCTGGTCACTGCTAAGCAATTCAAAAAACTGGGACTACCGGAATTTTTGAAAAAGTCAGAACCATTTAAGGCAGAGACGTGGATTAAGCAGATCACCAAGATATTAAATATCTTGGGATGCTCCGAGGAGTAAAAGGTTCCCTTTGCCACCTTTATGTTGCGATGAGAGGCATATTATATATATATATATATATATATTGTGACGCCCCCAAAATTAGGTATACATCACCCATCTTGGGTCGCCACTTACATGGTACAGAATTTAAATACAACTTACTAACATAACTGTCTGTATGTAAATACGACATAAATCGTGAGTTTAAATACAAATATCGCCTACTAGATATTATACAAACTCAAAAAGGAGTCCACATTACAATTATTATCACACTATTTCACGTAATAGTGAGGACTACTAATGCTATCTTCAGACCATCACTGCTTCCTCGACTCGTCCCAAATTATATTCTCATTTCAAGAGAATAAAGGAAAGAAAAGGGTGAGCTCAACTAGCCCAAGAAGAAATATTATGACTAAGATAATGCGTAATAAATTATCAATAGTCTTCAACAATGTTAAACCGATAAAATACAATAGACAACCATTTTAATCGCAATGAATATGCAATCCATTAAAAGAGTCAAGTAGAAAATAAAGTCTACTATCTTTTAGGTTTTAAAAGGTTTTTCATCATCGTTATAGCCGAGACTCAACTTTAATAAATATTCCACATCATCGAATCACCCCCGCACTACTACCAAGGATATTCTTTAGTATCACGACCACAATTATTCATGCACTACTACCAATAATATTTGTGTATTCATTAATGGTCATGATCATGCCAACAATCGTCCATCAATGCACTACTACCATCGAGGATTTTTACCACATCATTTGTAACATATTACTACCATGATTACAATCGAATAGTCTCGTCATAATCATACCAAGTCCATCTACGCACTACAAAAGCCATGATGACTTTAAAAAAATAAACATGAGGATGATGACAATGATATAAGAATTCAATAAAACAAGTTCAAGAATTATTTTATCCAGAATTATTAACGTCCAAATTATCAACATGATATCTTTGTTTTGTAGAGTAAAATTCAAGAATGATCGGAAGAATATTTTCTTGAAAAGATATCGGATGAAACGCAAATATCAAGGATATTCCACTAATTTCATGGAGTATAGAAGTCAAAGTTTTAACCAACTGGGTATAATAAAGAATGGAATAACAAAAGAAATCACCATGCATGCGATAGACCGCACAGACAGGTTATTCCAACAGAATAATAAATAACGGAACCAGTGTTAGGTTTGTAATATTCATGTGCGCAATCAAATTGCATAAATTAGCGGAAGCGTGTAAAATCAGAGTTTAAAAAAAAAATTTACAAACCATATACCCGGATCACCCTTTATGCACAATTATTAATTAAACGAAGAATAAGAAATTATGAAATCATACCCTTGTAGAAACGAGCTTCCTCAGGTACGAGTTCACCTCCTACTTCTCCGCGATCTCCTTGAATCCACCGGGGTTGGTTCCTTCCTTTGATCAACGTTAGCCACCCAAGCGTTTGGCCTCTAGAGGTGATCCACCAAGGAAAAATAAAGAATTCAAGAAGATGGTGTATTTGGCTCAAACCCTAATTTTCTATCTCTATAGAAAAGGGTACTCTCCAACAAATTAGAATTATGTCGTTGTAAAAGTCAACAACCCACATCACCCATAATAAGACTCCTCTTATTTATAGATGTGGGCAACCCACCTTAACAATTAAGGAATTGAGTTTTATTAAATTCTTTTAATTAATTAAGCTCCCTAATCTTATTAGGGATAATTAATTAAATTCCTATAACTAATATTCTTTCCTAATCCAATTAGGAATAAATGAGAGTACTTATATTAAATTAATTCTAAACTCTTTTAGAAATTAAAATAATGATAATTGTAATAATATTAATAAGACTCCTCTTATTAATTTATATTTAATATTTCTAAAATATTAAATAATAATATTAAGCTATTTAATTTATTCTATCACCATAGATTAAATTAAATATACTTAACATATTATTACGATTATGCCATTAACTTCTTAAATAATTATTTTTCCTTTTATGGTGTGACCCTTTTTAGGTTCTCCATATTAAACCTATGTGAATGAATAAATCAATTGAATAATTCTAATTTTATTTAAATAAATAAATTAAATAATTAATTTATTTAAATAAATAATATTTATTCTACAATAGGATAAGCCTCCTAACGATCAACGACTTTCCGTATAATATAGATTTCAACATTAATCATTAAAGAACCTTTGAGTAAATAGTTACCGTGCAATTCAATCCTTCCACCATACAATGTCCCAATTAAATATAAGACATGAAATTATCACAAGTCTTATTTTATTTAATTATATGTATTTTCGATCCTTAAATGCACAACTCAAATAATGCAAATTAGAAACTCCTTTCTAATTTCATTCTCGCCGCCAAGGACTACTGGGTTGTCATTTATCGAATCACATAGACATTTCTCTTCTTTTATTAGAAGTGGTAGATTCTTTATCGATCATACATTATCTCCATGTACAACTTATTATACCCAAGCATACCCTTTGATATACCCTAAGGGTCTTAAGGAATAAGTCAAAGTATAACTCATCATACACAAGATACTATGATGATCTCAAGTCCAAGGATTACTTGTAGACTACTATCACTACAGAACTCCTATCGACAGCAAATAAAACTCCATTAGGTATTCCTCTTAGCGAGCCAATGCTCAAAGGAACTTATTCTCTAATAAGCACCTACATACTTGCTTTTAGTGTTCCACACAAATGATCACGAGATCAATCATCCCCATCCAACGAAAGCAAGAACGTATGTACTTCAATCTATCCGGATTCACTAATCCCCAATTTAGTAATCCAATGATTGGGAACTATTTTAGTTTTAAGCTTTCTAAGAATTTAGATCTCATTAGAATGACCATCATCATTATTCTAAAAGCATTGCTTAAAACTATGGGTTTATCACATATTATAAAACAAAGATCATGTAGATAATTAAAAGCCTTTAATAAATTAATACTTTTTATTAATAAATGAATAAGATTGTTACAAAGTATATGCTTTATCATCAAACATGATTGGCTTGTGTGCATACTACTTTCAATCTCCCATTTGCACTAAAGCCAATCGTCATGGTAACTCATACTCTTCTTCTCTAAGTGACGATTATCCCGCCGCTGTTGATAAGCTTTAATTAATGGATATGTAATGTTGTTCATGAGAGTCCACTATCTCTATAGTGATTTCCCATCTTTCAATGATTCTAATAATCAAATGAAAGTGCCACAACACATGTTTAGATCCAAGATGAGACTTAGAACTATTCCTAGTTCTCAGAATGAACTTTTAATCCAAACAATCAACTTGTAGCTTCATTTATAGCTATATACTTTGTCTTTATCACTAAACCAAAGAACTCTTTTCATTGCTTTGGAACCTTTCCAATTCATCGCACTAATTTCAAGATAACGCTTTACCTTAAAGTGGATTCTCTCGTCATCTTGGTCTCGTCTCGAAAACTTGAGTCTCATAAGCCCTCTAATTTTAATTTAGACCCACCATGAATATGATCACATCCTTAGTGCCTGGTAAGCACTTTAAGATGTTTTTCACCGACTCATAGTGAACTTCTCAATAATATGACCGATCAACATCGTGTCTCGTATATTTCATTGCATACATGATAGTTACTCATGTGATCTCTTTTTGAGTCTTTGGGGACTATTAAGAGATACACTCCATAGCTCATCAACATGAGACAACTCTTGAGTTTGCCATGCTAAACGACTTTAGCATCAAATGAATATACGTGCTCTTGGGTTAAGTCGAGCATCCTCTTAAATCTATCTATATAGATTTTATCCCCAATTAAGATACTCTTCCCAAATCATTCATGGAAGAATGTTTAGACAACTTTATATTTACCGATTGTAGAAGATTAGTATGTTATTCCTCATCCGTAGTATATCAACATATAATACTAGAAATTTCACGATGCTCCCAATCGACCCTTTGTACACACTAGGTTCATTCTTATTTTGATAAAATCAAACTCTTTTGATTGCCTCATCAAAATAAATGTTCCATATTTGAGAAACTTGCTTCAATCAATTTCTCCGAGTGTCTACAACACTTACCTCATCAGATGTAATCGGATCATCATCTTCTATGATGTGTACCTCATCATCATCATCCATGATGAATCCATACCTCCTAGGTATCTTCTTGTACTATTCCGCATTTATGATTCTATTGTGGGTATAATAGGTCTATCTACGTGTTCCTCTTATTCGACTTATAGTGTTTTGTGGTTCTTGAACTTTTCAAGATCTATTATCCTCCCACTAGCCCCTTTAATGATAAACACCTTTATCTTAGAAGGAAGCGTGTTTCAGAATAAACACCTTTTGCTAAGTAGGATTATAGAACATTTACCCTAAACTTACTTTAGGATGTCCCACAAATCTGTACTTGTCAAATCTTGTCCCAAGCTTATCCTTTGAAACCTTTTCACATAAGTTGGACAACCCTTTATCTTAACATACTTAAGATTAGGAATCCTCCCTGTCCATAACTTTTATGGAGTCTTGGGCTTAATTTTGAGGTTATCATTTTCGTAGATATGCAGCCATTTCTAGGACATGATCCTAGAAGGATACTGGAATGTCGGTAAAATCATAATGGACCGTACCATGTCCAACAAGGTATGATTTTTCATTCAGATACATCAATCAATTATCACAGTGTCGATGTGTGTCTATTATGAGAAAACCATTTGAGATGATCTAGAAACTTATTGCTCAAGTATTTATTCCTTGGTCTAATCAAAGAATCTTAATACTTTGTCAATTTGTTTCACTTTTTGAATTCTTTGAACCTTTCAAATAATTCACACTTGTATTTCTGCAAATACACACATTCAACTCTTTGAATGATCATCTCCTTTTCTTATACTAGTTTGGTCAATTTGCAAAATATATTTTTCATGTAAGTCAAGTATACAAAATTTATTAAGTAATATTCCAGTTCTATACAAAACATTATTATTATAAATAGAACAACAATTGTTCTTAATTATAATACCAAAAATTTTATTGTCCAACAATAAAATGGAAATAATGTTTCTACCAAGAATTGGAATACAATAACAACTTATCGACTTAATAGATTTGCGTGGAGTAGCGGCTAAAAACTATAAGTTTCTATAGCTAATGCAAAGAACCTTTTGCTTCATTTTCCACACATAGATTACTTATCTTTGTTTAACTTTCTACTTTCTGCTTGGTCCCTTCATAAATCTATATTTATGATAACCAAAGTCGGTATCCAATACCCAAGTAGAACCTCGACTTAAAGAAAAATTATTTTAAATCATGAACAAATTTGTATATTAAATCAAACTTCACTAAGCTTCTTTTAGGTTAGCCTCTCGCAAGATGCTTCTCGCAGCTTTCTTTCCAAAGGTCCAAAGCTTATTGCGTAAAGGGAAGCAAACTCCTTTGCTATCCAGTGACGCTTTTGTTCTTATTATCCTTTGTTTACGCCTTTCTGCTTACCTTCTTTGAATCGCTTCTTCTTTTCGGAAGATCCTTTGGCCCCTACCAAGAAGACATGGTCTTTCTTGGTTGAAAAGTGACTCTCAACATTTTTTCAATATGTTAAGCAAATCAATGAGGGCGATATCTAGCTTGTTCATATGAAAAATTCACAACAATTGTGAAAGGAGTCCGGAGTGAGGAAAGATCAAATCTTGCTCAACTCTCCATCCATGACAAAACCTCGTTGTCTAACCGATCAATCAAATTGATTATGTTAAGATCTTTTTATCTATACTATAGTGCCATCGGCCATTCTAGATCGGAAGAGCTCCTTAGATATCGGATATCTATCGGTCCTATTTTCCTCGCCATCAACTACTTGATGTGCGGGAATATAGTAGAAGCATCCATAGTTTCATCTCGACATCAAGCTCGTTACTCATGGATGCGAGCATGATGCATCGAGCTAATCAGGCATCATCTTGCCACTTTACTAAAAGTAGCAATCTCTTCCTCGGAGGCATTATCGCAACCATCATGTGGATAGGCGATTAAGACATAAGATAGCTTTTCAAATTTTATGAGAACTATTCTCAAATTCCTTAACCAATCCGCTTAATTCTTGGCCCGTTAATTTAGCATTTAATATGCTTCGCAGATGATAGTAATTTTAGACATTGTAAAATTCAGAAATGAATTTGTAATTATCAACATTTTAACATACATTCTTTTATTAATTACCAAAATAAATTAGGTCTTGTTATAAATTGGTATCTCCCACTATTTTCTTCAAAAACTATATTACCTCACTTATATAGTTCGGTAAAAATCTAATTAAAGATTTGCTAGTGAGAATAAGGATCCCATTTCAAATGTATATAGCCTTGTGGTGACACAACAAACTATATATAAATAAATAGGTAGACAACTTTTGTCAATTACATCAACTATGCAACTCCTTTTCTTTTGCCTCTTAGATTATTTTGATCAAGTGGTGGCACATCCAATCAAAATTATCCAAGTTAAGTCCAACCTAGCACTCTATATATTCAAAAAGAAAATATCATCCTTGTGGTGACACAACAAAACAATATTGTTCAATTTTCTTTATAAGCATCAAATGTGATAAATTAACATCTTAAATACTTAATACTTACCTTGTGGTGACACAACAAACTCATATTAAATATTTAATACTCTATTAATTTTATCATGCTTTAGAAGGCGCGACGCTCGATATTCCAAATATCTTTGAACGCTTAGGACTTAATATAAAAAAAAATTGAGGGTTTGTTATTAATTTGTCTCATCTTGTTTAGCGCATTTATATATATATATATAAAATACGAGTTATATTAATTAACATGCGAAGCATGTTTGCATAATATATAATATATATAGTATAAGCATGCACATATAGAATACTATATTCTACCCGGATTGATTATGGACTTTTATTCTAGTTTGGTTCACTAGAACCACCAAGTGAACCAAAAGGTCAAACCCTAGGGTGCAAGAAATAATATTTAAATATAACTATTACATTTAAACCCCGGGCTCCATTACAAACGGGTCTTCAAGCGCTCCTTGCACCTTGATCTCTAATTCTTCAAAATTAATTCTAACTATTCCTATTACATAACTATTTTAAAATAAATAGAAACCTTGATCGTGAATAAGGGAAGTACATAGGAGGAGATAGAATTTACATTAAGAAAAATTAGAGAAGATTTAGGTACGCAGAATTCCCATTTAATAAAACCCATACATTCATGCATCCAACTAAAATAAAATCCAATCACATCGGTCAATAGTCCATAATCAATCCCATTTATTATCATACATATCACCATATGCATCAATAAATAATATTCATCTTATGAACAATAAACATTTAATATATATATTGATATCATTTAATGGGCAAATTTAGTTAAGATAAAATCTTTTTTTGAATCAAAATAAACTCATTTATTTTAATCCAAATTTAAATCAAAATAAAACTATTTTATTTTAATTTATCCTATTTTGAATAAAATAAACTATTTTATTTTAATCAAAATCTTTAATCAAAATAAACTCTTTTATTTTAATTAATTACTAAACCAATTCCATGTAAAAAAAATCTTTAATCAAAGGAAACACGGATATTCTTTTCCTATTCACAAATAAACTCCTTTATTTTGAATAATATGAAATCTTATTTCATATTTAAATAAACTCCTTTATTTAAGGAAACATGGATTCTCTTTCCTATTCACAAATAAACTCTTTTATTTTGAATAATATGAAATCTTATTTCATATCTAAATAAACTCCTTTATTTAAGGAAAGATCAATTTCAACTCCAATTAGTTATCATGGAATCCAATTCCAACTCTAATTAGTTAGCATGAAATTCTAATTTTAAAATTAAAATAAACTTTTTATTTTAATAATAAAATTATTGAGAATAATATATATATATATATATATATATATATATATATAAATAGTAATATACTTATATAATATATATATATATATATATTAATATATATATATATTATAAAAAATAAAATAAAAAACCGTGCCTTTATTGTTTCCTATTCATGCCACCAATCCTGTTAACTTGAGTGACTTGCATTTAATAATTTCCTGTTGCCGGATTATTAAAAAAAAAAAAAAAAAAATTACTTGCAAACTATAAGTTACGCAATTCCTTTTTTCTTTTTTTTTTTTAAATGATTTCAAGCATACATCATGGTCGGTTATCATGTGAATTGCAATTCTTGATATTCACGAATTAACATTCACGTGGTCATTGATTATTCACCAAGTAGGTTAATCATGTATCAGGTTATTCACGTGAATAATTCGACTCCTTTTTTTTTTTTTTTTTTTTTATAAATTTTATACAACAAAATTATGCCCAATTAAATTATTCTAAACACATATCAATACACATATCAAATTAAAACAATTAATAATTCGCATAAAGTTTTGGCTCTGATGCCACCGTCGTTAGGTTTGTAATATTATGTATAAATCAAATTGCATAAATTAAGCGGCGTAAAATCGAGTTTTTAAAAAAAATTTACAAACCATATACCCTGGATCACCCTTTATGCACAATTATTAATTAAACGAAGAATAAGAAATTATGAAATCATACCCTTGTAGAAACGAAGCTTCCTCTGCACGAAGTTCACCTCCTACTTCTCCGCGATCTCCTTGAATCCACCGGGTTTGGTTCCTTCCTTTGATCAACGTTAGCCACCCAAGCGTTTGGCCTCTAGAGGTGATCCACCAAGAAAAAATAAAGAATTCAAGAAGATGGTGTATTTGGCTCAAACCCTAATTTTCTATCTCTATAGAAAAGGATACTCTCCAACAAATTAGAATTATGTCGTTGTAAAAGTCAACAACCCACATCACCCATAATAAGACTCCTCTTATTTATAGATGTGGGCAACCCACCTTAACAATTAAGGAATTGAGTTTTATTAAATTCTTTTAATTAATTAAGCTCCCTAATCTTATTAGGGATAATTAATTAAATTCCTTTAACTAATATTCTTTCCTAATCCAATTAGGAATAAATGAGAGTACTTATATTAAATTAATTCTAAACTCTTTTAGAAATTAAAATAATAATAATTGTAATAATATTAATAAGACTCTCTTATTAATTTATATTTAATATTTCTAAAATATTAAATAATAAATATTAAGCTATTTAATTTATTCTATCACCATAGATTAAATTAAATATACTTAACATATTATTACGATTATGCCATTAACTTCTTAAATAATTATTTTTCCTTTTATGGTGTGACCCTTTAGGTTCTCCATATTAAACCTATTGTGAATAAATCAATTAGAACAATTCTAATTTTATTTAAATAAATAAATTAAATAATTAATTTATTTAAATAAATAATATTTATTCTACAATAGGGATAAGCCTCCTAAATGATCAACGACTTTCCGTATAATATAGATTTCAACATTAATCATTAAAGAACCTTTGAGTAAATAGTTACTGCATAATTCAATCCTTCCACCATACAATGTCCCAATTAAATATAAGACATGGAATTACTTCACAAGTCTTATTTTATTTAATTATATGTATTTCGATCCTTAAATGCACAACTCCAAATAATGCAAATTAGAAACTCCTTTCTAATTTCATTCTCGCCTTAACCAAGGACTCTTTGGGTTGTCATTTATCGAATCACATAGGACATTTCTCTTCTTTTATTAGAAGTGGTAGATTCTTTATCGATCATACATTATCTCCATGTATAACTTATTATACCCAAGCATACCCTTTGATATACCCTAAGGGTCTTAAGGAATAAGTCAAAGTATAACTCATCATACACAAGATACTATGATGATCTCAAGTCCAAGGATTACTTGTACTACTATCACTACAGAACTCCTATCGACAGCAAATAAAACTCCATTAGGTATTCCTTAGCGAGCCACGCTCAAAGTGAACTTATTCTCTAATAAGCACCTACATACTTGCTTTAGTGTCTCCACACAAATGATCATGAGATCAATCATCCCCATCCAATGAGCAAGTTACGACGTATGTACCAATCTATCCGGATTCACTAATCCCCAATTTAGTAATCCAATGATTGGGAACTATTTTAGTTTTAAGCTTTCTAAGAATTTAGATCTCATTAGAATGATCATCATCATTATTCTAAAAGCATTGCTTAAAACTATGGGTTTATCACATATTATAAAATAGCATCATGTAGATAATTAAAAGCCTTTAATAAATTAATACTTTTTATTAATAAATGAATAAGATTGTTACAAAGTATATGCTTTATCATCAAACATGATTGGGCTTGTGTGCATACTACTTTCAACCAGTCGTGAAATTCACAATTTGACGATGTTCCAACAGTAATAATAAAGATGGAACCCGGATCCGGTGTAAAACACACGATAGGATATTCCAACAGAATGATAAAGATTTTAACCGGTCCTGTAAAACACACGCATGTGATGTTCCAACAGAATAATAAAAGACGGAACCAGTCCTGTAAAACACACGCATGTGATGTTCCAACAAAATAATAAAGATTTTAACCAGTCCTGTAAAACACACAGACGCATGATGTTCCAACAAAATAATAAAAGAATGTCACCAAGTATAGGGTAAACCACGATACAAAAGTTATTCCAATGTAATAATAAGCAATGGAATAACAACAGCTTCTCTTCATGAATAAGAAAGAATAACACCCCTTACATTTGGTAGGAGATTGAATACTGCATAAAGAAGCAGTAGTAACAAAATACTCTTCTTCTTTCTCTTATTCTCTCTATACTTTCTCTCTATAGCTTGAATAAATTGTGAAAAATAATGAAGCCCTAGGCCTCTATTTATAGAAGATTTCAAGCTTAAGCACCGCTTAGTGTGAAAAGCAAGTTAGTGGCTCGACGACTAATCTTGTGAAAAGAAAAGTGGTTTGATCACTGTAATGTGAAAACGACAAGTGGTTCGATACCAGAATGTGAAACGACAAGTGGTTCGACGTCTGGTAAAGGTAATTACTTTTAACGAAGGTAAATACTATTTACGAAAGGTAAATACTATTCACAAGGGTAATTACTATTAACGAAGGTAATTACTATCGACGTAAGGTAAATACTATTCACAAGGGTAATTACTATCGACGAATGTAATTACTATCGACGAAGGTAAATACTATTCACAAGGGTAATTACTATCGACGAAGGTAATTACTATTCGACGAAGGTAAATACTATCGACGAAGACTCTTGTAGATGATGACATATGAGCCCCCATAAATAATCAAACTTACCACAAATCATTTTTTTTCATCAACACATATTTAATCTTTCAACAATTATTAATCATTTATAACTCTTGTCGCCTCAACTATTGATTTAATACTATAACATATTATACGTATGATACTTGTGACAATAATTGAATCAATAATATAAGAGATATGATGCAACAATTCATCAGAGTAATAATTGAGCATAAATGAGTGAATTCTCACGTAAGCATCAATAATCAATACCGCAGCTACTATGCAACCACGCCAGACATCGTACTTTTACCAACGGTAGTTCAACAGCTTTTTTAACGGTAACACCTCCGTAGTTATTTTTATAAAATATTTTTTCGCTTTTCTCGTCCGACAATAATAATTCGCTCGGGGTCCACCAATGATTGAGCCATTGTATGAATATTCCCTAACAAAAGAATATTCCCCACCAAAGGAATATTTAATAACAACTTGCATACTTTGCAAAATTTATAAATATTACCCACAACTATAACATTATATCAAATTTATTCCATAATATTCAAAAATAATATTTATAGAAAAATTCATCTTTATTTATAAAAGTTGGGGTCTTACAACCTCCCCCTTCTTATGAAATTTCTCCTCGAAATTAGGGCGTGACTGTATATGTCAAGAGGTAAGGATACCTTGATTTCATTTCGATTCTAACTCCCAAGTCATTTCCTCAACATCGTGGTTCCTCCACAAAACTTTGACTTGAGGTATAACCTTGGAGCGTAGAATATGTTCCTTCTTATCCAAGATTTGAACAGAACCTCTTCATACGCCAAATCTTCCGCTATTTCGTCCGGTTCTAACTCAATAATGTGGTTCGGGTCTTTCACATATTTACGTAACATGGATATGTGAAAACGTTATGAACACGAGACATATTTAAGCAGAAAGCGAGTCTATAGGCCACGCCCTACTCGATCGAGGATTAAAATGGACCAGATGAATCGAGGAATAAGTTTTCCTCTCTTTCCAAATCTTGTAACTCCTTTCCATGGAGCAACTTTTAACAACACACGATCTCCTATATCGAATTCCACGTCCTTTCGATGAAGATTAAGATAACTCTTTTGTCGATTTTGTGAGGTTTTTATACGTTGTCGGATCGTTTGAATCTTTTCCGTAGTCATACGTACTCAACTCCGGTCCCAACAACGTTGCTTCACCCACCTCATCCCAAAGATACTTTGAGAACGACACTTTCTTCCATACAACGCTTGAATGGAGCCATGCCAATACTTGCTGATAACTGTTGTTGTAGAAAACTCCACCAATGGTAAGAACTTGTCCCAACTCCCTTGAAATCAAGGAACGTAGTCTTAATAGATCTTCAAGAGTTTGAATAGTCCTCTCCGATCGTCCGTCTGTCTTCGAGGATGATATCTTAGAAGCTAAATCGTAAGTCTGTGCTCATAGCTTTTTGCAAACTAACCCAAAATCGTGAAGTGAATCTTGGGTCTCGATCGAAACTATGAATACTGCAAGATACCATGCGGTCTTAAAATCTCGCTTATGTACATACGAGCAAGACGTTCAAGTGTATAAGTTTCTCGTATCGGTAAGAAATGAGCGAGACTTGGTCAATCTATCAACAATGACCCAAATCGCATCAATGCCTTGAAAACCTTAGGAAGACCGTAGAACGAAATCCATGGTAATGTGCTCCCACTTCCATTCGGAATTTCAAGTGGTTGCAATGGACCTTTTGGTACTTGATGCTCCGCTTTAACTCGTTGACAAGTTAGACACCTTGAGATAAACAACGCTATCTCTCTCTTCATATTGCTCCCACCAAAATGTATGGCGAATATCATGATACATTTTGGTACTCCCATGATGGATTGCAAATGGTGTGTTGTGCGCCTCCATCATGATATTATACTTTAAATCGTGGTCGTTAGGTACACAAAGTCCGGAGTTGACTCAAGTATTCCTTCTTCATCGATTCTTTCTTCCCAAGATAGCACCTTCTTGCACTTTCTTCCTCATACGCATCGCCTCCGTGTCCGTAGCTTGAGCAAATTTTAACTTTATCGATTAAAATCGGTTCTACTCAGTATACTCGCTTATCATCACACGCGTCCCTCGAGTCTTTAACTCTATCTCCATCCTTTGCAAGTCACACAAAATGGCCTTTGCGTTTACAATATCGCACTCAGATTTGCATATGATTTTCTACTCAATCGCGTCACCACCACGTTCGCTTTTCCGTGATGGTATTGGATGGTATGATCATAATCTTTCAATAGTTCAAGCCAACGTCGTTGTCGCATGTTGAGTTCCTTTGAGTGAAGAAATATTTGAGGCTTTTATGATCCAGAAAGATCTCCACTTTCTCCCCATACAAGTAATGCCTCCAAATTTTAAGTGCAAAGACAACAAATGCTAACTCTAGATCATGAGTAGGATAATTCCTCTCATATTCTTTGAGTTGTCGCGAGGCATAAAGGCTATAACTTTTCCATGTTGCATAAGAACACATCCCAACCCTTTGCGAAGCATCATCAGAGATGACAAATCCCTCCGAGCCGGATGGTATTGTCGAGCAGTCTTTGAAATAAGTCTCCTCTTGAGTTCTTGAAAACTCTTCTCACATTCTTCGCCTCCAACCGAACTTTGTATCTTTCCGAGTCACCGAAGTCGATGGAGTAGCGATTCGAGAAAATCCTTCCACGAATCTCCGATAATAACCAGTTAAACCGAGAAAGCTACGTGCTTGGTCATCGATTTAGGTTGTTCCCGACTTTGAATAGCTTCAATCTTTCTTCGGGTCAATGATATTCCATGACTTGATACCATCGTGCCCAAGGAATGCTACTTCTTCAAGCCGTAACTCGCATTTTTTCAACTTGGCAAAAAGCTTATATTCACGAAGCTTTTGGAGTGTCACCTTCAAGTGTTGCTCATGATCTTCACGGCTTTTGGAATAAATAAGGATGTCATCAATAAAGACGACCACAAAGTGATCTAAATATTCATTGAATACTTGGTTCATCATATCCATGAAGGCAAAGAGAGCATTAGTCAATCCAAAGGACATGACTAGGAATTCATAATGCCCGCATCTGAGGAGTTCGAAAAGCCGTCTTTGGAATGTCGGTGGTTCTAATCTTCAACCGTGATATCCTAACGAAGATCAATCTTTGAAAAGAATTTGGCTCCTTGCAATCGGTCAAACAAAATCATCAATACGTGGCAATGGATACCTATTTTTGATGGTGACATGATTCAACTCCCATAATCAATACAAAGTCACATACTCCCATCTTTCTTCTTCACGAATAGAAATGGGAGCACCCCAAGGAGAAGTACTGGGGACGAATAAAACCAATGTCTAACAATTCCTGCAGTTGGGTCTTTAACTCCACGAAGTTCAATAGAGCCATTCGATATGGGGCTTTGGAAATAGGTTTTGTCTGGGTTCAAGGTCGATACAAAATTCAATTTCACGCTCTGGGGTAGGCCAGAAGTTCTTCTTGAGAATACGTCGAAAATTTATTAACAATAGAAATATCGCTCAAAATCGATTTATTTTTGTTTAAATTGCGTGACATGAGCTAAGAAAGCTTGACATCCGCTTTTCAATAAACGAATAGCTTTATAGCTTGAGATGACCGTGATTGATTTTAATGGTTTGGTCGTATGAATTCGCATAATAGGTTGATTAGGAATATGAAAGCTAACAACCTTACGAAAATAATCAATTTTTGCATGATAAGTAGTTAACCAATCAATCCACAGAATCAAGTCAAATGCAAGTATTTTTAATGAAATAAGATCGACGAGTAATGTGAGGGTACCGATTTGAACCAAACAAGACTTATAAACAATGTGGATGTAATGAAGGTTTCTCCCAATCTGAGTTTCCACAGATAAGTCAAAGTCTAATTTCTCCGAGTCAAATTTAATCGATGAGCGCAAGTAGGAGAAATAAAAGAATGGGTAGAACCGGTATCAAATAAAGTATAGACTTCATTAGAGTTTATGATAAGCTTACCCGTGTTGACCTCATTCGGATTCCTTGCTCTTTGGGAGGTCACAACAAACGCTCTCCCTTAAGACTACTGGGTTTTGAATTTTCCGGGATGGCCTTTGGTGCCTCCATCCTAGTTGAATTTGTCTTGATGAAACGACAAAAATCGAGCTAAGTGACCTTCTCTTCCACAATTATAACATTCTTTGACTGACATGACGCAGTTTGATCGATGTGTCCCTCTCCTCCGCATTTGAAGCATATGATAGGTGGTCTTTCTCCTTCCTTAACAATGGGTGCTTTGGTGTTGACGCCTTTCCACCATTGTTGAATCTCCGCTTCTTGAAATGTCCATTCTTATGGTTTTGGCCCGATTACCACCGAAGTGGTTACCATATCCGCCCGTTGATTCCTCCACGCTTGTTGTCACCGCTTCGATGACTACTCTCGCTAGTATTATAATTTTGCTTAATTTGCTTCTTTTTAGTTGTGTTGACTCATTATCGCGTTCCACTAATCGAGCCCTATTTACAACATCCTCGAATACAAACACGCTTTATGAGAAATAAGATTTTGACGTATCTCCCGCTTCAAACCTCTTAAAAACATTCGCGCCATTCTCTCTTCATTATCCACCAAGTGGGACACAAACCGTGATAACTCCGCAAATTTTGTCTCGTATTGCGACACGGTACTTAATGTGCTCCCACTTCCATTCTGAAATTTCAAGTGGTTGCAATGGACCTTTTGGTACTTGATGCTCCGCTTTAACTCGTTGACAAGTTAGACACCTTGAGATAAACAGCCGCTATCTCTCTTTCATATTGCTCCACCAAAATGTATGATGCCGAATATCATGATACATTTGGTACTCCCATCGATGGATTGCAAATGGTGTGTTGTATAGCCTCCATCATGATATTATACTTTAAATCGAAGTGGTCGTTAGGAACACAAAGTCCGGAGTTGACTCAAGTATTCCTTCTTCATCGATTCTTGCTTCCCATAGCACCTTCTTGCACTTTCTTCCTCATACGCATCGCCCCGTGTCCGTAGCTTGAGCAAGCGGCTTTAACTTTATCGATTAAAATCGCCTACTCAGATACTCGCTATCATCACATGCGTCCCTCGAGTCTTTAACTCTATCTCCATCCTTTGCAAGTCACACAAAATGGTCCTTTCATACGACAATATCGCACTCGTATTTGCATATGATTTTCTACTCAATGCGTCGCCTACCACGCTCGCTTTTCCGAGATGGTATTGGATGGTATGATCATAATCTTTCAACAGCTTCAAGCCAACGTCGTTGTCGCATGTTGAGTTCCTTTTGAGTGAAGAAATATTTGAGGCTTTTATGATCCGTAAAGATCTCCACTTTCTCCCATACAAGTAATGCCTCCAAATTTTAAGTCAAAAGACAACAAATGCTAACTCTAGATCATGAGTAGGATAATATTCAAATTTAAAAATAATATCCACAACTATAACATTATATCAAATTTATTCCATAATATTCAAAAATAATATTTATAGAAAAATTCATCTTTATTTATAAAAGTGGGGGTTACTTACACACACACACACACACACACACATATATATATATATATATATATATATATATATATATATATATATATACTATCCTAGGATCCAAATTCTAACTCTAAATTTGTTAAAATTGATTTTTTTTTTTTTTTTTAAAAAAATAACTAAAAAAAGTTTAATATTTTATGGAACTAGAATTTTTTCATAATACTGATGAAAAGGTATGATTTGGATACATATAACAAAATAAGTTTAGTAAAAACAAATTGCATATACCGTATATACATGTTTTATTATATGTATCCAAATCACGCAAAAAATAGTGTATTATGAAAAATTCCATTCCGTAAAATATTCAAAAAAAAATTTAGTTGTTTTAAAATAAAAAAAAGGTCCGGATTTTAACAAAGTCCGGAGTCCAGACTTGATCTCGTATATATATATATATATATATATATATATATATATATATATATATATATATATATATATATATATATACACTGGGATTTTAATTTTAAGCTCACTTTTATCCAACTCACCCGAGCTCACCCCTTTAATGATTTTACGTGACGATTATTCGGTCATACAAAGTAAATACATACTTTTTAGCGATTTAACAACATATAGCGTCATTAAAAGTATGAGACGACGGTTGTATGATCAACTGTCACGTCCGTCCTGTTAAAGGGGTGAGCTCAGTGAGTCGATAATGAAATGAGTTTAAGATCCGGACTATATATATATATATATATATAAATACACACACACACACACACTCCGCTTCTAATAAATGGAAGGAGAAGCGAACTAAGAATCTAACCCAATTATATAGTGACAATTTTTTTCGTCGCTATAGCATAGAAAGCCGATTCTTCATACTATAGTGACGTAAAAAATCGTCGCTATAGCCGATTAATTCGCTCTTAGTTTGTTCTCTCCAGTTCGCTGGAGAGAGTCAGGCTATATATATATATATAGGGTTCCAATCCATGACAACCGGTTGCTAGGAGTACTATTCCAACAACCATCATCTCCACCGTTGATGAATATCATTAATGGTTGAGATTTAAAAAAATAATAGCCTAGCAGCTAAAAGTTGTAGCGGCAATGATAAAGCATGTAGCGACTGGGTAATTTACTAAAGTACCCCTTGAATTCTTGGTCAAATGATTAGAACAATCAATATATATTGTATGTGCCGCTACATGTTGTAGCGGCTAATGAGAGTCCCATTAAATTAAGTTTGTCTTCATTATTTGGTTAGCCAATATTTGATGTGAAAGAGTGAATATACCCTCTCTTGCCTCCAATATATTTTTAGTTTCAATATCAAAATAAGTTTGTATTTTGGAGTAAGTTTCAAGACAATTTTTTAAGAGTAATTTTAGTGTTTAATAAGAAAAATAATAATATTAATAAAAAAATTAATAATAATAAATATAATAATAATAATAATAATTTAATAATATTAAATTTAATATCAATATCACTACTTCTAATATTATACTTATTAAATTTAATATTATTAATATTATTAAATTTATTAAAAATAATAATATTTAATAATAATATTATTATTATTAAATATAATAATAATATTATTATGTTATGGGGATAGTTATTTTGGACTATGACGATAGATATTTTGATCTATGGCGACGGTTGAACCGTTGTCATAATTCAAAAACCATCATATAAAGACGATCACATGTCACTGTATTTGTGTATACATATAACTCAAAAATAAAAACTAAGTAAATACATATATACATATAGGTATATATATCGTCTGTTTGCACTGCGTAGCATGAATAAGATCTATCAACTAGCGGGGAAGAAGAAGAGGGGAAGCCATGAATTGGATCTCTCTCTCTCTCTTAATCGATCACTCCGCCGCCTTCTCAACCAACAATCACCACCTTCACCGCTCCAAACACCATCGCCGCCTTCCGTGGGGAGACATGGGTGCTCTCAAACATCTGGCTATGACAATCGCCTTACTGTTTCTTCTTTCTTTGTGTGGTTGATGGCGGTTCTAATTGAGGTGGGTTTTTGGAAATTTTTGGGTTGAAAGGGATTTGGAGGAGGGGATTGTGAAGAGGTTGCTTCCATTGATTTTTTGTTTTTTGTTTTAGCAAGAGGTTGCTTTCATGGTTGATGATGCTTGTTGAAGAGGGAAAGAAGGAAGAAGAGGATTCAGGATAGGATTGTGACGTGGGTTTTTATTTTATTTTAAAAAAATAATTTTGGTCTCCAATATCTTTATTTACTTAATTTTCAAATTCCAATTAAATATAATTAGTTACTTATAAATATATTCATTTGTGGAACTCTTTATTTATTTTTTTTCAAAATATAGGATGGGGGACGCTATATATGAATAAGAAGCAAAATTCCAATTCTCATTATATATGTACCTACTTTAGGATTTGACTTTGTTTCTCTAAGCTTCCATAATTTCGGCCCTTTGTAGGATAAGAAAGATATATATACATATGTACATATTGTTAGTAGATATCATTAATTATTTGGAATGATTTTACATATCAATGTATTCTATTCTATAAGTAGATTAAATTAAGTATTTGGAAGTTCAAATCGATAGAGTAATGAATGAGAAATTAACTCTTAAATATCACCCTTAAAAATTAGAAATGATAATAAATATTTGTGTGAAGCTAAATCTCATATCGGTTAAGAACTAAAGTATTAATTGGTTTATATACGTTAAAGTTGCTCTTGGGTTACATTAAAATTGCTCTTGGGTTTAGGACCCAAGGGACATCCAACTTTTGTGGAAGGGGAAGAGGAAGGCGTCTTTTCTGCTAAGTTTTAAAACTACGTCATTTTGGCTAAAACAGTGTCTAGCCACTTCGATCATTCAATTCAAGCGTTCTGAACATTATAATTTTGGTACGTTGAATATACTATTTTGGAGTCTTATTATAAGATTATATGTTGTCATTATCAGATCTTATATGCGATTATCAACTCTGAAAGACTATACTGAAAACATAATTGTCTTAAAGACATAATACCAAATAGTAGCGACAAATTTATTTCTGCAATTTGAAGATAAGTCAATATAAATAATTTACATCCAGTTTTCATAATATATACATATATGTGTATATGTCTACATATATGTATGTATGTATGTGTGTGTGCGATGTCGGGCCTTCTTCCTTTTTTGTGGTGACCAATTTTGTTGCTTCACACCCAATGCAGCAGTCAGGACCAATACCAGTATACCACACTCTATATTGGGAAAGATTTTTAAGGACCACGGTTGCAAAAGT
Organism: Panax quinquefolius; assembly: GCA_020205615.1. Classification (NCBI taxonomy): domain Eukaryota; kingdom Viridiplantae; phylum Streptophyta; class Magnoliopsida; order Apiales; family Araliaceae; genus Panax; species Panax quinquefolius. The sequence goes on from CM035167.1 coordinate 15,059,453, forward strand.
CCTTTGTTTGTTTCCCCCTTTAAGTCAAAAACCATGTTTAAGTTCTTTTTGTTCATAGAATATCACATTGTCAACGACTATATCAAATTCCTTTTTGTTTTTTTTTATTAAAAAGAAAAAAAATAGAAGTATCAAGAAAAACGTTTAGACCTTTTTAATTTGTTGCTCGAGCTTATAATGAAGTTGGTATAAGTATGTAAGATGATATTGAACTTTTTGTTCTTGTCGCCATTGGTGATTGGTATTAATTAATGTTCATGCATTTCACACACAAATTTATGCTCTCTTAATTTTTATGTGGATCCGGATTTCATGAAATTGTCATATTTTTATTTCGTAAGTTTATATATAGCATTTTATTACAATTATTATAGAAAATATTGCATACTATTTTTACAAAAACAGCGTCAGATTATACAGACGTATATAGCAAATGCAGTTTTTGTTATAATAAATGCAACAAAAACTTAAAACAAATTTGAGCAAAACATGTTTCACGCGTAACTACTAACTTGAGAGGAATATTTAATATGATCAAATAAAGCATAGTAATGATGTGAAAAATAGATAGATCCTCGTTTCAATTGTGTGTATTAATTTAATTGGCTTTGCGAATACACCACTATAGTGAAAAACTTATGGGGTTTGAGACCCACAAAAAAGGTCATGCTAGATTATTAATACTCCTCAATGTATGTTTTCCCTTTTGTTTTTTAGGAACATACTCCTCATTGGATGTTATAATTTGACGTGTAGAAAGTTGTGATATGAAGAAAGTTGTGATATGAGATAATGTTTGTGAAGTGAAATGCTCTAATTAATCAACCCAAAGTAATTAAGTAGTTGAATAACTACATATATTTGGTCATTAATCTTCACTCTGAAAATTATGATTAAGTGTAAGTAATTAGGGTTCCTAATTAACATGGAAGGTAAACCAACAAATTTGTCCACTTTCGAGGGTGGCCCTATCAAAGAGTAGAGTTAATTAGGTTCTATGCTGCCTTAATTATAAAGATAATAATTTTTGTTTTGTTATAAGAATATACTTCAACTCTCTTTCCAAACTTTTAGTCATATACTTAAACTTTTCCATACTTTATATAAACCCTTTGGTATGTATTTTAGTGCAATCATGCCTAATCTAATATGGATGAGATTCAACATGGATAATTTAACTCAATCCATTTGTGGGACTTTTACATTTATGACAATATCGGCACTGAACCATACCTTTTCTTTCATGTTCAACATGTGCTAATCAGCACTTGCTATCTCCAAAGTTGTTGGAGATTACTACAGCAATAATATATATATATATATATATATATATATATATATAAGAGAGTAATTCACTATGGACACTATTTCATCTAATACGTTTACTATTAATAGTATATCTGACACAAGTATGAGGGGATCAAAATTTTATGACAATCTTTCGACTCAAGCTCCAGAGGTTCAACGATTAGTTTCAAGTAGTTGTGCTGAATTTAACTCAAAGATGCTTACATTGGAGCTCAAGTTAAGTTATCAGAACCGTATTCATTGGTGCCGTCTAATCCGCGTCAAAGTTATGTTCCAGTTCATGATGAGACTACAAGCTTATGCACGACGATATGAACATTCAAGTTGGAAAGGAGTTTACGATCGATCATGCGACAACATAAGTTTGACATGATTCCAAGCCATTCAAGTGTGGGTCTTAGTTTGTTAACGGGGTGCAAGCGAAGGCGGACAATTTCAGGAATTAAAAACATCAAAGTAGTAGCCAAGCTAGATCAGCGCGACCGCGCCCATTTTCAAGCCAATTCCAGCGTTGTCATGCTCTTTGCAGATGAAAAATGGTTCTATGCCATTCTAGCACTGTTGCGTCCATTGACCGTTCAAAATTAGCGTGGTCGCGCTGAGACAAATTTCCAGTTGATGCGTTTTGGCTTGATTTGAGAATGCAGATTTCACCCTTAAAATAAGGATTTTTATTATATTTTCAGATTTCTATTGTAATTAGGTGTTTGTTAGATAAGATTTGATTTCCTTATGATTTGTTAGCTAGAATTTCTATTTTCATTCAAATTCTTTTTTCTTATAGAATTAGGGTTTCTTACTACTAGTATACATATGATACATAACTTATGTAATAGACAGTTGAGAAAATTTTGATTAATAAAATTACTTTTTGAGATTTTTCTCATCTTTTGGTTCTTTAAGAATTCCTAGACTAGTTCAGGTTTCTTGAGATTCATTATTAACTTGTCATTCAACAATACATAGTTGGGTGTGACGTCTTCTACCGCATCAAATGTCGATTGTACCAAAATTACCGCTTACATATAAGCGAGGGGTGAAGGTGTAGTTGGTGTCCATTCAACGTAGAAACAAGGGGTTAAGGTGTTGTGGGCGTTTCACCTTCATAGCTTGCTAGAAATGATCGGGGCAACGACCAACTCAGATAAACATGTCGTAGAGTGTATCATTTGGTATCTAAGCTAAATTTTCTTGCGAGTTGCTTATCTTTATTTTTCATGTTTGAATTTACTATTTGCTTCAATTGCTTGGTTTTCGTGAGTTTCGAAGTTGTTGATAATTGATTCAAGGTATACAATTTGGCGATTACAAGGAGTACTTCAAAATTGTTGGTAATCATAGTCATACCTTTTATATTTTATTTCGTGATAATTTCTTATTGAATTGATTAGTTGTAAGATCCCTACTTTTTATAAAAAAGATTTATTTTTTTTCTAAATAGTAAGGTTGTTATTTAATAAATATGATAGTTATAGATGATATGTGTAAATTATGCGAAGTAAAAGCAGATATTTCAAAATATTTATTTTGTCGTGGAATATTATTAATATTTTTATTATTAAATTATATAAGTATAACCGTTTGAATTTAAATATAATTTATTATTATATAAGTAGATGAATATATGAATATATAAACAAATAAATCATCAAATACTATTATTTATATTATATGTATAGATGAATTATTATTATTATTATTATTATTATTATTATTAAATTTTTATTAGTTAAATACCATTTTTTGAAAAAATATTTTTTTATAAAATTATCATTCACAATTTTAATCAATCATTACTATAATTAATATATTACTAAAATATAATACTAAAAATATAAGTAATACAATAATTTTATAATAAAATTTGTGTTTTGCATGGGATCATGATGCATTGATGCTACTTGAAGTTTAATAATAACAAAAAATGAACAGATACGATCAGGTACTGAAGGTGGAGATATAATTTAGTCATTGTCGAGTATATAATTAAGCAGCCTTGAGCTCTTTGCCACGCTTTATATCTCTCTTTCAAATTCAACGTCTTTACAATAATGACAATAATGAATAAGATGGGGATAAGACTTTAATTATTGAAAAGGATGATTACACTGAATCTTATGTCCAATAAAACTACTTCTAAATAATAAATAATTGAGCCTAATTATCATTATGCGCACACACTGACGTGTATATATATATATATATATATATATATATATATATATATATATATATATGAAGAATGATCCATAACACACGTTAACTATGAGCACTATCACAGCTAACAATTATCCAGACGTTCAAAATTAGATCGAATGGCTAAGGTGAGGACCCAGTCACTACTCCCTCTAGTGGCTAGAGAATTTTTTTTTACTGGCCACATGATAGAGTAGAGATCAGGAAAAATTTCTAAAATACTCTCATCCTTAGTTAAATAGTTTCAATGTACAAATAGTTATCTAAATAATATTTTAAGTAATAAAACTAATATTACCAACTATATATAATGTATTTATTTCTATAAATAACTTTTATAAATATTAAATTTTAAAATTATTAATTATATTCAATGTATTTATTTGTATGAATAATTTCTTAAGTATAATTATTAAAATATAAATACATTAAAAAATTATTACTTAAGAAATTATTCATACAAATAAATACATTGAATATAATTAATATTTTTAAATTTTAATATCTATAAAAAATATTTATAGAAATAAATACATTATAATAGTTGATAATGTTAATTTTATTACTTAATAAATTATTCATACAAATAAATATATTGAATATAATTAATATTTTTAAATTTTAATATTTATAAAAATATTTATAGAAATTAATACATTATATATAGTTGATAATGTTAATTTTTATTACTTAAGAAATTATTCATACAAATAAATACATTGAATATAATTAATAATTTTAAGTTTTATTATTTATAAATATTATTTATAGAAATAAATACTTTATATATAGTTGATAATGTTAGTTTTTAGTACTTAAGAAATGATTTATACAACTATTTTGTACATTGAAACTATTTAAATTTAAGTAAGGGTGGGAGTATTTTAGAAATTTCTCCTGGCCTCTACTCCCTCTTGTGACCAGTAAAAAAAATGTCTCCTAGCCGCTAGGAGTAGTGGCCAACAAAAAATTAATTTCTCTAGCCGCTAGATGGAGTAGCGGCTGAGCCCTCACCTTAGTTATTCAGGATTGAGGGGTTCATTGTCATCGGCGTCGAACCCTTCAATTTGGGAGGTGGCAGAAATAGAGAAGAGAGAGGTTGTGGATGAGAAGAGAGAAAATAAAGTCGAATGTGTTAAAATAAATTATATCGGAACGTGCTATTGCATAGAACAAAATAAAATCAATAATCATAATATTAAGTACTTAATTACATGAATTGAGAGAAGATATCTTGTATATATCAGGATTGCGATGCGCGTAAGGGTGAAGGTCTTCAATTGCCTCTCTTAATCTTAAGATAAATGTATAGGTGTGTATAAAATTTTTGAGACGATAATTGAGACCAAACCCTAACTGTTTTATTTATATAATAGCTAAGTGTCAAAATCGTCCATTAAGATTATGAAACCCTAGGTCCCATTATGCCAAATATTATTAGGAATATTATTAATAGGCCACATAATTAATTACCAAAACCATAAATAAAGTGATTAAATTAATACAATATGTAAGCCCAATAATTACATAAATAGTAGAGGTCACATAAGGAATAAAATATTCTAACATTCTTCCACTTGGCCAAAATACTATTTATATACAAAACATAACAATTACAATCATTAATTTGGCAAAGTATTAATTTAATGTCTACAACATGTTCAAATAAAAACACCAATGCGAATTAATACAATCTTTGTGTCACTATTAACACAAGATCTCCATTAGTTACACAATTAGTACTTTTATTAGAACAAAGATTAACATTAAGCATAACAAGTATGAATAGAGTTTACATAAGTGGTAATAGATTAAACTCATTCATATGGTCCAAAACATAATTGTTTGCTCACAAGTTCTCAAGTATGCACAATAAAGAGAATAACAAACCATAAACATTAAGTGAATTTCAAAACAACGAGCTCAAAAATATTGTCTTACATCAAAATAACTCACTAATTAAGACTACTAGTTAAATCCATGCCGGCAACATGCTCTAAAAAGAGCTTGGGTGGTAAGCCTTTCGTAAGTGGATCCGCTAACATATCATGTGTACTAATATACTTAATGACAACGCTTTGATCTTCAAATCTTTCCTTGACAAATAAGTACTTAGTGTCGATGTATAGTCCAGCACCACTCGAACTGGTGCTGTTGGAAAAACTAACAGCAAAATCATTATCACAAAATACTTTCAATGGCCTTGAAATGGAATCTACAATCTTAAGTCCAGAAATAAGATTCCTCAATAATACAGCGTGACAAATAGCATGATAACAAGCCACATATTCTGTCATCATTATAGAAGTGGTAGTTAACTCCTGCTTATGACTTCTCCACGAAATAGGGCCTCCTAAAAGTATAAAGATGTACCCTGATGTAGATTTCTTTTTATCTTTACACTTAGCAAAATCAGAATCAGAATAACCAACAACTTCAAGGTTATCTGATTTTCTGAATATAAGCATAAAATCCTTAGTACCCTGTAAATAGCGTAAAACCTTTTTGGCTATTTTTTAATGATCCAAACCTGGATTTGACTGGTACCGTCCAAACATGCCTGTTATATACGCTATATTTGGACGTGTATAAACTTGAGTGTATGTAAGACTCCCAACCACAGAAGTATACGAAATAAGATTCATTTGATCATGTTTAAGTTGATTCTTAGGACATTGATATGAGCCAAATTTGTCACCCTTAATGTAAGACCCCAAATTTTATAAATAAAGATTAAATTTTCTTGAAATATATTTTTGAATATTATGGTGTGGATATGATATAATGTTATAGTTGTGGGTATTATTTACAAGTTTTGTAAAGTAAGCAAGTGGTTATATTATATCCGATTGGTCGGGGAATATTCATTTTAACAGGGAATATTTGTATGATGACACAATCATTGGTGGACCCCACAATGGAAGTATTATTGTAGTAAGAAAACGACAGAATTATCTTTTATAAAAATAACTACGAAAGTGTTACCGTTAAAACATTGAACTACCCGGTAGTAAAAGTACGATGTCTGCGTGGTTGCATAAGTAGCACACGATATTGGTTATTGATGCTTACGTAAGAAGTCACTCGCTTATACTCAATTATTACTACGATAATTCTTTGCATCATATCTCTCGTATTATTGATTCAATTATTGTCACAAGATCATCCGCATAATATTTTATATTATTAAATCAATAATTGAGACGACAAAGTTATTCATATTATTATTTACAATATTGACAATGTCTAGAAGTTCTGTCAAGGAAAGGTTTGGTCACCTAATTGCGCGCCAATAAGGAGAAATCCTTATCGGAAAGCCCCCTCTTTCTTGGGAACGATCTGGTTGTTAAATATTGTGAGTTATAATATTAATGATGAATAAGTTCGTGTTGATTAAAGATGAATTTGATAGTTCCATTAAAGATGAATTTGATAGTTCCATTGTGTTGAGATTATTAGTGTTAGTGGAAATTGACATCTATTCCGATGATAATTGATGTATGAGGGTTATATTGATAAATCGGGTAATTTATCGGATAAATGAGCAATTAATTGCTACTAATTCACATGCTTATATAACTATTTGTTCACATGTGTGTACAATTGAATCCCATTCATGTACTATTAGGGGAGTTGGTGCAAGATTGATAATACTTGTATGACTAAGTTAAAAATGGAGATATAGATGGAGGTACTATACTGTAATTCGTATTTTTCACATGATTATACTATTGATTCACATGATTGAACTATTGATTCACATTATTTACTATTAGGGGAGTTGGTGCAAGTTTGATAATACTTGTAGGACTAAATTAAAAATAAAAGAAAAGAGGAAGGTATTATACTGTAATATTCTGAGCCCCGTCAATTATCGAAACTATATTTTCCTATAAATAGAAGCTCATTTCTTCATTATTCTTCACCAATTCACTCAAGCTATAGAGCATTTATTATAGAGAGAAAGTATAGAGAAAGAATAAGATAAATCTCAACTACCTCACTACTCCAAAGATCCAGCTTTTCTAAGGTAAGGGTATTATTTCTTTCATCTTCATGAAGAGAACTTCATTATTCCATTCTTTATTAATATTATGTTGGAATAACTTTATCTATGCCAAGTAACGCTTACATGGTGAAATTCTTCCATTATTCCATTCTTTATTATTCGCATTTGGAATATCCCATGCATCACATGCGTTTTATCCTCGGACTGATTCCGTCTTTATTATTTTGTTGGAATATCCTCATCATGCATTTTACGCCGCACACGGTTCTCGTTATTTATTATTCTATTGAATAACTCTTGTCGCAAGGCGGCCTATCGCGATACCGGTGATTTCTTTTGTTATTCCATTCCTTGTTATACTCAAATGGTTAAAGTTTTGACTTCTATACTCCATGAAATTAGTGGAATATCCTTGATATTTAAGGCTTCATCTAAGATCTTTTCATGAAAATATTCTTCTGAGCATTCTTGAATTTTACTCTACAAAGAAGTATCATGTTGACAATTTGGACGTTATTGATTCCTGTATAAAATAATTCTTGAACTTGTTTTATTGAATTCTTATATCATTGTCATCATTTTCATGTTTATATTTTGTTGAAAGTCATCTGTGGCCTGTAGTGCATAGATGGACTTGGTATGATTATGACCAGGGATTATTCGGTATAATCATAACCTTAATGTTACAAAAGATGTGGTAAAAGTCCTCATTGGCCCGTAGTGCATTGATGGACAGTTGTTGGTATGATCATGACCATTAATGAATACACAAATATCCTTGGCACGTAGTGCATGGATAATTTGTGGTCGTGATACTAAAGAATATCCTTGGCCGTAGTGCAGGGGTGATTCGATGATGTGGATTATTTATCGTTTCTAGTCTCAAATGATAAAAGTGATGAAAACCTTTTAAATCATAAAAGATAGTAGATTTTATTCTCTACTTGACTCTTTTAATGGATTATTTGTTCATTCACAGCTTAAACTTGATGTCTTTTGTATTTTATCGGTTTAACATTGTTGAAGGCTAATGATAATTTATTCTCGCATTATCTTAGTCATAATATTTCTTCTTGAATATTCATAACGCAATCAAATTGCAAAAAAAGTGCTAAGCGTAAAAATCGTAGTTTAAAATTTACAAAACCATATACCCGATGATCACCTTTATGCATAATTATTAATTAAACGAAAAGATAAAGAATAAAATCATACCTTGAAGATCGAGCTTCCTCGTGTACAAGTTCACCTCCAAATCCTTTCGCTCAACTTGAATCCACCGGTTTGGTTCCTTCCTTCGATCAACGCAGCCACCCAAATGTTTGGCCTCTAGAGGTGATCCACCAAGGAAGAATAAAATTCAAGAAGATGGGTGTTTATGGCTCAAACCCTAGTTTTTCTATCTCTATGTAAAAGGCGTACTCCCCCAACAATTGAATTATTACGACTTTATTAAAAGTCAACAACCCATACCACCCATAATAAGACTCTCTTATTTATAGATGTGGGCAACCCACCTTAACAATTAAGGAATTGGGTTTTATTTAATTAATTAAATTCTTTTAATTAATTAAGCTCCCTAATCTTATTAGGGATAATTAATTAAACTCCTTTAACTAATTTTCCTTCCTAATCCAATTAGAATAAATGAGAGTACTTATATTAAATTAATTCCTAAACTCTTTAGAAATTAAAATAATAATAATTGTAATAATATTAATAAGACTCTCTTATTAATTTATATTTAATATTTCTAAAATATTAAATAATAATATTAAGCTATTTAATTTATTCTATCACCATAGATTAAATTAAATATACATAACATATTATTACGATTATGCCATTAACTTCTTAAATAATTATTCTTCCTTTTATGGTGTGACCCTTTTAGGTTCTCCATATTAAACCTATTGTGAATAAATCAATTAGAATAATTCTAATCTTATTTAAATAAATAAATTAAATAATTAATTTATTTAAATAAATAATATTTATTCTACAATAGGATAAGCCTCCCTAATGATCAACGACTTTCCCGTATAATATAGATTTCAACATTAATCATTAAAGAACCTTTTGAGTAAATAGTTACCGATAATTCAATCCTTCCACCATACAATGTCCCAATTAAATATAAGACATGGAATTACCACAAGTCTTATTTTATTTAATTATATGTATTTCGATCCTTAAATGCACAACTCAAATAATGCAAATTAGAAACTCCTTTCTAATTTCATTCTCCGCCGCCAAGGACTACCGGGTTGTCATTTATCGAATCACATAGACATTTCTCTTTTTTATTAGAAGTGGTAGATTCTTTATCGATCATACATTATCTCCATGTATAACTTATTATACCCAAGCATACCTTTTGATATACCCTAAGGGTCTTAAGGAATAAGTCAAAGTATAACTCATCATACACAAGATACTATGATGATCTCAAGTCCAAGGATTACTTCAGTACTACTATCACTACAGAATTCCTATCGACAGCAAATAAAACTCCATTAGGTATTCCTTAGCTTAGCCAATGCTCAAAGGAACTTATTCTCTAATAAGCACCTACATACTTGCTTTTAGTGTTCCACACAAATGATCATGAGATCAATCATCCTCATCCAACGAGCAAGTTAACGATGTACCAATCTATCCTGGATTCACTAATCCCCAATTTAGTAATCCAACGATTGGGAACTATTTTAGTTTTAAGCTTTCTAAGAATTTAGATCTCATTAGAATGATCATCATCATTATTCTAAAAGCATTGCTTAAAACTACGGGTTTATCACATATTATAAAACAAAGATCATGTAGATAATTAAAAGCCTTTAATAAATTAATACTTTTTTTATTAATAAATGAATAAGATTGTTACAAAGTATATGCTTTATCATCAAACATGATCGGGCTTGTGTGCATACTACTTTCAATCTCCCACTTGCACTAAAGCCAATCGCCATGGTATCTCATACTCTTCTTCTCTAAGTGACGATTATCCCGCCGTTGGATAAGCTTTAGTTAATGGATATGTAATGTTGTTCATGAGAGTCCACTATCTCTATAGTGATTTCCCATCTTTCAATGATTCTAATAATCAAATGAAAGTGCCACAACACATGTTTAGATCCAAGATGAGACTTAGAACTATTCCTAGTTCTCAGAATGAACTTTTAATCCAAACAATCAACTTGCAGCCTTCATTTATAGCTATATACTTTGTCTTTATCACTAAACCAAAGAACTCTTTCATTGCTTTGAACCTTTCCAATTCACTACACCACTCGCTCAAGGTAACACTTTACCTTAAAGTGGATTTTCTCGTCGTCTTGGTCTCGTCTCGAAAAACTGAAGTCTGTTAAGCCCTCTAGTTTTAATTCGCACCCACCATGAATATGCTCACATCCTTAGTGCCTAAGAAGAACTTTAAGATGTTTTTCACCGACTCACAAAGGATCTTCTCCATATTACGACCGATCAACATCGTGTCTCGTATATTTCATCAGCATACATGATTGTCACTCATGCGATCTCTTTCTTTGAGTCTATGGGGACTATTAAGAGAGATACACCCCATAGCTCATCGACATGAGACATCTCTTGAGTTTGCCATGCTAAACGACTTTAGCATCAAATGAATATACGCTCGGGTTAAGTCGAGCATCCTCTTAAATCTATCTATATAGATTTATATCCCCAATTAAGATACTCTTCCCAAATCATTCATGGAGGAATGTTTAGACAACTTTATCTTTACCGATTGTAGCATTGGTATGTCATTCCTTATCCGTAGTATATCAACATATAATATTAGAATGTCACGACGCCCCACCGACCCTTTTGTACACACTAGAACTCTTACCTCATCGAATGTAACTCGATCATCATCTTCTATGATGCGTACTCTCATCATCATCATCATCATGATGAATCCATACCTCCTAGGTATCTTCTTTGTACTATTCCGCATTTACGATCTTTGTGGTACAATAGGTCTATCTACAAAGTTCCTCTTATTCGACTTATAAGTTTTTTGTGGTTCTTGAACTCTTCAAGATCTATTATCCTCCCACTAGCCCTTCAATGATAAACACCTTTATCTTAGAAGGCGCGCGTGTTTTTCAAACAAACACCTTTTGCTAAGTAGGATTATAGAACATATACCCTAAACTTACTTTAGGATGTCCCACAAATCAGACACTTGTCAAATCTTGTCCCAAGCTTATCCTTTGAAACCTTTTCACATAAGTCGACAACCCCTTATCTTAACATACTTAAGATTAGAAATCCTCCCCGTCCATAACTTTTATGGAGTCTTGGGGCCGGATTTTGAGGTTACCTTTTTCAGTAGATATGCAAACCATTTCTAGGACATTATCCTAGTAAGGATACCGAATGCTCAGAAAATCATTATGGACCGCACTATGTCCAACAAGGTACGATTTTTCCTTTCGATACATCAATCAATTATTATGTATCGAGAGGCGTCCATTATGAGAAAACCATTTGAGATGATCTAGAAACTTATCGCACAAGTATTTATTCCTCGATCTAATCAAAGAATCTTAATACTTTGCCAATTTGTTTCACTTCAAATTCTTTGAACCTTTCAAATAATTCACACTTGTATTTCAAAGAAATACACACATTCAACTCTTTGATGATCATCTCATCTCCTTTTCTTATACTAATTTGTTCAATTTGCAAAATTATTTTCACGTAAGTCAAGTATACAAAATTTATTAAGTAATATTCCATTTATACAAAACATTATTATTATAAATAGAAACAATTGTTCTTAATTATAATACCAAAGATTTCATCATCCAACAATAAAATGGAAATAATATTTTTAACAAGAACCGAATACAATAACAACTTATCGACTTAATAGATTTGCTTCCAGTAGCATTGCTAAACTATAAGTTTCTATAGCTAATGCAAAAACCTTTGCTTCATTTTCCACACATAGATTACTTATATTTGTTTAGCTTTCTTCGCTGCTCATCCCTTCATAAATCTATATTTATGATAACCAAAGTCGGTATCCAATACCCAAGTAGAACCTCGACTTAAAGAAAAATTTATTTCAAATCATGAACAAAATCAGATTGTAACCAAACTTCACTAAGCTTCTTTTGTTAGCCTCTCGCAAGATGCTTCTCGCAGCTTTCTTTCCAAAGGTCCAAAGCTTATTGCAAAGGAAGCAAACCCTTTTGCTATCCGTACGCTTTGTTCTTATTATCCTTTGTTTATGCCTTTCTATTTACCTTCTTTGAATCGCTCTTCTTTCGTAAGATCCTTTGGCCCCTACCAAGAAAGAAGACTTGATCTTTCTTGGTTGAAAGTGACTCTCAACATTTTTCAACATGTTAAGCAAATCAAATGAGGTCGATATCTAGCTTGTTCATATGAAAATTCACAACAATTGTGAAAGGAGTCCGGAGTGAAGTGCAAGATCAAATCTCGCTCAACTCTCCATCCATGACAAAAACCAATTGTCCTAATCGATCAATCAAATTGATTATGTTAAGAACTTTTGTCTGCATTTATAGTGCCATCGGCCATTCTAGATCTAAGAGCTCCTTAGATATCTCGATATCTATCACCCCATTTTCCTCACCATCAACTACTTGATGTGCAGTGAATATAGTAGAGAGCATCCATAGTTTCATGCCGACGTCAAGCTCATACTCATGGATGCGAGCATGATGCATCGAGCCAATCAGGCATCATCTTGCCACTTTCTAAAAGTAGCAATGTCTTCCTCGAGGCATTGTCTCGCAACCATCATAGGATAGGCGATATGACATAAGATAGCTTTTCACCATGAGAACTATTCTCAAATTCCTTAACCAATCCGCTTAATTTGGCCCGATTAATTTAGCATCTAATATGCTTCGCAAAGGATAGTAATTTTAGACATTGTAAAATTCTCAGAAATGAATTTGTAATTAACAACATTTTAACATACATTCTTTTATTAATTACCAAAATAATTTAGGTCTTGTTTTAAATTGGTATCTCCCACTATTTTCTTCAAACTATATTACCTCACTTATATAGTTCTAAGAAAATCTAATTAAAGATTTGCTAGTGAGAATAAGGATCCCATTTCAAATGTATATAGCCTTGTGGTGACACAACAAACTATATATAAATAAATAGTAGTAGAAACTTTTGTCAATTACATCAACTATGCAACTCCTCAGATTTTGCCTCTTAGATTATTTTGATCAAGTGGTGGCACATCCGAATCAAAATTATCCAAGTTAAGTCCAACCTAGCACTCCATATATTCAAAAAGAAAAAATATCATCCTTGTGGTGACACAACAAAACAATATTGTTCAATTTTCTTTATAAGCATCAAATGTGATAAATTAACATCTTAAATACTTAATACTCATTGTGGTGACACAACAAACTCATATTAAATATTTAATACTCTATTAATTTTATCATGCTAGAAGGCTTAATGCGATATTCCAAATATCTTTGAACGCTTAGACTTAATATAAAAAAATCGAGGGTTTGTTATTAATTTGTCTCATCTGTTTAGCGCTACATTTATTATATATATATAAAATACGCTATTATATTAATGAACATGCAAGCATGTTTGCATAATATATAATATATATATAGTATAAGCATGCACATATAGAATACTATATTCTACCCGGATTGATTATGGACTTTTATTCTAGTTTGTTCACTAGAGCCACCAAGTGAACCAAAAGGTCAAACCCCCTAGGGGCAAGAGAAATAATATTTAAATATAACTATTACATTTAAACCCTGCTCATTACAAAACTGTCTTCAAGCGCCTCTCTTTCGTTCTCGATCTCCAATTTTTCAAAATTAATTCTAACTATTCCTATTACAAAACTATTTAAAATAAATAGAAACCTCGATCGCTAGCCAAGGGAAGTACATAGAGAGAGATAGAATTTACATTAAGAAAAATTAGAGAAGACGAGGTACACGCAGATCTCATTTAATAAAACCCCATACATTCATGCATCCAACTAAAATAAAATCCAATCACATCGTCAATAAATCCATAATCAATCCCATTTATTATCATACACATCACCATACGCATCAATAAATAACATTCATCTCATGAATAATAAACATTTAATATATATATTGATATCATTTAATGGGCAAATTTAGTTAGATAAAATCTATTTTTGAATCAAAATAAACTCCTTTATTTTAATCCAAATTTAAATCAAAATAAAACTATTTTATTTTAATTTATCCAATTTTGAATAAAATAAACTATTTTATTTTAATCAAAATTTTAATCAAAATAAACTCCTTTATTTTAATTAATTATGGAATCCAATTCCATGTAAAAAAAAAAAAAATCTTTAATTAAAATAAACTCTTTATTTTAATTAATTATGGAATCCAATTCCATGTAAAAAAAATCTTTAATTTAAATAAACTCTTTTATTTTAATTAATTATGAATCCAATCCAATTCAATATAAAAAAAAATATTAAAGGAAACACTTGATTATTTTTCCTATTCACAAATAAACTCTTTATTTTGAATAATATGAAATCTTATTTCATATTTAAATAAACTCCTTTATTTAAGGAAATATTAGATTTTCTTTTCCCTATTCACAAATAAACTCTTTTATTTTGAATAATATGAAATCTTATTTCATATCTAAATAAACTCCTTTATTTAAGGAAACATGGATTCTTTTTCCTATTCACAAATAAACTCTTTATTTTAAGAATAATATGAAATCTTATTTCATATTAAATAAACTCCTTTATTTAAGTTAAATATGAATCCAATTTCAACTCCAATTAGTTAATGAATCCAATTCCAACTCTAATTAGTTAAATTAATTTAATTTTAAAATTAAAATAAAAAACTTTATTTTAATATTAAAATAAACCTTTATTTTAAAATTAAAATAAAAATTTTATTTTAATTATAAAATTATTAAAATATATATATATATATATATATATATATATATATATATATTTTATATATATATATATATAAATATATATATATATATATATATATATATATATATATATATATATATTTATATATATATATATATATATATATATATATATATATTTATATATATATATCATATATTTATAAAAATAAAAATATAAGCAATATTTTTTTTTTTTTCATTGATTTTTTTATATGCAATCCGATAAATTAATATATATTAATTAAAATTAATATCTCATGAATCTGAATAATCATTGGAAGGGGTCGAAACAAATAAAATATAAATATATATATTATTTCATAATCATAATAATAAAACCCTTGATTACATCAATTTTAAAAAAATAATAAGGCCTGACCTCATATAATAAAAAAAAAAAAAAAAAAATTTAATTTATTTTTTTTTAAAAAAAATCGCTTTTTTTTTTTTTTTTTTTTAAATTTTATATAATAAAATTATGCCCAATTAAATTGTTCTAAACACATATCAATATACATATCAAATTAAAACAATTAATAATTCGTGATAAAGGTTTGGGCTCGATGCCACCGTTAGGTTTGTAATATTCATAAACGCAATCAAATTGCATAAAAAAGCTAAGCGTGTAAAAAAATCGTAGTTTAAAAAAATTTACAAACCATATACCCGATCACCTTTTATGCATAATTATTAATTAAACGAAAAGATAAAGAATAAAATCATACCCTCAAGATCGAAGCTTCCTCGTACAAGTTCACCTCCAAATCTTTCGCTCAATCTTGAATCCACCGGCCTGGTTCCTTCCTTCGATCAACGCAGCCACCCAAATGTTTGGCCTCTAGAGGTGATCCACCAAGGAAGAAGAAAATTCAAGAAGATAGGTGTATATGGCTCAAACCCTAGTTTTTCTATCTCTATAGTAAAAGGCATACTCTCCCAACAATCGAATTATTACGTATGTTGAAAAAATTCACAACCCATACCACCCATAATAAGACTCTCTTATTTATAGATGTGGGCAACCCACCTTAACAATTAAGGAATTGGGTTTTATTTAATTAATTAAATTTTTTTTAATTAATTAAGCTCCCTAATCTTATTAGGATAATTAATTAAACTCCTTTAACTAATTTTCCTTCCTAATCCAATTAGAATAAATGAGAGTACTTATATTAAATTAATTCCTAAACTCTTTTAGAAATTAAAATAATAATAATTGTAATAATATTAATAAGACTCTCTTATTAATTTATATTTAATATTTCTAAAATATTAAATAATAATATTAAGCTATTTAATTTATTCTATCACCATAGATTAAATTAAATATACATAACATATTATTACGATTATGCCATTAACTTCTTAAATAATTATTCTTCCTTTTATGGTGTGACCTTTTAGGTTCTCCATATTAAACCTATTGTGAATAAATCAATTAGAATAATT
Source organism: Panax quinquefolius (assembly GCA_020205615.1). NCBI lineage: Eukaryota > Viridiplantae > Streptophyta > Magnoliopsida > Apiales > Araliaceae > Panax > Panax quinquefolius. The sequence continues at coordinate 15,076,407 of CM035167.1, forward strand.
TAATCTTATTTAAATAAATAAATTAAATATTTAATTTATTTAAATAAATAATATTTATTCTACAATAGGATAAGCCTCCCCTAATGATCAACGACTTTCCGTATAATATAGATTTCAACATTAATCATTAAAGAACCTTTCGAGTAAATAGTTACCGTATAATTCAATCCTTCCACCATACAATGTCCCAATTAAATATAAGACATGGAATTACCGCAAGTCTTATTTTATTTAATTATATGTATTTTCGATCCTTAAATGCACAACTCAAATAATGCAAATTAGAAACTCCTTTCTAATTTCATTCTCGCCGCCAAGGACTACCGGGTTGTCATTTATCGAATCACATAGACATTTCTCTTTTATTAGAAGTGGTAGATTCTTTATCGATCATACATTATCTCCATGTATAACTTATTATACCCAAGCATACCTTTGATATACCCTAAGGGTCTTAAGGAATAAGTCAAAGTATAACTCATCATACACAAGATACTATGATGATCTCAAGTCCAAGGATTACTTTCAGACTACTATCACTACAGAATTCCTATCGACAGCAAATAAAACTCCATTAGGTATTCCTTAGCGAGCCAATGCTCAAAGGAACTTATTCTCTAATAAGCACCTACATACTTGCTTTTAGTGTCACCACACAAATGATCACGAGATCAATCATCCTCATCCAACGAAAGCAAGTTAACGATGTACCAATCTATCCTGGATTCACTAATCCCCAATTTAGTAATCCAACGATTGGGAACTATTTTAGTTTTAAGCTTTCTAAGAATTTAGATCTCATTAGAATGATCATCATCATTATTCTAAAAGCAAAGTTGCTTAAAACTACGGGTTTATCACATATTATAAAAACAAAGATCATGTAGATAATTAAAAGCCTTTAATAAATTAATACTTTTTATTAATAAATGAAAATAATAATTGTTACAAAAATATGCTTTATCATCAAACATGATTTCTCATACAAGTTACCATTAAAGAATGCAGTTTTAACATTCATCTAATTTAACTCTAAATCATAATGAGCTACTAGAGCCATGACTATTCTAAATGAATCTTTCCTGAATACTGGAGAGAAAGTATCATTATAATCCACACCTTCCTTTTGAGTGAAACCTTTAGCAACTAATCGAGCTTTATACCTTTCAACGTTTCCTTTAGGATCTAATTTGGTCTTATAAACCCACTTGCAACCAACATGTTTAACACCTTTTGGTAATTCTTCAAGATCCCAAACGTTATTAAGCTCCATTAATTTTAACTCATTATTCACGGCTTCAAGCCATCGAGCTGATTGAGCACTCGTAATGGCCTATAAGAGATATGATCATTAATTTTACCTGAATCATAGTCAAACTCATTAAGATAGGTTATAAAATCATCAAAATTAATAGGCTTTCTAGGACTTTCAGACCTATGTAAAGGCTGCACAATTTTAGGAATATGATTTTCAATAATGTGAGGTTCAACATTAGGTGGTGACTCAGTTATCTCAGGGACATCTTTCGCCTTAATAAGAGCCTTTTGTGCCTCACCCTCTTGAATTACAGGATTAGGAACATAAAACCTATTTTATTCAAAATCAATTTTTTTAGGCTCACCACTCCCACTTAAATCACCATTCTCTAAAAACTTTGCATGCCTAGTCTCAACAATTCTAGTGGTATGTGAGGGACAGTAAAATTGAAACACTTAGATCTCTCAAGATATCCAATGAAATGGCAACAAATGGTTTTATAGTCAAGTTTCTTCATTTTTGGATTAAAAATCTTAACCTCGGTTGGACAAACCCACACCCGTAAGTATTTTAAACTAGGTTTTCTACCTGTCCAAATTTCATAAAAAGTGTTAGGGAAAAATTTTCTAGGAACCCGGTTTAAAATATGAGTAATTGTCTTTAATGCCTCAGTCCACAAAAATATATGTAAGTTAGAATTGCATAACATACTACGTATCATATCCATAAGGGTACGATTTCGCCTCTCAGCTACACCATTCTGTTGTGGTGTACCAGGCATTGTATACTAAGAGACGATGCCATTTTCTTGACAAAATAAGGTAAAAAGGCTAGGACTATTACCTGTATCGGAGAGTTTACCATAATACTCTCCGCATCTATCTGATCTCACTACTTTAATTTTTCGGTCAAGTTGATTTTCAACTTCAGCCTTGAATATTTTAAACATATTTAGTGATTCAGATTTTTCATTAATCCGGTAGACATAAGTATAACGACAATAGTCATCAATGAACGTAATGAAATATTTGTGTCCACCAATTCCAGGAGGAAATGGTTCACATATATCAGTGTGAATCACCTCAAGAAGTGCACCAATTTTAGTGGCTACTTTCTTATTACCTTTCACAAATTTTTCTTTTATACATTCAATACAATGGTCAAGATTAGAAAAATCTAGTGAATGAAGAATTTCATCCTTTATGGCATTCTGTCTTTTGAAATATGGCCTAAGCGTTGATGCCACAATTTTGAAGAATTCTCATTATCTAGTTTTCTCTTAATTCTACTTTTAGAGGTACTTATTTTATTATTCCCAAACTTAAACAAAAATCCATCAACGTCAAGTTTAGATACAGAAATTAAATTCCGTGTCATACTAAGAACATAAAGAGTATCACATAAATACAAGATGAAACCACTCTCCAAAACTAAAGGAAGAGTTCTTACAGCTTCAACTTGTATAGATTCTCCATTGCCAACTTTAATGGTTCTTTTTCCCTTTTGGAGTGTCTTCTTTGAAAGAAAACCCTGCAATGAATTAGTAATGTAAACCATAGCACCAGTGTCAAACCACCATGTATTAGAAGGAACATCAATTAGAAAGGATTCATAAGTCACATAATTGAAGGACATACCTTTCTTTTCAAGCCATTCTCTAAATTTAGGACATTCTTTTTGAATATGTCATTGCATCTTACAGAAATCAACATTTAGGACCCGCCTTCGAGTTGCTACCTGATAATTTGTCTTCTTTGTTTTGGTAAAAATTGACTTATCCTTATTCTTAAAACCTTTGCCATTTTTATGAGCCTTCTTCTAATGGAATCCAGTGGTAGTCAAATGAGCAACATTAGGTTTTTCAATCTTAAGCAATTCTTCTTCTTGGACGTACATGGCAATTAACTTGCCATCTTCCACTTTTCTTTCCGCGTGTTATAATTGATTTTAAATGGATCAAACTGTGCAGGAAGAGAAGTCATAATGAAATGAACAAGAAAACCCTTAGAAATCACCATGTTCATACACTTTAATTTGCAGGTCATGTCATTCATCATCATAATGTGCTCGCGCACTCCACTAAATCCATCATACATGCTAGTGAGCATTTTCAAAATAAAGGTATTTGCACGAGTTTTAGAAGAACTTTTAAATTGTTCCTCGACTGAAGTTAAGTACTCTTTAGCATTCTCAGAGTCAAGAATGACTCCTCGAATGGCTATCGTGATAGAGTTTTTCATAATCATAAGGGACATGCGGTTGGATCGCTCTCACTTTTCATAAATAGTTTTTTGCTCAATTAAGCTTGTATCTGTAAGTGGAGCAGGAGGATCAACTCGTAATGCATAGTTCAAATCCATGATACCGAGAACAATTTTTACTTGCTATTTCCAAGTGATAAAATTAGTCCCATTCAAAATTTCAATTCCAGAGAGATACCCACAAATGTTAGTTGAAGTCAATGCTGAAACACAATCAAGCTCATAAGCATGCTTACAAAAGACTAAAAGAAATCCACAATGTACAACAATAATTAATAAATAATCATAATAAAACCAATTGTAGGACAAACAGTTAGTTACATAAAACCTATTTACAACACCCAAAAAATAGATTTTAATAAGATGTTCGTGCATAATTATCAATCTTTCGTTGGTCTAATTAATAATATGCTAATAACATCTCCATAAAATAATGCACAACACCTTTATCCACGCATCACCGTTGGGCAGAAAACGAAATAAACATGTCACTTATGCAATAAAATTTCATTTAATAAATTCTAATTTTAATTTTATGTTGGGTAAAATTAAAATATTAATTTATTAAATGTAATATTATGTGACTTTTCTTAATCTTTTATTGTTTTAATTAATAACCATCCATTGGGTTGATTATTAATTTTAACGGTAAAAGAGTCAATTGCGTACATAAATTATTATGATCAAATTCAATTTTTTTTAAACAATATATTAATCAAGTTTGAAAATTAACATAATTTAATTATAATTATATGTAACAATTTAAAAACCCTAATTAATAAGATATGTTCTAAAATCTTAAATTAAGATATATTTAGTTATAAACATGAAGTGATTATAAAATATTTAAAATAACTTTTTTAAACTTAAATATATGAGGACATAATAATATTATATATATTCACAGAATACATGATTGGTAGAACACAATAATAAAGAAGACGAGAAGATTTCAGATGATGCCAAGACATCGAAAATTGTTTCTAATAACATCCTTTATTGGTGAAAGAATTACATAATGAAACGTCCCTCAAATTTCTACCGGAGTCTTCCAATAGTGATGACAATAACGTTGGTCAACAGTGTAATCAGGTTGGTAATATAAATCAGATTACATTATTATTATTATTATTATTATTATTATTATTATTATTATTTTTATTTTATTTATTATTTTTAACTTTAATACAGGATAGCATAATACTTTAATATAAAACAGAATGCTTAATTTTGCCAACATGATACCCTATATACTTTGATAATGAAAAGAAAGTTTTAAAAATATGAATTGCTTTTCAACATATAGTGAACAAGTCACTTTTTGGAAAAATTATTTTCGTTCGAAAATTACTTAACATATAGAATAGTTCTATATTATACCAATAAAGAGATTATGTGGAATTAAAATTTTTAGCATAACATCATAATTAATATTTTCTATACAATAACGTAACTATGTTCTGATACCAGATGTTAAAATTAATAAATTATATTTGAACGTGCTATTGCATAGAATAAAATAAAATCAATAATCATAATATTAAATAATCATAATATTAAGTACTTATATGAATTGAGAGAAGACATCTTGTATGTATCAGGATTTCGTTGTGTGTATAAAGTTCATTTATATAATAGTTAAGGGTCAAAATCGTTCATCAAGATTATGAAATCTTAGGGCTCATTATGTCAAATACTATTAGGAATATTATTTATAGGCCACATAATTAATTACCAAACCTATAAATAAAATGATTAAATTAATATAATATGTAATCCCAATAATTACATAAATAGTAGAGGCCACATAAGGAATAAAATATTCCAACAGGAGGTGATGAGGTAAAAGATTGATAGAGAGAAGTTCTTGGATGCCAATTGTGCTCGGATCTGGGATTTGATCAGTATTGGTGTCTGGTGCTAATTCTTCTTGGTGCGATGGAGATGGGGTATGTTAAAAAAAGGTGAAAATAAATTCTTTCTCCCGACTTTGATATTTAATTATAAAAATTTGTACTTAATGGTTTAACACACAGAATAAGTGTAAGTTTATTAGTTTTTAGTGTCATTTATCCTAAACTAATCTCGATTCTAAACAGTCTATTATTAACATTTTATTTGGACATTTCATAGAAGTAGATTAAATTAGTATAATAGATGGTTTTATTTTAAACGACCTAATTTATTAATTATATTGCATAATGCCATTAAAACTCTCTTTTATACAAATAGAACTCGTCAGAGTGTTTGCACACCTAAAAGGGGATGAATAGGTGTATCTAATTTATTCAATTGAAAATGACACTTTTAAAATTATCTGCTAACTGAATTATATAGACAGGTTATCGTTTGTCTCCTTAAATATATTAAACTGTTATGCAGAACCTATTGCTTTACAGAACGTGCTGTGATATCTAGAAGTTTCTTCGAATTATTCAAACAAGGCAAAATCAGTCTGCTTAGATATATCTAGGAAACTGATATTTTCATGACTTTTTGATATTTTCACATAAAAACCGTCGTTATAAATCCTATAGCGACACTTTTCACGTGAAAATATCAAATATTCATGTGGAAATATCAATTTCTATCTAGGAACCTATTATGTTTTAACTTCTTTGTTGTTATCAGTAATGAAACTAACTTGTGTTCATGTGCAGAATTTAAACAATGCATGCATGATAACCAGTAAATAAGAACATCAAGATTTTTTATGTGGTTCAGCCTTTAACCTCTAATTTAATGGTTTAATCCACGTCCAATACCAATTGATATCGAAGACTCTTTTATTAACTTTAATATTCAAGCAATTACACAGTTAACTCCCTGTACAAAACAACTCAGATTATGATGGACACCAATGCCCCTTGTTGCAAAGCAGAAACCTCTTGTTCCACAACAGCATCCTCTTGTTCCACAACAACCTTTGACACAGTCTTCCAAAAATAATAAGATGAAAATTCTAAGCATATGAAATACTCTTTTTAAAATAATTCCCAGCACAATGAAATTGTTTTGAAATTAATTAAATAAGCTAAGAATTCTTACATTTGATTTCCTAGGTGAATTCCTATAGACTTAACCATGTGGTGGCACTAAACACATTTTCTTTCACATAGTCTGACTTAATATCTTGCATAAACATTCCATAACAATAACATGTTAATCACAAAACAAATCCATACAAAACATATATTTTTATCATTAAAATAAAACTCATAAATCAACAAATAGAACTCATTTCCATATAATTATTAAAATAAAGTGTTTGATTTTAACCGTCTAGAATTCAAATACAATATAAAGCCATGTAATGATAGATACCAACTCAATACATATAAACTCAACCAAAGCCTCACATATCCAAAAGGGCCAAACCACTCAAGATGGCTTACTCTTGACTCAAAACATTACATTTGAAATGATCACAATTCCTACATCTCTCTCTCTCTACATTTTCTTGAACTAAAATTTCACTTTGCCCAAAACAACCCAAACCAGTTTTCAACCCACTAATTGTAGCAATTGAAGAAAAAAGAAGTCATGAAGTTTTTTCTTATCCTTCACGGGGAGTAGTTTTTAACTTGCACTTGTTCTTTCAAAATTGACTAATTGAGTTGATGTCAATGAATCATTTAGAGATTGCCCTGTTTGGCACGCAAGCTAGTGGCTTCACCTCCCTCTATCCCTCTACAAATTACAAGCAATATTCTCTATCCTCTTTCTCTCCCTAAATTTCAATCCACCACCTTATTTTCTTCTTCATTTTTTTTCTTTTTATTTTATTTCCAAATTGGAGCCAAATGACGGAAAATCCAGAGCTGGTGAGCTTTGTTTTTCTGGGTCTATTTTTTTATCTGATTATGGTTTTATGTTTATCTTTAATTTTTCATTTTCAACTTTTTGTACAGGGAAAAATGGATAGTACACAGAAAGTATCTGTTTCCAATCAAATAAACAGTAATTTAAAATACTCAAACATCAAATCTGATAGCTTTACAGTGGACATGGACCGATTCGATACTATCCCAAATTCAAGAATCACTGTGAGTTTTCTCCTCTCTCTTTTATTCTTTCAAATTTTACTCTTTTTTTTTGCTTATGCTCTGTTTTTTGTTCATTTTTAGCTTCTATGCCCCGTTTTTGTTCACTTTTAACTTCAGTGCTCTGTTTTTTGTTCACTTTTAGCTTCAATGCTCTGTTTTTAATTCTATTTATCAAAAGAAACTAATTTTTAACCATTTATGATCACAATTAAGAAACAGTTCCTTGAATCTTTATGGAAATTACAATCAAAGTGTAGAATTTCTTTTAAAGAATCATAATATAGTACATATGTTAATCCAAATTCTTAGCTTTCCAAAAGTAATACAAATATAACCATCATCATCATCACCTAATGTCCACTAAGTTTTACCTTCTTTTTTAAACAAATTTTACCCTCAAGTATAGCCTAATTTCTTAGTTTTATAAAACTTGGGGTATGTATACTTGCTAACGATTGCAACTTAAGTTGTATTAAGTTATCCTGAGCCCGCTCCTCCCGATTCAAATCATACTTCACATTTTTCTTTAAGAGTTTTGTCCGACTCTAATATTATTTCACCACGCCCGGGGCAAACGTGTCTAAGTATGTTGGACCACCTCCTTACCTAAAAAGTTAACCTATTAGGTTGAGATTCTACCATACTTATTAACTCATCTACACTCTTGAATTTATCCAATTTGAGATTCATGTGAAATATCCAACAATACTCTTACAAAGACCAACTTAATTTGAATTTTAAAATGAAATTGATCAATTTTACGGGACAGATGGAATAAAAATTTTCTGATTAAAATACAATTTGAACTCCAAATTTTGTACAATTATTGAAGTTTGTACTCCTATGTTTAAAACATATTTAATTATATTACAAAGTTTTTTTTTTACTAAACAAAATGCACCTTCTGAAATTTAAACTAGTCAAATGCATTCCAAAGTTATTTTTCGCTAAACAAAATGCATTCCCACTTTTAACCGATTGAAACTTCGAAAATAAATTTGAGGTGCACCTAGATACGTTTTAAACGCAACCCTTTAACAACTTTACAAACTTCGGGATTTAAATTGTATTTTAATATAATTTTTATTTCTATTTTTTTTATTTTTATGAGAAGTTGCAGAGGAACCATTCAAGAAAAGGGTCACAGAGAGGCGGTGAGAAGAAGATGAATTCAAGTGGTGAGAATGAGAGATATGGTAGTATTCCTGTCCCAAATTCATCGTCACCAAAAGGTGAGTGACCATTAAATTACCCACAAAAGAACATACATTAATCTTGCCTATCTATTCATTTAATTTATTGACAAACAACATAGCAAATCAATACTTTTTTCCTTTTTTGTTCCCAAGCATTTGTATTAAAAAAAAAAAGAGAGATAGAGATCCAATTCCTATACATATTTAGATTGGGATTCTATTTTTGGCTATAAGTTCATATATATATATATATATATATATATATATATATATATATATATATATATATATATTATATATATGTGTGTGTGTGTGTTGTATGTGTGCTTTTATAGAGTTAAGAAAATAATTATCTATATTGTCATTATATTGGAAAAATAGTGTTATTTATTAAACAGAAAATAATGATAGAATCAAAATTATATTTAATACTTTGGATAATATTAGAAACTAAACAATTAATACTTAATTGAAATTTTCTAAAACGAGAAATATTAAAAGATAAAAACACTTCTCTAAAAGACATTTAGAAAGGTACGGAAGGAAGGAGGAGAGCAGATCCTCCGTTCCCATTTTTCTTGTCCCCTTGTGTCCCTCACTTAAATATTTGACACATAGCATCTTACATAACACCAATTAACTCTAAAATTAAATAAGAGACCAGGTATCAATATTTAAGTGAGGAACACAAATAAGACAAAAAAAATAAGAACAAAAGATCTGCTCTTTGAAAAGAGTAGCTAGCTAGCTAGTGTCCCAAGTTACTCATATCATCAATGTGATCCGATCGATACAGGAGTCTAATTCTATTGTCAAGTTGCATGTGTCGCATGTTATTTCATCTATAATTGTTTTGCAATTAAATAAAATTATGTGTAGAAGAATATATGGGATTAGACAGCGAATGAGATGAGGATGGGATCACAAAGATTTGATTAATTTCCCGAAATAGATTCATGGACTACAGACTGTCATTCATTCTTGTTTCCATCCATATGCACATGTTTTTCTATTATGAGAAACATTGGCATGCAATGGGTGCTAATTTTAGTTACATGCATAGATATAATTGGACTAGGATCCTCTCTATTTCATTGAAATAGAGAGTCTCCATTATAGCATATTCCCTTGTCATCATTTCTCTTTTTTTAATTATCATGTCACATTTTAATACATTTTAAATTTAAAATGGATCTTCTCCATTTCAAATGAAATGGAGAGGTTGTTAATTCAATATAATTTGGATAATGTTGTGATTGACTCATACTTCTGCGGGTTTGACGAATGACCACTATGACATAGTAGTCGATCTTGCTTTTTACTAATGTATTGTGTCTCATGTGTTTGGGCTCATGTTATATCACTTAGGATTTTCTAGTTACTATAAAAATATTATTTGGTGTGTGTATTATTGTAGAGTGTGTGAGACATCTAATGAATACATCAGACAAATAAAATTAGTCAAATTGATGAACATGAGTATATTACGTGTTATTATTTTTCTATCTTTCATATAATATCTGATTGCAATATTATTTATTCTTAAATTTTAACTTATAGTATTATTAAAACTGCAGCTGCTTTTGTAGGGACTAGAACGCTTGAAAAGCCTATAGTAGTGACCGTGGGGGCCACCACCAACCACCCAATCAACCAGCAAATCCATCACCAGATCACCATCACAAGCCCGGCCGCCGCCGCCTCCACTGTCACCGCCGAAAGCAAACTTTGGGGCAAAAGATACAGTTTCAAGCGCTCTTCTTCATCTTGGACTGTTGACCCGAGAAGGATCCTTTTCTTCTTTGCCACCTTGTAAGTTGTCATTTAACAATTTTTTACAGTTTCTTTTTATTTTTTGATAGTCGATAAGAAATATAAATGTTCATATAAGTAAGCCAAGATAAAAAAAAAAAAAACAAATGGAACATTAACCATCCAAGGCAAGTAAATTAGTGATTTTGACTGTGAATACTTTTTGCGACAGGTCAAGCATGGGAACAATATTATTGATTTACTTCACACTTTCCATGGGGAAGCTAAGTGGGGATGACAACATTCTGATCAATTAATAGCACTAGAAATTCAGAGCAGATCCTTTATTCTCATTTTCTCAGTCCTCTTTGTGTCCTCTTATTTAAATTTTGACACTAGTCTCTTATTTAATTTTAAAATTAAGTAGTATAAAGTAAGAAATTACGTGTCAAAATTTAAGTGGGGGGACATGGAAAATGGGGACAGGGGATCTGCTCCTCCTAGAAATTAGCCAGGTGTGATAGAGTTATTATACTTTCTTGTTTTCCAAAAAGAGTCTAGCTCTTCTGTTATAAAGGATTATTAAAATTAAGAACAAATGATTAGAGAAAATAGAGTATTCTCATAATATTTTTTATATATCACCTTCTCTTATACAATGTTATTATTTATAGATATATGGACTTGAAAGTTTCAAAACTCAAAAGTCATGAGTTTTAAAACTTAATGAATATGGGAGTTCCATACTTAATGAACAAGGGAGTTCCAAAATACCAAAGAGCATTACAACTAAATAAAATCTAGACATTCATAAATATATATGTTTATAACAGTAATCTCACTTGGATGTCTATTGTATAGCCATACGCATTGAAAGATGTCTCATTAAAAACCTTACCAGGAAAAACACAATGGGAAAAAACCTTGGTTAAGGAAAAAAGAGTGCAGCGCGTATTAGCTCCCCCTCATGAATGTATTCTTAAGTCCTTCAGTTGTCCACTACAAGAAAATGCTCTAACAGCGACCAAAAATATCAGCGACCGCATATACGGTCACATATACTATTATTAGCGACCGATAGTGGCGACCGCAATTTAATGTAGTCGCTGGTCTTTGTTAGCGACCGCATTCGGTCGCTACGTGGTCGCTATTTCAATTTTACTGCCTAAAAATTGGCTAAAAATGTTGGCGCTCTATTTTTTTGAGACCTCTCACAATCAGCGACCGCATCCAGTCGCTGATACTTCCACATCATTAAATATTCAGCGACCGCATGCGATCGCTGATTCTTTTAATCTATCAGGCAGACCACGCTCGACAGTAGCTGAAGCATAAGAGAAAAACAAAGAGGGAGAAAGAAAAGGGAGAAGAGGGAGAAGGCCATCGCTACAACCGCCGCCCACCGCCGCCGCCATCTCCACCATTTCTACAGCCGCCCACCGCTTTCAGGTATTGATTTCAATGAAATGAAATTCTATTTTTAATTGGTTAGTGATACTTGTTGACATTAATTTACGCGGGCATAGTTGTTAATATACTTCAATTCCTTTGGTATATTGCGTTCTTTTAGTAGACTTTCACTATGGTGTTCTGATTTTAGATTTTTACTTTTATAAATTTGAGTATCAGTTTGTGCCTTGCAAGAGCAACAATTAGTTGTGTTGCTTGCTTATTTTCTTTCTCACAGTAGAACTCTTATAAGTTCTGATCAAATCTGGATAGTTCATGTATATCTCTCTCAAGTTTGTGGTTCATTATAATACTTGGTTTAGTGCATAGTATTATGTCCCCAACCTTTATTTTTTTGTTTGAGCGACGATTCTTAAAAGATTGTTGTAGGTGTGACAACCCCAAAATAGGTCCATTCCATCCAACCCATTCTGAGTCGTCAAATACATGGTACAGAAAATAACTACAACTTTATTACAACAATTGTCATACAAAATACAACAACACATATGTTGTGAGTTTGGATACAAATATATACCAACTGTGACTCGTGTCCCAACCGTAATGTGACAAATGTCCCATCAGTGGACAACACCTCATAGTGATACCTACATAAAGGTATAGTCAAAACCTGCTTTTAGAAATTAGAATATTTGGGAAGTGCTCAAGAAACCTTCTTCGCGTACGGGAGGCCATGCTTCTAGGTTATAATAGATATCATATGGCCACGTAATTATCCTTGGTTGACCCAATAGACCCCAAAGAAAAACGAGAAGATTACTACCATATTCTTCCCAATGGTGAGTCTTCTCTTGACTTATCATTATCTCCACTGTCTCAAATTGAGAATTATACTCCAAACAAACACCAAGATTATATAGGTAGTGCTCGTAAATATACTCAAAGAAGTGGATGAGCACAACCACATCTTTATGATGACACGAGGTTGTATGTCATTAGACATCTTGTATGATAGTGGCAAAACACCATTCCAACGTTGGGTTCGCTTTCTCCTATATGATTCACCAAATATAACTACTAAAAGATGTATACAACACACTTGTCTATACTATTTAGGGAGAACTCCACACTAGAGACCACTATCCTATTCCTTTTTACCCCAGCTTCGACCCAAAATTTACACTTTTATTACACCGAAAGGAATTGTGAAGCAAAGGGTGAGCACAACTAGCTTCGATAAAGAATATCATGATCAAGATAATTAAATTATCAATAGCCTTCATCAATAACAAATCGAGATTTAGAACATATGGTAGATGATAAAATTTCAACCATAGTTGCAATGGATCGAGCGATCCATTAGAAGAGTCAAATAGACAATACGATCTATTATCTTCTCCATGTTAAAAGTCCACCAACAATGTTTTATCCTCGTAACATCAATCAACAGTTCCTTTCCACAATTATATGAATATCTCATGATCATAATTGTGATTCTAAATCCTCTTCGTACCTGTGATCGAATATAATTTTCATCACATGTCTTTACGAAACATCAAAGATCATGGTTATACCAAATCACGCTCCTCGCTCATAATCATACTAATAAATTAATCTTTTGCACTACGGGCCAAAGATATTCATCCACGCTTCATCTTCGCACTAATTGCTAAAGATATTCAACAACAGGTCATCTTTGAACTACGGGCCAAAGATATTCATTAACAGTTCATCTTTGCACTACTGGCCAAAGATATTCATCAACAATTCATCTTTGCACTACAGGCCAAAGATATTAATATCTCAAAGAAATATATAATCATTTCGAATTTATATAAACAATAATTATAACCATGTTGATCAATTCACCTTTGCACTTAAGCTAAAGATATTCAATTATAAATTCAATGGTCATGATCATACCAAATCACAATTCAACTTTTCACTAATGCTTGAAGAGAACCCTAGTCATGATCATACATGGCGCCCCAAAATTAGGTATACATCACCCATCTTGGGTCGCCACTTACATGGTATGTAATTTAAATACAACTTACTAACATAACTGCTGTAGTACAATACGACATAAATCGTGAGTTTAAATACAAATATCGCCTACTAGATATTATACAAACTCAAAAAGGAGTCCTCATTACAATTATTATCACACTATTTCACATAATAGTGAGGACTACTAATGCTATCTTCGTGACCATCACTGCTTCCCAGACTCGCCCCAAATTTATATTCTCATTTCACGAAGAGAACAAAGGAAAGAAAGGGTGAGCTCAACTAGCCCAAGTAAGAAATATTATGACAAAGATAATGCGAATAAATTATCAATAGTCTTCAACAATGTTAAACCGATAAAATACAATAGACAACCAACCGCTTAATCAGCAGCAGAAATATGAATCCATTAAAAGAGTCAAGTAGAAAATAAAGTCTACTATCTTTTAGGTTTTAAAAGGTTTTTCATCATCATTATAAATGAGACTCAAATTTTAATAAATATTCCACATCATCGAATCACCCCTCGCACTACTACCAAGGATATTCTTTAAGTATCACGACCACAATTATTCATGCACTACGGGCCAAGAATATTTGTGTATTAATTAATGGTCATGATCATGCCAACAACTCGTCCATCAATGCACTACTACCAATCGAGGATTTTTACCACATCATTTATAACATTACGATCATGATTACACCGAATAGTCTCTCGTCATAATCATACCAAGTCCATCTATGCACTACAAAAGCCACGAGATGACTTTAAAAAATATAAACATGAGGATGATGACAATGATATAAGAATTCAATAAAACAAGTTCAAGAATTATTTTATCCAAGAATTATTAACGTCCAAATTGTCAACATGATCATCGCTTTTGTAGAGTAAAATTCAAGAATGATCGTAAGAATATTTCCATGAAAAGATATCGGATGAAACACAAATATCAAGGATATTCTACTAATTTCATGGAGTATAGAAGTCAAAGTTTTAACCAACCGGGTATAATAAAGAATGGAATAACAAAAGAAATCACCATGCATGTGGTACTTCAGATGTATGAAAGTTATTCCAATGTAAATAATAATAACGGAACCAAAGTCGTGAAATTCACAATCGGCTGTGATGTTCCAACAGAATAATAAAGATGGAACCAGATCCGTAAAACACACGATAGGATATTCCAATGTAATGATAAAGATTTTAAACCAGTCCGTGTAAAACACACGCATGTGATGTTCCAATGAGAATAATAATAAGATTTTAACCAGTCCGATGTAAAACACACGCATGTGATGTTCCAACAGAATAATAATAAGATTTTAACCAGTCCTGTAAAACACACGCATGTGATGTTCCAATGTAATAATAGAAGAATGTCACCAAGTATAGGGTAAATCACAGATACAAAGTTATTCCAATGTAATAATAAGCAATGGAATAACAACAGCTTCTCTTCATGAATAAGAAAGAATAACACCCCTTACTTTTGGTAGGAGATTGAATACTTCGCAGTTGAAGGTAGTAGTAACAAAATACTCTTCTTCTTTCTCTCTTATTCTCTATACTTTCTCTCTCTATAGCTTGAATGAATTCGTGAAAAATAATGAAGCACTAGCCTCTATTTATAGAAGATTTCTAGCTTAGCACACCGTCGTGTGAAAAGGCAAGTGGCTCGACGGTGATGATGAAAAGAAAAGAAAAGTGGTTTGACGCTCAGAATGTGAAACGACAAGTGGTTCGACGCAGTAATGTGAAACGACAAGTGGTTCGACGCTTTTGTAATGTGAAACGACAAGTGGTTCGACGTC
The DNA here is from genome assembly GCA_020205615.1 of Panax quinquefolius. Classification (NCBI taxonomy): domain Eukaryota; kingdom Viridiplantae; phylum Streptophyta; class Magnoliopsida; order Apiales; family Araliaceae; genus Panax; species Panax quinquefolius. The sequence goes on from CM035167.1 coordinate 15,092,161, forward strand.
TGGTAAAGGTAATTACTATCGATTGGCGAAGGTAATTACTATTCACAAGGGTAATTACTATCGACGAAGGTAATTACTATTCACAAGGGTAATTACTATCGACGAAAGTAATTACTATTAATGAAGGTAAATACTATTGACGAAAGGTAATTACTATTCACAAAGGTAGTTACTATCGACGAAGAGACTCTTAGATGATGACATATGAGCCCCCATAAAATAATCAAACTTACCACAAATCATTTTATTTTTAATCAACACATATTTAATCTTTCAACAATTATTAATCATTTATAACTTGTCGTCTCAATTATTGATTTAATACTATAACATATTATACGAGATGATACTATGATAATAATTGAATCAATAATATAAGAGATATGATCAAAGTTATTATCAGTAGTAATAATTAAGCATAAATTGTGACTTCTCACGTAAGAATCAATAATCAATACCGTGTATATTATGCAACCCGCCATTCATCGTACTTTTACCACCGGGTAGTTCAATGCTTTTAACGGTAACACCTCCGTAGTTATTTTTATAAAATATTTTTGTCGCTTTCTCAATCCGACAATAATTACATTATGTGGGGTCCACTAATGATTGAGCCATTGTATTTAATATTCCCTAACAAAAAGAATATTCCCCGACCAAACGAATATTTTATAACAACTTGCATACTTTGCAAAATTTATAAATATTACCCACAACTATAACATTATATCAAATTTATTCCATAATATTCAAAAATAATATTTATAGAAAAATTCATCTTTATTTATAAAAGTTGGGGTCTTACAACCTCCCCTTCTTATGAAATTTTGCCCTCGAAATTAGGGTATGTACCTGGTATGTCGAAGAGGTAAGGATACCTTGATTTCATTTCAGATTCTAACTCCCAAGTCATTTCCTCAACATCGTGGTTCCTCCACAAAACTTTGACTTGAGGTATAACCTTGGAGCGTAGAATATGTTCCTTCTTATCCAAGATTTGAACAGGAACCTCTTCATACGTCAAATCTTCCGCTATTTCGTCCGGTTCTAACTCAATAATGTGGTTCGGGTCTTTCACATATTTACGTAACATGGATATGTGAAAAACGTTATGAACACGAGACATATTTAGGCAGAAAAGTCGAGTCTATAGGCCACGCTTCCTACTCGATCGAGGATTAAAATGGACCGAGATGAATCGAGGAATAAGTTTTCCTCTTTTCCAAATCTTGTAACTCCTTTCCATGGAGCAACTTTTAACAACACACGATCTCCTATATCGAATTCCACGTCCTTTCGATGAAGATCAAAGATAACTCTTTTGTCGATTTTGTGAGGTTTTTATACGTTGTCGGATCGTTTGAATCTTTTCCGTAGTCATACGTACCAACTCCCGGTCCCAACAACGTTGCTTCACCCACCTCATCCCAAAGATACTTTGAGAACGACACTTTCTTCCATACAACGCTCGAATGGAGCCATGCCAATACTTGCTTGATAACTGTTGTTGTAGGAAAACTCCACCAATGGTAAGAACTTGTCCCAACTCCCTTGAAATCAAGGACACAGAGTCTTAATAGATCTTCAAGAGTTTGAATAGTCCTCTCCGATCGTCCGTCTGTCGAGGATAATATGCCGAAATAAATTGTAAGTCTGCGCTCATAGCTTTTTGCAAACTAACCCAAAATCGTGAAGTGAATCTTGGGTCTCGATCGTAAACTATGGATACCGAGATACCATGCGATCCTACAATCTCGCTTATGTACATACGAGCAAGACGTTCAAGTGTATAAGTTTCTCGTATCGGTAAGAAATGAGCGACTTGGTCAATCTATCAACAATGACACAAATCGCATCAATGCCTTGAGAAACCTTAGGAAGACCAATGAATCTAATCCATGGTAATGTGCTCCCACTTCCATTCTGGAATTTCAAGTGGTTGCAATGGACCTTTTGGTACTTGATGCTCCGCTTTAACTCGTTGACAAGTTAGACACCTTGAGATAAACAACGCTCTCTCTCTTCATATTGCTCCACCAAAATGTATGACGAATATCATGATACATTTTGGTACTCCTGTGATGGATTGCAAATGGTGTGTTGTGCGCCTCCATCATGATATTATACTTTAAATCGTGGTCGTTAGGAACACAAAGTCCGGAGTTGACTCAAGTATTCCTTCTTCATCGATTCTTGCTTCCTAAGATAGCACCTTCTTGCACTTTCTTCCTCATACACGCATCGCCTCCAGTGTCTGTAGCTTGAGCGGCTTTAACTTTATCGATTAAAATCGGTTCTACTCAGATACTCGCTATCATCACATGCGTCCCCTCGAGTCTTTAACTCTATCTCCATCCTTTGCAAGTCACACAAAATGGGCCTTTGTGTTGACAATAACGCACTCGTGCTTTCAAGATACGATCTTCGCTTCAATCGTCGCCTACTACCACGCTCGCTTTTCCAGATGGTATTGATGGTATGATCATAATCTTTCAACGTCGTTGTCGCATGTTGAGTTCCTTTTGAGTGAAGAAATATTTGAGGCTTTTATGATCCGTAAAGATCTCCACTTTCTCCCCATACAAGTAATGCCTCCAAATTTTAAGTGCAAGAAGACAAACAACCGCCAACTCTAGATCATGAGTAGGATAATTCCTCTCATATTCTTTGAGTTGTCGCGAGGCATAAAGCTATAACTTTTCCATGTTGCATAAGAACACATCCCAACCCTTTGCCCGAAGCATCATCAGATGACAAATCCCTCCGAGCCGGATGGTATTGCCGTAACAAAAATGAAATAAGTCTCCTCTTGAGTTCTTGAAAACTCTTCTCATATTCTTCGCTCCAACCGAACTTTGTATCTTTCCGAGTCACCGAGTGAGTCAATGGAGTAGCGATTCGAGAAAATCCTTCCACGAATCTCCGATAATAACCAAATTAAACCGAGAAAGCTACGTACTTGGCCATCGATTTAGGTTGTTCCCGCCAATAATAGCTTCAATCTTTCTTTGGGTCAATGATATTCCATGACTTGATACCACGTGCCCAAGGAATGCTACTTCTTCAAGCCGAACTCACATTTCTTCAACTTGGCATAAAGCTTATATTCACGAAGCTTTTGGAGTGTCGACCTCAAGTGTTGCTCATGATCTTCACGGCTTTTGGAATAAATAAGGATGTCATCAATAAAGACGACCACAAAGTGATCTAAATATTCCTTGAATACTCGGTTCATCATATCCATGAAGGCGGCGGGAGCATTAGTCAATCCAAAGGACATGACTAGGAATTCATAATGCCCGCATCGAGTTCGAAAGTCGCCTTTGGAATGTCACGGTTCTAATCTTCAATTGGTGATATCCTAACGAAGATCAATCTTTGAAAAGAATTTGGCTCCTTGCAACCGGGTCAAACAGTCATCAATACGTGGCAATGGATACCTATTTTGATGGTGACATGATTCAACTCCCGATAATCAATACAAAGTCGCATACTCCCATCTTTCTTCTTCACGAATAGAAATGAGAGCACCCCAAGGAGAAGTACTAGGACGAATAAAGCCAATGTCTAACAATTCCCGCAGTTGGGTCTTTAACTCCTCGAAGTTCAATAGAGCCATTCGATATGGGGCTTTGGAAATAGGTTTTGTCTGGGGTTCAAGGTCGATACAAAATTCAATTTCACGCCTGGGGGTGGCCAGAAGTTCTTGAGAATACGTCCAGAAATTTATTAACAATAGAAATATCGTTTAAAACCGACGTATTTTTGTTTAAATCATGACATGAGCTAAGAAATCTTGACATCCGCTTTTCAATAAACGAATAGCTTTATGGCTTGAGATGACCGTGATTGATTTTAATGGTTTGGTCGTTTGAATTAAGATAATAGGTTGATTAGGAATATGAAAGCTAACAACCTTACGAAAAACAATCAATTTTTGCATGATAAGTAGTTAACCAATCAATCCCTAGAATCACATCAAATGCAAGTATTTTTAATGAAATAAGATCGACAGTAATGTGAGGGTACCGATTTGAACCAAACAAGACTTATAAATAGTGGATGTAATGAAGGTTTCTCCCAACCTGAGTTTCCACGAGATAAGTCAAAGTCTAATTTCTCCTCAGTCAAATTTAATCGATGAAGCGCAAGTAGGAGAAATAAAAGAATGGGTAGAACCCAGTGATCAAATAAAGTATAGACTTCATTAGAGTTTATGATAAGCTTACCCGTGATGACCTCATTCGGGTTCCTTGCTTCTCTGGGAGGTCACAACAAACGCCTCCGGAAATGCACTACTGGGTTTGAATTTTCTCGACTACTTTTGGTGCCTCTATCCTAGCCGAATTTGTCTTCTGAAATGACAAAATCGAGCTAAGTGACCTTCTCTTCCACAATTATAACATGCTTTGACTGGCATGCACAGTTTGGACTGATGTGTCCCTCTCCTCCGCATTTGAAGCATATGATAGGTGGTCTTTTTCCTTCCTTAACAACGGGTGCTGGTGCTGACGTCTTTCCATCATTGTTAAATCTCCTTTTCTTGAAATGTCCATTCTTATTGTTTTGGCCCTGATTTCCACCGAAGTGGTCACCATATCTGGCCTGTTGATTCCCTCCATGCTTGTTGTCACCGCTTCGATGACTACTCTCGCTGGAATTATAATTTTGTCGGCTGATCTCTTTAAGTTGCGTTGACTCATTATCGCGCTCCACTAACTGAGCCCTATTTACAACATCTGAATACAAACACAGTTTATGAGAAATAAGATGTTGACGTATCTCCGGCTTCAAACCTCTTAAAAACATTCGCGCCATTCTTCTCTTCATTATCCACCAAGTGGGGACGAAACCGTGATAACTCCGCAAATTTTTGCCTCGTATTGCGACACGGTCATATTGTTTTGTTCCAACTTGATAAACTCCACTTCCTTCATGTGGCAAATACTTTCGTGAAAGTATTTGTCGTTGAATGCCTCTCTGAACTTCTCCCAAGATATCTTCAAGACAAAGAAGTTGAGTACGCTTCTGGAATTCCCACCAAAGAATCTGCCTCCTCCGCAACAATAAAAGGCGTGAAAGGGAACCTTTTGCTCCTCGGAGCATCCCAAGACATCAAATATCTTGGTAATCTGCTTTATCCATGCTTCCGCCGTAAGTGGTTTTGCTTCTCCCTTAAACTCCGGTGGTCCCAGCTTGAATTGTTTAATGCGGATGACCTTTGAGAGTTTTCCGTGTTTCCACCTACGTTTTGGGCAGAGTCGCTCTCTCATTCTTTGTTGCATAAATTGCATAAAGCCTCCGAACATTTGATCATTCATCATTTGGTCGGTGTTGTTGTTTGCATGAGGATTGTCGCCTTCGATGCACATTATCCCGATTATTGATATGTGGTGAATCAACGATCGCATGCGCCCATCGCTATTTTCAACATTCTCGGATGTCATTTTCAGACATCGCCACAAAACAAAAGGTTAATTGACATGTAACAAATTATCCCTATCTTCCGACCAACCAATAAAATAAAGCACATAAACTTAGGTAGGTCATACAAATGAAGGTATTCCCCCTCCCCCTCCTAGTACTATTCTCACATCTTAGCCAGGATCATATCCCTAAGCTCGATATTAACCGTGACGCCCCCAAAATTAGGTATACATCACCCATCTTGGGTCGCCACTTACATGGTACGTAATTTAAATACAACTTACTAACATAAGCTGCTGTGTACAATACGACATAAACCGTGAGTTTAAATACAAATATCGCCTACTAGATATTATACAAACTCAAAAAGGAGTCCTCATTACAATTATTATCACACTATTTCACGAATAGTGAGGACTACTAATGCTATCTTCAGACCATCACTGCTTCCCCGACTCGTCCCCAATTATATTCTCATTTCACAAGAAAATAAGAAAAGAAAGGGTGAGCTCAACTAGCCCAAGAAGAAATATTATGACTAAGATAATGCGTAATAAATTATCAATAGTCTTCAACAATGTTAAACCGATAAAATACAATAGACAACCCAGCTTTAATCACAGTAATGAATATCGCAATCCATTAAAAGAGTCAAGTAGAAAATAAAGTCTACTATCTTTTAGGTTTTAAAAGGTTTTTCATCATCAATTATAGCCGAGACTCACTTTAATAAATATTCCACATCATCGAATCACCCCGCGCATCTACTACCAAGGATATTCTTTAAGATCACGCACCACAATTATTCATGCACTACGCCAAGAATATTTGTGTATTCATTAATGGTCATGATCATGCCAACAATCGTCCATCAATGCACTACTACCAATCGAGATTTTTACCACATCATTTGTAACATTACGGTCATGATTACAATCGAATAGTCTCTCGTCATAATCATACCAAGTCCATCTATGCACTACAAAAGCATGATGACTTTAAAAAATATAAACATGAGAATGATGACAATGATATAAGAATTCAATAAAACAAGTTCAAGAATTATTTTATCCAGGAATTATTAACGTCCCAAATTGTCAACATGATCTTTGCTTTGTAGAGTAAAATTCAAGAATGATCGGAAGAATATTTCCATGAAAAGATATCGATGAAACGCAAATATCAAGGATATTCTACTAATTTCATGGAGTATAAAGTCAAAGTTTTAACCAACTGGGTATAATAAAGAATGGAATAACAAAAGAAATCACCATGCATGTGGTACTTAGATGCATAAAGTTATTCCAATGAATAATAATAACGGAACCAGTGTCGTGAAATTCACACAAGCGTGATGTTCCAATGTATAATAAAGATGGAACCCGGATCCGGTGTAAAACACACGAGATAGGATATTCCAATGAGAATGATAAAGATTTTAACCAGTCCGTAAAACACATGTATGTGATGTTCCAATGAGAATAATAATAAAGATTTTAACCGTGTCCTGTAAAACACACGCATGTGATGTTCCAACAGTAATAATAATAAAGATTTAAACTAGTCCTGTGTAAAACACACGAATGAGGATGTTCCAATGAATAATAGAAGAATGTCACCAAGTATAGGGTAAACCACAGATACAAAGTTATTCCAATGTAATAATAAGCAATGGAATAACAACAGATTCTCTTCATGAATAAGAAAGAATAACACCCCTTACTTTTGGTAGGAGATTGAATCTTTGCGGCGGTGTAGTAACAAAATACTCTTCTTCTTTTCTCTCTTATTCTCTCTATACTTTCTCTCTATAGCTTGAATGAATTCGTGAAAATAATGAAGCACTAGGTCTCTATTTATAGAAGATTTCTAGCTTAAAGACCGTGTAATGAAAAGGCAAGTGGCTTGACGGCGGTGATGATGTGAAAAGAAAAGTGGTTTGACGCTCAGAATGTGTGAAACGACAAGTGGTTCGGCGCTCAGTAATGTGAAACGACAAGTGGTTCGACGCTGTAATGTGAAATGACAAGTGGTTCGACGTCTCGGTAAAGGTAATTACTATTGACGAAAGTAATTACTATTCACAAGGGTAATTACTATCGATTGACGAAGGTAATTACTTATTCACAAGGGTAATTACTATTGACGAAAGTAATTACTATTGACGAAGGTAAATACTATCGACGTAGGTAATTACTATTCACAAAGGTAATTACTATCGACGAAGAGACTCTTAGATGATGACATACGAGCCCCCATAAAATAATCAAACTTACCACAAATCATTTTATTTTTAATCAACACATATTTAATCTTTCAACAATTATTAATCATTTATAACTTGTCGTCTCAATTATTGATTTAATACTATAACATATTATACGAGATGATCTTTGTGACAATAATTGAATCAATAATATAAGAGATATGATGCAAGAATTATCGTAGTAATAATTAAGCATAAATTTGAGTAACTTCTCACGTAAGCATCAATAATCAATACCGCGCTCTACTATACAACCCCGCCAGACATCGTACTTTTACCACCGGGTAGTTCAACAGCTTTAACGGTAACACCTCCGTAGTTATTTTTATAAAATATTTTTGTCGTTTTCTCAATCCGACAATAATTACATTAGGGATCCACCAATGATTGAGTAGTTGTATTTAATATTCCCTAACAAAAAGAATATTCCCCACTAAAACGAATATTTTATAACAACTTGCATACTTTTGCAAAATTTATAAATATTACCTAACTATAACATTATATCAAATTTATTCCATAATATTCAAAAATAATATTTATAGAAAAATTCATCTTTATTTATAAAAGTTGGGGTCTTACAATACCAATAATCTACTCATCTTTACACTCCAGTGAAAGAGAATTTCAACATCAGGGTTATAAAAATATTATATATGATAATGAAATCAATATAATAAATATATAGTTTTAATCTCCATAGTAATATTCATAAATCAACTATAATTTGGTTAGAAAAAAAAAACCAATTTTGTAGTGAATAGTACCCGTGAATAGTAACTCGTGAATAGTAACTCATGAATAGTAACCCTGACACAAAAATTTAGAAATTCCACAATAAAATTCATACCAATATTTCGGTATAATGATATTGAAAGAATAACATTTCTTAAACTTATAAACAATTTATTTTAACTGTTTACACTTTACTAAATAATGCATTTAATCATCATAAAATGCCAAACTTATAAGGTTTCATCACCAATAACCAAAACCCTCATCAAAAATCTGCATATACCACATATATGATTCTCAAGCCATAAAATCATATTTTCCAATTTTCTTCCTTCACATAACATATTTAACTCATTTATTCATAACTAGTCCATTTTAATGAAAAATACCAAACCAGTCCCAAAAATATTTCTTTTCTGAAATTTAGCAGAATATAGTCCCATATTGAACATATATTTTTCTTAGAATTTTTAAAATTCATTTACTATTTTTCATATGGCTAAAACCGCCGAATATTTAGACATTTATCATAAATTGTACTTTTATCCAAAAATTTCAAATATCACAGAGTACACTGATATTATATAGATGTACTCCCAATAAAAATTTCATCAATTTTGGAGTTAACCGTAAGGAGTTATAAGGCGTTACTTTTAAAATAGTCTTTTCTCATAAAATTCATAACTCTTAATCTATACATCCAAAAATCACCATTTTTGGACATAATCAATAAAACTCATCAACATATCATTTTAAATTTTTCTAGAATTTTTTGAAGGTCAGAAGAAGTACGAACTGAAAAACATAATAACCCTTAAAATCTCTTACTATCCCTTACTATCCTCACCTCAAAAGAGCAGCACTTTTGACTGAATTTCGGATGACACTGAAGAAAACTTGCACTGATGAATATCAACTCACCAAGTATCTAAATACTCACAAAATACACTCAATAATCTAGAGAGAGAAAGAGAGAAATCGTATGTTTCTGGTGTGATTTTCAATTCTAACTTAGCCCTCTATTTATAGAAAAATTTTAGCAGACTTGACCTGCAACCTGATGGCTTTACCTGCTACAATTTCCACCCACCACATTTGAAATAAAATTCAGCATATTTCTTCACCAACCATAAGTGGGGTCCACTTATTCTAGAATTTTCTACTAAAATGATAAATTCGGATACTTCAACAATTTCTGAACCAGTCACCTCTTAAAATTCATAACAAATCATACGTTCATTTTTAACGGTTCAAAATTTGTGGACATATACTCAACTTATATATGTATAACATACCCAAAAATTACCACGATCCAACGGTCGGATTAAAAATTATAACCCCCGAAATATATCTCAAAAACACTGGTTTAATTTTTAATACCTTCATTCCGACAAAAATACTGATAAAATACCTCAACATTAATTCCTTCATTTATAACCACATAAAAAAATCATCATTTATATCCACATCAAATAAATATTTCTTTATCATATAAATCAATAATTAATTATTCACAAATAATATTACGTAATCATAATTATAATGATCGGTAGTTCCTGGAAAGAGGGGCTTTCAATAAGAATTTCTCCATCTTGGTAGCAATTGATTAGGTGACCAAACCTCTCCTTGATGTAACTTTCTAGACATTGCCAATAATGCCATCTAATAATATTATTCAAATAATATGAATTATTGATCTGATAATGGAGATACTGTGCAGTGATAATTATTGAAACAACAATAATATAAAATATCAACGTAGCAATTATTGAATCAATAAAATAAAATATTGAGCGATAAAGAATTACTGTAACAATTATTTATTAGTGTCTTCTCATGTAAGAATTAATAATTCAAAATCTATCGGTGCAAAACCGTAGTCATCTTGTGTAACAACGCGTATTACTTTACTTTACCCAACGGGTATTCCAACAATGTTAGCAATTGTGAACGATTACGCCTGTTATTTATAAAAACTCAAATTTGTCGTTATCTTCATTCGACGCTTTATCCGTTATAGGGCCCACAAATGATCACTGGCAATTGTGCGAATATTCCCTACGTAAAGAATATTCCACGACCAAACGAATATTCCCCAACAAAATGAATATTTTATAACCACTTTGCGTATTTTGAAAAAATTCATATATCACCCTTAACTTTAACCTTTTATCAATTTAACCATTTACTAAATAGAAAAATTGAATACTTTTATTTCATAAAATTCGGGGTCTTATAGTAGACTTTTGAAAATTTCAAGTTTTTTGGTTTAGGAAAGATTATTATTTGTTTGAGCGACGATTCTTAAAAGATTGGTTTAGATTTAATGTACTATGGAAATTATTTAGTGTTTGTTCCTATTTGTTAGTTATTGTCGAACAAAATTTGTTATCTCTAAGGGCATGCAACTTTGAGTAATGACCTAGCTATTGAAGATTGAATTGAGGGGATGTGTCATATCGAAAACAATACATCCAAATCAATCAACATATGGTACATTAAAAATAGACCAAATTTTGAGGCCCATGTCATACAAATAGACAAACTAATTCAAGCAATCAATTACAAAGACGGTCAGAAAGGCATCTTTCCAGCTGCGAATCCCATAATATGCTTAAATACACTGAATATTGAGACCGGAATATATATATATATATATATATATATATATATATATATATATATATATATATATATATATATATATATATCATATCAAAACATGTTAGCCTAGCCTTAGCACATTAATTGATATGAATGAATCTTCAAGATACTCAGAAGTTGTATAAATGAGTTAGCAAACTCTGATATAAAGCTAGCATGAATGAAATACCTTACGTATTCACTTAAGATAAACAATAAAAATAAATTTAAAATAAATTAAAATAAAATAACATGATATAATATAACTATTAAACTAAGTAGCATTTACTTAGTTTCTCATACTAAATTTAATAACATTTAATATTTGACATATAATATATATTAAATATGATTAAGTATATAATTAAATTAAAATATAGTATCATACAAATATAAAAAAACTTTCATATGCTTATAAGTATGCTCAAGTATATAACTTTTTACTGCTTTAATTTTCATTCATTCGTTATTGTTTAAATCTTATTATATTTAGAATTTGTAAATTTCTCTTAGTTAGTGTCTTGGGTGCCTAGAAATGACAATATATGCATGCCGTCATGCATGTGGCTAATCCATATTATAGGGGAGACTCTGGCAAAAATTTTTTTGGTCAGTTAGTTGCGAACATTTATAATATTAACGAGTTAATCATATGCTTACAAGTATGCTCAAGTCATATGGTTACAACTATGATCAAGTCATATGGTTACAAGTATACTCAAGTCATATGGTTACAGGTATGTTTAAATGTTAATCATATGCTTACAAGTATGCTCAAGTTATATGCTTACTAGCTAGTATGCTCAAGTCATATGGTAACAAGTATGCTCAAGTCATATGGTTACAAGTATGCTCAAGTCATATGTTAACATTTATAATGTTGTCTGTAGTAGGTACCATGGTATCATGGACCTCTATTCAGACCGTAGTTGGATGACACGACGAAAGTCGGTGCCCGAATAGGTCTTCTGGTTGAATTTAGAGCTAGTTGCCAAGTGTTTTGGATTATTCAGTATAGTCACCCTAATGTATGAATGGTCATCGCAGAATCTGATGTCCATGTTTGAAGTGTAAGAATATAAATTATATGGACAGATGTAAGACCCCAACTTATTATTAATGAAATTTAATTTTCTCTATTTATTATTTTGAAATAGTAAGGGTTGATTTGATTAATGTGGATAGTTATGGGTAAAATACGCAAATATTTCAAAATAAGCGTGTGGTTATAAAATATTCATTGTTGTTTGGGAATATTCGTTTGGTCGTGGAATATTAAATCTTTTCGGAATATTCGTATCTATTGGCAGCGACCATGTGTGGGCCCCATAACGGAAAAGCGATTGGATGAAGAAACGACAAATATAAGTTGTTTAAAAATAATCTTGGCGTAGTTATTACAGTTAATCTTGTTAAAATACTCGGTGGTTAAAACACAAGAAGCACCTGCGGTATTGCACCAATTATTGATTCTTACGTGAAGAAGGCACTACTCAATAATGGTTACGATAATTCTTCGCTCAAAGATTTTATTGATTTAATAATTCTTTGCGTTGATATTTTATATTCTTTGTTGTTTCAATAATTGTCATTACACGGTATTTTTCATTATCGAAGCGAATAATTCATATTATCTGAATAATATTATTAGATAACATTATTGGCAATGTCTAGAAAGTTACATGCTAAGGAGAGGTTTGGTCACCTAATTGCGCCGCCGAGAAGGAGAGAATTCTTATTGAAAGCCCCCTCTTCCTGAAGAACTACACAGTTGTCGATATTGTGATTACAGAATATTATTTGTGAATAAATAATTATTGATTCATATGATGAGGAAAATATTGATTTTATGTGGATATAGATGGAGAAAATTTTAATGTGACAATTGTTGAAAATTGAAATTTTATCTTTTTCGATAAAATAATTCATTTAAATATATTATTATATTTTAATAATATAATAATGGTGATATTTTTTACAACGAATGTGGGATATATGAGTATCTGAGGAGGAAGAGTATTTTTGTTGCAATAAATGTTTAAAACATGTTAAACATGTCGGTGGACCCCATTTATTGGTCCGAAATTTGATTATAACTGTAAAAATCTCCCGTTTGTGGATTTGGTCAATTTTTGTTTGGAATTTGGAAAAACTTTCTTCTGCAAAGTTGTAGAAATTGAATTTTCTATAAAAACTCATGAGATTCGAATTTTCTGATATAAGGGCTATTTATTATGAATTATTGAAGTTCAAAGCTCAAAATAATTGATTTTGGAAGTTTAAAATATTTTAAATTGGAAAAACGTTTTATTACTTTTTCTAGAAGGTGAGCATGTGGGAAATGCTAGGAGCTGAATTCTAAGAGGTGTAGGAAATTTTATCATAAATAATAATATTATATTAAATTTTACTAACTTTTGGTGTTCTAAGCGTTTTCCTATAAATAGGGTCTTAGGTTAGAATTGAAAATCACACCAAAAATTGAAGTTTTCTCTCTATATATCGAAAGCGTATTCTTGTGAGTATTTTGAGTATACTTTGAGTATTGCTATATCACAGTCTGAGTCAAGTTATAGTCGATATCCCAGTGTTTCAACTAAAATCTTGTCTTTGTGAGGTAAGGGATATTATTTTTCTTCGTAATGATATTATTTCTTCAATATCATTATGTTAAAATATTGATCTGAAGTTTTTTATCAAATTTTGAACTTTTGGTGTCTGAGTTACTTATTCACGTGATCTGGCCTATTCACGTGTCTGACAACTTTATTCACGAATCTGTACTATTCATCAAAAAATAAAAATTTTTTTTAGGTCAAAAATATCTATTCTAGATACTAGCTTTGATTGTATCCATGTTTTGATCATTCTTAAATTTTACACCACTATGATTATTTTTGAGGTATTTTTGGATGTGGATAAAACAAAGTACTGAATCCTTAATCCTTAATCCTTGTCATTTTGTTTCAATTTGGATTCATTTCTTTAAAAATATTTTTCATCATCCTCGGTTTAAATGATGATATTATGGAATATCTTTGGCTTTGTAGTGCAAAGATGAATGATTTCGATGAATATCTTTGGTAGTAGTCAAAGATGAGCAGTGTTTAGATGAACATGACCAATGATGAATATCTTTGGCCTGTAGTGCAAAGATGAATATTTGATTCCAGATATATATTGATTGATGTTACAGGGATAAAAGATAGACGATGAACTTTAAAATTCATACGTAGAAGATAGTAGTTGCATTCTCTACTTAACTCTTCTAATGAATTATTATTTCCGCTGCGAATATTGATTTAAAACTTGTTGTCTATTGTATTCTATTAGATTTTTTTTTCCCTGTTGAAGACTAATGATAATTTGTTGTATATTATCTTAGTCATAATATTCTTTACTGGGCTAGTTGAGCTCACCCTTTTCCTTTTTGTTCCATTTTTCTTCTCAGGAGGCGAGAATATAAGCGATGCGAGTCTGGGTATGGAATGAAGGTTCTAGAGAGAGTTGTTTAGTAGTCCTCACCATTTTTATAAAATAATGTATCAATAAATGTGATGAGGATTTATTTGAGTATAGATATTGTCTAGAAGATATTATTTGTATTCAAACTCACAGTTTTACTGTTGTAATAATAAAGTTGTAGTTGTTTCTGTACCATGTATTGACAACTCAGAATGGGTGATGTAAACCTATTTTGGGGGCGTCACAACAGAGACGTGGTAAACTATCATTTACTTGTTTCTGGGTTCATGAAAAATTACGAAGAATGCTGGTGGGCACATGGGCAGAGAAGAGATGGTGGCATCACAGAAGTACATAATTCGGGTAGTAGTACTCATTGTATGAATGAAATGTTTCATGATATTGTAGGGTCAGATTTTGATTGGGAACAAGGCAGAGAGCAACCTATGAATTCTGATGTCAAAGACTTCTTTAAGTTGTTAGACGAGTGATCAAGAGTTGCGGGAGAGGGCGTCTGTTGTGAAGAAGAACTACATTAAAGGTCAAGGACAACAACGACGCCCATCCTTCAGTGGCTCAGGCTGCTCTTCTACCCAGTCTTCACAGTCATCGAGTCATCCAACTGTTCATATATACTCCGGCTGACTGTGTGAGAGCTATATGTCGAGATCTAGATCTTCTGAAGATACTGGGCGGGCATCTGGGGGCTCTAAGTCCTGAGGAGTTAGTGAAGCAGTAGCGGAAGCAACAGCAGGACAACATGGGGATGACGGCGAGGTATAAAATTAAATTGTTGTATATATTGTTGTAATATATACTAGTATCAACATAGTTACTATATTTGTAACTTGTTTTATTATTTTGTTTAATTACAGGGTGATCAAGGAGGTGATGATGCTTGATGTACCTGTTTTAGTGTTGTTTTGTAGCTATTTGATAAGCTTGTACTTGTATATTCATTATTTGGATGTCTGTATGTTACTTAAACAATATTAGATTTGTTTATATTTATTCAATTCATATTGGTTTTTAAAGTTTTATATAGTTTATATACTAGTTTGGTGTATGTGTCGGTGGACGATGGATGTTTATATTGTTGTGCATGCTGTTTATATTATTGTGTATGTGTGTTGGGATAAAGCAGGTACAAAATAGGTACAGGTTTTTGGGAATTCTGCAAAACAACAAAAATCTGTTTTTTATTTTTTTCAGATCAACGATCGCATGCGGTCGCTGATAGTTATTAGTGACGGCTAAACATTTGAGGGTATCAGCAACCGCATGTCGCTGCCATGTGGACCACGTCGCCTTTATTACCTGGACCATCTTGATTTCGACTTAATGACCAAATTTGTCATTTCGATTAAAGCTCATATCGATCAGCGATATAGATCGATCATTAGCGATTGGTCATCGATGTGCATCCCAATGACCAGATTTTATGCGACGACTGTAAGGCCCCAACTTTTCAATGAATAAAATCGAATTTCCTCTATTTATTATTGTGAATAATAAGGTATTAATTTGATATAATACTTTGGTTATGGGTGAAATGTGAAAATTTTGCAAAATAAGCAAGTGGTTATAAAATATTCAATTGTCGGGGAATATTCGTTTGGTCGTGGAATATTCTTTCTTTCGGGGAATATCCGTATGACGGTGAAGCCATTTGTGGGCCCCATAACGGATAACGGTCGGATGAAGAAAACGACAAAATTGAATAACGGCGTAGTTGTTACCATTAAGACTGTTGGAATACCCGGTGGTTAAAATACGATGTCTGGCGTGGTTGCACAAGATGCACACGGTATTACAAAGCGATTTGTTGAATTATTGATCCTTACGTAAGAAGGCACTACTCAATAATTGTCACAATGAGTTCTTATTCAATATTTTATTTTATTGATTCAATAATTCTTTGCATTGATATTTTATATTATTGTTGTTTAATAATTGTCAACGCACAAAGATCTCCATTATCGGATCAATAATTCATATTATTTGAATAATATAATTAGATAACATTATTGGTAATGTCTAGAAAGTTACATCGAGGAGAGGTTTGGTTACCTAATTGCGGCGCCAAGATGAGGAGAAATCCTTATCGGAAAGCCCCTCTTTCCAGGAAATGACTGGTTTGTCATAAATGTGATTCTGTAATATTATTTGTGAATAATTAATTATTGATTCATATGATAAAAAATATTTATTTTATGTGGATATAAATGATGGATTTATTTATGTGGTAATTAATGAAGGAATTAATGCTGAGATGTTTTATCAGTATTTTGTCGGAATGGAGGTATTAAAAATTAAACCAGTATTTTTGAGATATATTGCGTGAGTTATAATTTTTAATCCGATCGTTGGATCGTTGTGATTTTTGGATATGTTATATATATATATATATATAAGTTGAGTATATGTCCACAAATTTTGAACCGTTAAAAATGAATGTATGATTTGTTATGAATTTTAAGAGGTGACTGATTCGGAAATTAGGTTTATAAATGATTTTGGTGGAAAATTCTAGAATTGAGTGGGGCCCACTTGTGGTTGGTGAAGAAATGTGCTGAATTTTATTTCAAATGTGGTGGGTGGCAATAGTAGGAGGTAAAGCCATCGAAGTTCTGGTCAAGTCTGCCTTGACGTCTTAACATTTTCCTATAAATCTGAGGGTAAGTTAGAATTGAAAATCACACCATAAACATAAGCTTTCTCTCTTTCTCTCTATATATTATCGAGTGTATTCTTGTGAGTATTTTGATATTTTGAGTGTTGCTATACGGTGCAAGTTCCTTCAAAGACTATATCCAAAGATTCCACCCGAAGTATTATCTTTTTTGAGGTAAGGGATGTTATTTTCTTCGTAAGTGATATTATTTCTTCAATATCATTATGCCGAAATATTGGTTGGAACTTTTTATCAAATTTGGAACTTTTCATGTTGGGGTTACTATTCATGAGTTACTATTCACGAGTTACTATTCATGAGTTACTATTCACGAGTACTATTCACGAAGCATGATGATTTTTCTTGTGGAATTTCTATCTTTTGGTGTCGGAGTTACTATTCACGTATATGGCACTATTCACGAATACGACACTATTCACCGAAAAATGAAATTTTCTTCTTTTTATCCAAGGTGTCTATTATGGTTACTATCTTTGATTGTATCCATGTTTTGATCTTTATTCTTGAATTTTACTTCGAAATTGTTTATTATGGAGTATTATTGATCTTGGATAAACTGTGATACGAATCTCTAATATTTATTATTTTGTTTCACTGGATTCGTTCCTTTAAAATATTTTTCATCATCCTCAATCCTAAATGATGTTATTACTGAATATCTTTGGCCTGTAGTGCAAAGATGAATGATTACCTGATGAATATCTTTGACCCGTAGTGCAAAGATGAATGATTACCTGATGAATATCTTTGGCCCATAGTGCAAAGATGAACAGGTGTTGAGATGAACATGACCAACTGGTGATACAAATGAATATCTTTGGCCTGTAGTGCAAAGATGAATATTTGATTAAAGAAGTATATTGATTGTTGTTACAGGGATAAAATATTGATGATGGACTTTTAAATCTTAGAAGATAGTAGAACTCATTCTCTACTTGACTCTTCTAATGGATTGCTTATTCCGCTGCAGTTGTTGATCTAAAACTTGTTGTCTATTATATTTTATCAAATTTTTCCCTGTTGAAGACTAATGATAATTTGTTGTATATTATCTTAGTCATAATATTTCTTACTGGGCTAGTTGAGCTCACCATTTCTTTCATTGTTCTCTTCAGGAAATGAGAATATAGCTGGGACTAGTTGGGAAATGGATTGACGGTCCAGATGGTTGCATTACCAGTCCTCACTATTCTGTGAAATAGCTCCTTAATAATTGTAATGAGGACTCCTTTTGAGTTTTATATTGTCTATTATACAATAGTTGTATTTAAACTCACAGTATATGTGTTGTCGTATTTTGCACGACAATTGTATTACTGAAGTTATATTTGTTTTTGTACCAAGTATTTGGTGACTCATAATGGGTTGGATGGAATGGACCTATTTTGGGGTCGTCACAACGACTATCAGCGACCGCACGCGGTCGCTAATAGACGATCGCTGATAAACCTTTTTCTTGTAGTGGTCGCATTCTAATATTGCGACGCAATCCATCAAACGTTGCAGTTGGTAATGCTTTTGTGAACAAATCTGCTAGATTATTTTTTTGAGCAAATTTGCTGAACATCAATGTCACCACACTTATCAAGGTCATGTGTGAAAAAGAATTTCGGTGAGATGTGCTTTGTTCTATCTGCTTTGATGTATCCTCCTTTTAATTGAGCTATACATGCAGTATTGTCTTCATACAGAAGGGATGGAGTTCTTTTGTAGCAATTTTCTAAGAATATGCCTCGTTAAAAACCTTACCAAATAAAAACACAGTGAGAAAAATTTTGGCGAAGAAAAAGAGTACAATATTCTTGTATAACTTCTAGTGCCTTGGGATTGCCTCATTAAAACCTTGCAAAGAAAAACCCAGTGGGAAAAAACCTTAGCGAAGGAAAAAGAGTACAATCATCATATATCCATTTTACTCCCCTTCATAAGTACATAGAATTTTCATTGTTCATGGTAAAAATATCATTTAGTCGAAGCATGCCAATATTGTGCACCATCTTCTTCAAAATCTCAGTTGGTAATGACTTAATGAATATACCAACCAAATTATCACATGATTATATATGCTTGATATCAATATGCCATTCTTCTGGGCCTCATGTGTATAAAATAATTTTGGTGCAATATACTTGGTTCAATCACCCTTTGGATAAAATAATCCCAAATCAATAGTCTCACGAAGATAACGTAAAATATGTTTAATTTCATTACAATGTCTTCGAGTTGGTGCGTAACTATACATTTCTAGTAAGTTAACTGCAAATATTATATCAGGTCTTGTCAAATTTGCAACATACATCAAAGTATCCATTACATTAAGATATAGTACTTCAGGACCAAAACACCAATTTCACGAAGATATGATACTTCAAGACCAAAAGTTTCTTCATCATTTTTTTGTGGTCAAAACAGATATTTCTTGATATCAAGTGACCAACCCATCATTGGAGTACTCAAAGGATTAACATTATCCATGTAAAGTTAGTTCAATACTTTTTTCTGTGTATGTTGATTGATGAACAAGAATTCCATAGTTCAATTTGTAGGCAAAGACAAAAATTTGTGTTAGAAGAATGTATATTTTGATTTGATGTTTAAAGTAAATGCTCATGATTGTTTGTAAAGTCCTTCAAGGAATATATGTACAAGGACTTAGTGATAGATCAAATTTTTTAGGTTGATCTAAGCTCTTAATGTGTATCATTCTGTAAATGAATGAATTAATAGAAAGATCAAAGATGTTAGGTTGATCTTGAGATGTAATAGATAGGCTTCAAAGAATTCGTAGTGCATCAATCTGATCAAGATTGCAGAAGTCAAGGAAAAAAACGTAGAGCTTCAAGAATCGTAGTATGCCTGTTTTGAAGGGCCTCTTCAAAAATCGTAGAGTGGTCCCAACGTTTGCCGAGCCAACTCAGAGATCGTAGTGTGCTCTCAAAAACATAGAGTTTACAACTCAAGCAAGCGAAGATCGTAGTGTGCATGTATTTAAGAGAAATCGTAGTGCTCTCTACTGATAGCATCAGACCAAGCACCAAGGCGACAAGTTACCACGATCTAAATCGTAGAGTATCATCTGCCTTGTGTCAGAAGCATCAAGCCTCACGATTTGTGTAGAAACAAACTCCAACAAATGTGGAATGGCTTTCAAACGTTGAAGTCCACAACAGTTCCAACGGTACAGAAGATATCCTTAGTATGCAATAAAGAAGCGTATTGAAGAAGCTAAGGAAAGTACCATTGGTAAGAGTAAACACCTTTTCAGGTGTTAGGTGAGAAAGCAGGCTGCTGTGTCAGTGGGCCAGAATGCAATTCAAAAGATGTGCAGAAAAGTCTCCATCAAAGTACAGAAATGTCAAACGCATTTAATGCTTCAACGGATGGATCCAACGGATAGTTTTCAAGATCACATATATGCAAATCAAGCAGATGAGAGAAGCAAGCAAGCATTGAACAAAACGCACAAGAACACTCAACGATCTACTCTACGATCTAAGAAAAAGAAAAGCTTGCTCAACTACTCAATTCTTTCAACAAAGTGCTTAAATAAAGAATCGAGTAGCACCAATCAAGAACTCAACAACTACCAATCAATCTGGCAAGAGTTCCAAGTCGGAAGGACTTGAAGAGTTCTAAATGAATGTGAAGACCCAAGTCTGCTTTGGACTTGAAGAGTTCAAGAGTGAACTAAGAAGTTCTAAATCTAGCCGGTCTGAAGGAATCAGTGTGATTCGAGAAGTGTAAAAGATATCCTTAGTGGATTTCTACTCGAGGAGTAGAAGAGTGGATTAAGAGCTTTAAGTGCTCTGAACCACTTAAAACGACTGTGTCTATTACATTCTTACTATAACTACCATATCTGCCATAACTGCTATAACTACCTCACTCTCATAAACTTACTATCTTAAGGGAGATTAAAACAAACATTAATTCCGCTAAAGTTTTAATCATCATCAACTAACAAGTTAAAACGAAAAGATTTTTTAAATATCTATTCAACCCCCCCTTCTAGATAACTATTGTGCCTCCGGGAACTAACAATTGGTATCAGAGTAGGTTCTATTATACAGCCTATAAAGCTTAAGTAGATCCAATGGCACACTTACCAAGAGAATCAAGGACTGGAGGAGGCAGCAAGCCACCAATGTGCAACAAAGATAAATTTACAAATTGGAAAGTTAGGATGCAAGCATACATGTACTCAATAGATGAAGATCTATTTGAGACTGTTCAGAATGGGCTCTATATTACAACAAAGCTTGCACCAACTACAGACGATCCAAACAGAATATAAATCAAAGTCAAAGAGGAATGGATAGACAACAAGAAGAGAGCTTTTCAACTCGACAAGAAGGCCAAGAACATTTTGTTTCAATCCTTAGAAGACGATCTGTTCGAAAACGTTGTCAACAGAAAAATAACAAAGGAGGTTTGGGAAGCACTGCTCATCATACACGAAGGAACGGAAAAAGTAAGAGAAAACAAACAATCACTCTCGACACAAAGGTATATGAAATGTTTGCTCATGTTCAAGGAGAAAACGAATCGCCACTTATAAAGATTCAACGTTACGCTTTCAACTCTCTACGAGCATATGGGAAGATCTATCCAAACAAATATCCGATCATAAAGTTCATGAGAGAGCCCTACCAAACAAGTGGGATGCCAAACCCACCGCTATTAGAAAGTCAAAGAATCTTCATGAGATGGCGATTCAACAGCTTATATGGCAATCTTCCCGACATACTGAACTAGAGTGACTCAACGAAATAAACCCTATCGAAAAGAAAGAAAGAAGGATAAGGGTGTTGCTCTCAAAAGCAACCGAAAGTGCATCCAAGGTCAACAACGAGATCGATTGACTCTTTATGACGAAGACGATGATGAAGACTTTGCTATGCTGGTAAAAAGACTAAGAAGGTTCATGCGTCAAGGAAAAACCAGCAAGCCAAAGAAGGTCAGCAACTACAGCAGCCAAGAGCAAATGAATGATTTATGCTACAATCGCAAAGAAGCTCGCCACTTCATTGCCAACTGCAACAAACCTCTCAGAGAAGAACTAAAGAAGAAATCACATCCAAAGAAGGAATACAAAGGCAACAAAAGGCCTCAGAAGAAAGAAAAAGGTCTTGTAGCTGGAGGATCGTGGAGTGATTCTGACAATTACTCTAATCCTGAATCTGGAGATGATGAAGAACCATAAATGGCTAATCTGTGCCTAATGGCCAAACATGGAAAGGACAAACTAAACTCCAACATACATGGAGTAAGTCTCGATGAGGTATTTGACTTCAACTCTCCTGATGTAGACATTAATGATTTGAGAACTGCACTGCATGGCATAACTACTGATCTACATCAATACATGAAGTGGTTCAGATTTCTGTCTAAGGATCATTCACTTCTTCAAGAGGAGAAAAAGAAAGTTCAAGAAGAGCTAGAAACAGCTCTTCTAAGTACTAACTTTCTCTCTAAGCTTGAGGCTGAGAATGAGATCTTAAAACAGACAAATGAGCTCAATGCACAAAGAGAGTCCAATCTAACCTTTAAAATTGAGGAACTAGAAAAGACTATCTCTACATAGAACAAATCCTCATCTTCCATGGACTCCCTGCTCTCTAGTCAGAGAAGTACATTTGACAGAACACGCTTAGGCTTTGGGGAATCCACTTTAGAGCCATATGTTAAAAAGACAAAGGAAACCAGCACTAGTAATGTCTCAAGTTTTAGTAGAGGTATTACATTTATGAAATCCTCACAGAAGAAAGAACTAGCTCAACCCTTTTCCACTGTTTCCATCCATACTCCAAGGAGTAAAGGATCTCATGCTGGCCTGGGCTTCAGAAAAGAGAAGAGTAACCCATCCTCTACTCACCAAAATCTAAGGATCGTAGAGTTAAATAAAACCAACTCTACGAACCAACTGGGAAGGTACAGTAGAGATAAGATGCACTCCTCACATTTTATAAGACCAAAGGACATATGGAAGAAGGAAAATCAGTTTAACAAAAGAATGACTAAAGAACCACAAAAGTCTAAATGGAGAATGAACTCTCACACACACACATGCATGCATCATAATAAGTGTTTTGTGTGTAATAGAGTAGGTCACAAGGCTACAAGATGTTATTATAATTTCATGCATGTGAGACCCAAGATCAAACAGATTTGGGTCCCCAAGGGTACTAACAAAATAGGACCCATACAAATATGGGTACCAAAATGAAGGTTCAATGTTATGACAGGAAAAGAGCTCCACCTGGTATCTGGACAGTGGATGCTCAAGACATATGACTGGGAACAAAGCCCTTCTGTCTAACTACTTAGAGAAGGAGGGTCCCTCAGTCATCTTTGGAGACAACGGCTCGGGCAAGACAAAAGGATATGGCTCAGCTGGTAATGGTGCAGTATCTTTCAGCAAAGTGGCATATATGGAAGGTCTCCAACACAACCTTCTAAGCATCAACCAACTCTGTGACAAGGGTCATCAAGTAACATTTCTCAACAACCAGTGTCAAGTCAGAGATTTGAAGACATCTGGCCAGAAAGCTAACCGGACAAGAGAAGAGAAAATGTCTACACAAAGAATCTTGGACAACTAAGCTCGAGATGAGACAATATGTTTTCTGGCAAAAGCATCTGAAGAAATGAGCTGGATATGGCATAGACGATTGTCCCACTTAAACTTCAAAAGCTTGTCCAAACTGGCATCAAAAGATCTAATTGCAGGCCTACCCAAGTTCAATTTTGTCAAGGAAGGGCCATGCAATGCCTGTCAGTTTGGAAAACAAACCAAAAGCTCATTCAAGAGCAAAACTGCCAACTCAATCGACAAGCCCTTGCAGTTACTTCACATGGACCTATTTGGGCCAATTCCAACAACAAGTCTTGGAGGGAAAAGGTACTCACTAGTTATAGTCGACGACTACACCAGATTCACATGGGTATTCTTTTTAACCTCAAAGGATTAAGCAAGCTCCCAACTGATCAAGATGTTCAGGCTGGTAATGAACGAGAAAGAAGAGAAAATCAAGGCCATAAGGAGTGATCACGGAAGAATTCGACTTCTCGAAATGGACCAATTCTCGCATGCATAATGGCATCATTCATAACTTCTCGACTCCACGAACTCCTCAACAAAATGGAATAGCTAAAAAAAAATGTAACTTTGATAGAGGTCGAAGAACTCTACTAGCAAAGCACTCATCTCGCTCAAAATACTTCAAGGCGTAAGTCATCAACACCGCGCATGCTACACGCAGAAATGGATCACCGAATATACTATACGATCAAGAAGACACCCTACTTAACCGTGGAAAGGAAGAAACCAAGTGTTAGTTACTTTCATGTAGTCGGCTGTGCATGCTAAATTCTCAACAATGAAAAGCAGTACTTGACAAAATTTCTACCCAAGTCAGATGAAGGCATATTTCTTGGATATGCCACGAGACGATAAAGCCTACAGAGTGTTCAATAAGAAAATTAATGTTGAAGTCTCGATTCACATCATCTTTGATGAAACAGACTTAGACAAAATAAAGGCTTCAAGATACTACGACAAAGGGTCTGAGACACTACAAATGAAGTCATCGAGCTTAACACTACGATCGTAGTGCCAGACAGTGAAATCGTTGAGCAAGAAAATGAGATCGTAGAGAGGCCTATGCTAGACAACGAACCTCCACACCAAGAAGAAGAAATAGATCTTGAAGGCCTAAGACAAGAAGGTATAAGGACAGATGTCCCAACAGGAAATAGATGGGCAAGAGATCACACTCAAGATCTAATCATTGGAGATCCGAGTGCAAGAGTAAAAAATAAAAGTCGCTACCTGAATGAATGCTTCTATCTAAGCTTCCTGTCACAAATAGAACCGAAGAAGATAGAGGATGCTATGGAAGGCTCCAGCTGGATAGAAGCCATACAGGAAAAACTCAACCAATTTGAAAGAAGCAAAGTATGGAGATTGGTACCAAGACCAAAGAATCATCCTGTCATTGGAACCAAATGGGTCTTCAGAAACAAGATGGATGAAGATGGAGTAATAACCAGGAACAAGGCAAGATTAGTGGTCAAGGGCTACTCTCAGGAAGAAGGCATTGACTACAATGAGACATTTGCACCTGTTGCCAGACTAGAAGCTATCAGAATCTTTCTTGCCTTTGTTGCTCACATGAGGTTCAAGGTCTTCCAGATGGATGTCAAAAGTGCATTCCTGAATGAAGAACTTCAAGAAGAAGTCTATGTAGAACAACCTCCAGGTTTCATCAATCCATCTCTTTCTAATTATGTTTACAAATTAGACAAAGCCTTATATGGTCTAAAACAAGCACCTAGAGCATGGTATGAAACACTAACTAACTTTCTTATTGAAAATGGATTCACTAGAGGTAGAGTAGATACCACACTATTTCTTAGAAAGCATAAAGACAGAGTCTTATTGGTTCAAATATATGTTGATGATATTATTTTTGGTTCTACTGATGAAAATCTATGTAAGAGATTCTCCAAGCTTATGCAGAGTAAGTTTGAAATGAGCATGACGGGTGAGCTAAACTTTTCCTTGACTCACAAGTAAAGGCGGTCGATGAAGGAATATTCATAAACCAAGCCAAGTACATCAAAGATTTACTTAAGAAGTATGGTATAAAATCGGCCTCTCCCATGAAAAACCCCAATTGCTCCTGCAACCAAGCTTGATAAAGATGAAAAAGGTAAAAGTATTGATATAACTCAATACAGAGGTATGATAGGCTCTCTTCTATATCTAACTGCCAGTAGACCAGATATAATGTTTGCAACATGCATATGTGCTAGATTTCAGGCTAATCCTAAAGAATCGCATTTAAGCTGCTGAAAGAGGATTTTTAGGTATCTCAAGGTACACCTCACTTAGGGCTTTGGTACCCCAAGGAGTCCTCTTTTTGAACTAACAGATACACAGATCTTAATTTTGCAGTCGCAAAATAGATAGAAAGAGTACTAGTGGCACCTATCAATTGCTAGGAAACAGACTTGTGTCCTGGTTTAGCAAGAAGCAAAACTCAGTATCTACTTCTACTGCAGAAGCTGAATACATTGCTACTGGCAGCTGCTATGCTCAGATCCTATGGATGAAAAATCAGCTAGCTTATTATGGGTTTGATTTCAAATCCATTCACATTCATTGTGATAACACAAGTGCCATAGCAATAACTCATAATCCTGTTATGCATTCTAGGACTAAGCATATAGAAATAAGGTGTCACTTCATTAGGGATCATGTGCAAAATGGAACTATATCCTTAAAATATATTCCTACTGAAAATCAACTTGTTAATGTCTTAACAAAACCTCTAGATGAATCCAGGTTTAACAAGTTAATAAGTGAGCTAGGAATGCTTAATTTACAACCATAAAATATATGCTCTAGTATGTGCTAACCATACAGATACAAAGGCTATGGTTAAAATCGTAGACATGATCAAAGGGAAGTCCACGATTTTAGAGCCAAAGTGACATAAAAGAACAATCGCAGTGTCAACTCAACGATCGCAATGCAGACTCAACGATAGCAGAATTCCATCAACAAAACAAAAGGGCATCCTGTGATGACGAAATTTCAACAAACCAAAGCAATCTCTCTGATAAGCGCCTCAGGGACAAACCTAACCCTTGATTCATTCAATGAGGTTGGCCCTTCCTGAGCTACCTTAAACCAAGAAGAATGCTAAATTAAAAGTTCATCACAAGGACTTGGTCAGACTCGACGATCTCAGGTCAGACTCGACGATTGCTATTCAGACTCGACGATCACAGGTCAGACTCGACGATTGCAGCTTAGACACGACGATTGCTGAGAAGACTCAACGATGGTAGAATAGACTCGACGATTCCAAGGACCACCTCAACGATCGTAGTCCTCCCTAAGGACACATTAGCTCTGAATAAGCCAAGGGCAAATCAGTACAATCCTTTTCAGTCAAATTCGTAGAGCCAAGCAGAATTCGACACCTATCCCACTAAGCAAAATAGAGGGAGAAAAGCTACTTGTACCATTTGAAAGCGCTTTTTTGAAATCAGAAGTTCAAAAACTTATCTCTCTCCTTATCTCTGCAAGAAGAAACCCTAAACCATCAAGCTCAATCAACCATACACTCTTCAAGGAAAATCAATGGCGGCTTCCAGTGTTATCTCCAACTACAGACTCTGCTTTGACGAGTTCAAAACAGCTGAACCCAAATTTCACAAGACTCTGTCGTTACTGAAGAAGGTGGGTCTCGAAGAAGCTTTGGATTCGAGATATATTGATCTACCCCCAGTTTGGTAAAAGAATTTTAAAATAATGGTGTATTTAAAAACAACACCATCACTACGAAAGTCAGGAACGTAGAAATCAGACTAAAGGCTGAGGACATCAATCTAGCCCTAGGTCTCAAACCTGAAGGGTATCCGTCCATAGATGGCATAGACTTCCATAAGGGACTCAAAAAGATGCATCACAAGAAATCACCCTCTGTCAAATGATACAAGAAGAAGGAGTTTCCACAGAGGTATAAATTTTTAGCTGATATTATTGGAAAATGTATATGTTGCAAGAGCTCTAGTCATGACTTTGTAAATGAGGTGCACCTCAAGCTCATGACTGCCATATATTATAAAATACAACTTAACTATAGGGCTCTATTGCTTGAATGGATTGGGAAGTGGTTAATCAGCTCAAAGAAGACAAAGAGCTCTCAAAAGATGCTCTACGGGTGATTTATAAGCATCATCCTACAAGCTGCTTTAGGTGACAAGATTGAGGACGACGAAGGAGAAGCCATTAATCCAAATAGGTGAATGACCCAACAACTGTTTGAAAACTGGAAAAAGAATCCAGCTGAAAATATGCGGATGATGTCTGAGTCCAGTGAAAGAACTGGTGATTTAAAAGAATCAGGGATTCCAGGGAATATGTTAGTTGTCAGAGAAACTGAAGAAGAAGAAAAAGAAGAAGAAGAAAAAGCTAACAAAGAAGAACCCATTGCACTGGTTAAAAAAAGCAAGGGTAAAAGAAAGCTGAAAGCCAGATCTGCAGAAGAGCCTCAGGGATCCACTACCGACAAGCCTGTAGAGTCCTCAGACATTGAAACTCTAAGGATCCTAAGAAGGAAGCAACTGCAGGTTGAGGCAGAGGAAGATAGAGCTACTATATCTCAGCTGCTGAAGAAGAATAAGATCAGCCACATAACCAAAAGGCCATCTATCTCTTCGATGGTAGAGTCTCTACTGATCGCAGAGACAAGACCAAACACATCCAGTAAGGAAGCAGCTGAATCAAACATTCCGGCTGATCAGCTTGACAAAACTGAAGTTCAAGAAAGTCCTGAGGCTGTGGCTCAGCCTAGGAAACCAAGAAGGAAACTGGTCAAGAAATATATTCTTGCCAATGAAGAAGTACTAAAAAGGGAAGACAAAAATTGGGCTTGGTCACGAAAGGAACCAAACCAAAGAAAGCCAAAGAGACAAATCTCAAGCTGAGGGGGAAACACCAGAGGTTCTTATGATAGAGAATACACCAGCTTAGGGGGAGATGCTTGAAGCTCTCATTCTAGAAAATGCTCTCATTTTAAACTTATAAGAAAATGCAAGTTGAGGGGGAGGGGACATCCCCAAAAAGATGCTCTGCGAAAAAATGAAGATCCGAGGGGACAAAATGAAGTTATTGAAATATCCCTATGATAAAGAGGAAAAAAGATGATGATGAACTTGAGATCACGGTGTGTCGTGTGATGGATATAGGAGTTATCTCTCATTATCGTTGTTCTCCTATCTACCCATGATGCCGTATCATCAAGCTCAAATCCTAAACTCCTGGAGCCTCATGTTTTGGAGCTTCAAGGAATATCCAGCCATCTCTGTGTTAGCTCATGGATTTTCAGGCAAATTCAACTTCGCCAAGAAGCTCATCACAAATGATATCTCTTCAAGAATGGTGCATAAGGTATTAATTGTCCTAATTCTTTATAGAGTGAATCACTTTCCACTGTCTTTTTCCAGCCAAATTTATGAATTTCCAAACTGGTTGGAAGTGGTTCTAAATCCACCAAGGCAATTCCCAGTTACAGAATCCTAAAATTCTGTAACTAATGAACCAAACGTGCCAAACTTCATATTGATCCCAACTCCTATCATCTCTACGATCACTGACTCTAACCCAATTGTAGAGTCCCAAGGAGAAATCGTAGAGTCACCCACTCCAAACATCCAAACACAGGCCCCTCCATCAGATATTCCCTCTTTATCCACAAATGAATGCTTCAACCTTGATCTGGCCCTCTATTCATTGCAAGATCAATACCAGAGAACACCCCCTTCTTCACAAATTCCCCAACTGAATGAAATTCTGTCAGAGCTGTCCATAAAAGCTGATTTGTCAGAAATGTCTAAGAAAGTGATCAAAGAACTCGATGAGAGTCTTGAAGACCACACTGAACTTATTCAGGTGAGATTAAAAATAATGATCAATGCTGCCAATAATCTTCCACACTCCCTAAGCTCTGAACTCTTTAAAACGCTTAAAGAGATCATCAAAGAAATGCTTCAAAGTATAAAGGACAGGGATGACATCCACTTTCAAGTAGCTAAAAGGCATCGAGATGTTGTCTTGATCTTACATTCCACTCAAGAAGCTCAAAATAAACTTATGATGGAGAGCATCATCAATCTGCAAACCTCCGTAAAAGAATTTCAACAATTCTACATCAACCAAAGACAACAAACTGACAATGTTCTAGCCGTCCTCAAAACCAGGGATGCTCGATCTAAAGCTCTGATAAAGGAAAATCGTGAGGACATTGCTCAAACTCAGAGTCAACTCAACGAGATTGTCCAAGGAGTGACTCGCCTCTCCGAAGATATTCGAACCCTTGATGCTAACATAAAGGGGGAGAATAAAGGGAGAGGAGATCAGGAAGGCAAGGGCAAAGACAGAGGTCAATCCTCAAGGAATCCTCCTCTTGCAAGGCAAATCCACCAGCAGACTCCACGATCGAGCCATCAAACCCAACGATCTAATCAACAGGAAGTTTTAATGGCTCAACCATTAAGGAGTCTAGGCCCAACTACCAGCTCTCATAAGGTAACAACAACAGGCCTAAGAATGCCAATTGGAGATCCTGCATTCATGAACATGCATGATCATAATCCAAGACTAAGCTCAAGTGAGCTGGAAGATCTAGCCAAGAGAGACGAAGCAAGCAGAAAAATGAGAGTTGAGGAATATGCAAATCCTCCGAGAAGCAAAAGGTCGAAGAAATAGAGATAAGTTGAAACTTAAATTCTTATTTATGTAAAGCTTATCTGTAATATCTACTCTTCAGACATCGATAAATTCATGTTTACTCTCTAGAAATTTCAACTGCTCACTGAAATGTTAAGTCACGTTTACTTTGCTGCAACTGCATATAGAATTTGATAATCATGACAACAAATCTCCTTGGTTATGTCAACATCAAATAGGGGGAGGTTGGAAGAATGCATATTTTGATTTGATGTTTAAAGTAAATGCTCATGATTGTTTGTAAAGTCCTTCAAGGAATATATATACAAGGACTTAGTGATAGATCAAATTTGTTAGGTTGATCTAAGCTCTTAATGTGTAACATTCTGTAAATGAATGAATAAATAGAAAGATCAAAGCTGTTAGGTTGATCATGAGATGTAAAAGATAGGCTTCGAAGAATACCTAGTGCATCAATCTGATCAAGATTGCAGAAGTCAAGGTAAAAAATGTAGAGCTTCAAGAATCGTAGTATGCCTGTTTTGAAGGGCCTCTTCGAAAATCGTAAAGTGATCCCAACGTTTGCCGAGCCAATTTAGAGATCGTAGTGTGCTCTCGGAAACGTAGAGTTTACAACTCAAGCAAGCGAAGATCGTAGTGTGCATGTATTTAAGAGAAATCGTAGTGCTCTCTGCTGATAGCATCAGACCAAGCACCAAGGCGACAAGTCACCACGATCTAAATCGTAGAGTATCATATGCCTTGTGTTAGAAGCATCAAGCCTCACGATTTGTGTGGAAACAAACTCCAACAAATGTGGAATGGGTTTCAAACGTTGAAGTCCACACCAGTTCCAACGGTACAGAAGATATCCTTAGTATGAAACAAAGAAGCGTATTGAAGAAGCTAAGGAAAGTACCATTGGTAAGAGTAAACACATTTTCAGGTGTTAGGTGAGAAAGCGATCTCATCGTGTTAGTGGGCGTAATGCAATTCAGAAGATGTGCAGAAAAGTCTCCATCAAAGTACAGAAATGTCAAACGCATTTAATGCTTCAACGGATGGATCCAACGGATAGTTTTCAATATAACATATATGCAAATCAAACAGATGAGAGAAGTAAGCAAGCATTGAACAAAACGCACAAGAACACTCAACGATCTACTCTACGATCTAAGAAAAAGAAAAGCTTGCTCAGCTACTCAGTTCTTTCGAATAAGTGCTTAAACATCAACTGAGTAACACCAATCAAGAACTCAACAACTACCAATCAATTGAAGTAAGAGTTCTAAGTCAGAAGGACTTGAAGAGTTCTAAGTGAATTGTGAAGACCCAAGTCTGCTGGACTTGAAGAGTTCAAGAGTGAACTAAGAAGTTCCTAGACTGCTGGTCTAGAAGGAATCTGTGTGATTCAGAAAGTGTAAAAGACATCCTTAGTGGATTTCCTACTCGAGGAGTAGAAGAGTGTATTAGGAGCTTTAAGTGCTCTGAACCACTTAAAACGACTATGTCTATTACATTCTTGCCTCACTCTCATAAACTTACTATCTTTAGGGAGATTATAACAAACATTAATTCCGCTAAAGTTTTAATCATCATCAACTAACAAGTTAAAACGAAAATATTTTTTAAATATCTATTAAACCCCCCTCCCCCCCTTCTAGATAACTATTGTGCCTCCTGGAACTAACAATTTGTCTTACCAATATCTTTCATCTCAAATTTGTTGTTTTTTGTCGACTCTTCTGGAACAAGATATTTCATCGATAAATACACTAATAGTAGCAAATCCATATTATGATCTTTTGATAAAAATGCATGCACAAATTGGATTATTCTTAAATCCTTCTTTCAAAAGATATCCACTCAGGCGATTATACCACAATATGTATCTGGATTGCTTTAACCTATATAAAGATCTTTGTAGCTTAATAGAATACATACTTCGAGATGTAGAATTATATGATTCAGGTATTTTATATCCTTCAGGGATTTTCATGTATATATCATTATCTAATGATCCATATAGATATGATGTAACAACATCTATTAATCGCATATCTAAATTTCTGTTTGCTACCAAGATAATTAAAAATCTGAATGTAATTGCGTCCATTACAGGAGCATATGTTTCTTCACAATCAATATTAGGTCTCTGCAAGAAACCTTGTGCTACAAGTCGCGCTTTGTACCTTATAATTTTATTTTTCTCATTTCATTTACGTACAAATACCCATTTGTATCCAACAAGCATTACACCTTCACGTGTTCGGACTATAGGTCCAAAAACTTCACGTTTACTAAGTGGTGAATTTAATTCTTCTTAAATCGTCTTTTTCCACATTTAACAAATATTTCTACATTCATCATTGATTTGTGGTTCATATACATAATTATTACTTCTGGTAATATCAATAGCAACTTTATATGATTATTACTTCTGGTAATATCAATAGGAACTTCATATATATATATATATATATATATATATATATATATATATGATTATTTCTTACCGTAATATCAATAGCAACTTCATATACATGATTATTACTTCTGGTAATATCAATAGCACCTTTCGGTCCGTCGTTATATATAAAATTGTCGCTATATGTTGTCCGTCGCTAAAAGGGGGTATGCAATGTATGTTAGAGAAGGGGTGAGCTTAAGATCCAGACCGTGTATATATATATATATATATATATATATATGTGTGTGTGTGTGTGTGTGTGTGTGTGTGTGCAGACCGGCAACGTGGGGTTGGAAAATCACCGGTGTCACTTCCTCTTCTCATTTTCTCTTTCTTTCTTCTTCTACCCAACTATCTGACTGCTGGTGGAGATTAAAAGGATCAGTGACGACTTTCTGCGATCACATGCGATCGTTGTATTTATTGACATGGATGTATTAGCGACCGAAGTGTGGTCGCTGTTTGTAATCGGTCGCAATAAGTCTCTCCCGCCAACATTTGTGCCAAATTTATGGCGCCAAAATTTTAATAGGTACCGATCAGCGACCGTAGGGCAGTCGCTTGTCACAGATACTCTTGGTCATTGGGGTCATTTTCTTGTAGTGATTTTTTTCGCATGAAAATATAAGTTTCCTAAGTTATATATATTATGTGATATTCCAAAGTACGTACTTACATAAAGTAGATTCATCAAAAATAAGCAATGAAAATCTCTATAACTTGGAGTAGGCATGCAGCTTGGTGCAGTTCAACAATCCGCCTGAACCTCCTACCATTCGAAGTATAATATCTTCCGGCTCAAAAAAAATTTTCATGCACAGTTTTTTATTGGAATATATAGAATGATAAAGATGTTGTAAACTAGGTTGGATTTGATTATCTTCCATTGTTTTGGGTTGTAAATATAGCTATTCAATAAAGGAATTTTCGCACATGGTAACTATTCATGCTGTTGCAGTATAACGATGCAGCCTTTTTAATGGGCATGCAGTTAGTTGGTGAGTATGGCTATGTTGGTAATATTTCAGCTGCCGGTTTTGTATTTTGAAGTAATTGTATTTTTGAGAGCTTCAACCAGTTTCACATTTGTTTGTTGTTGTTGCTGTTGTTGCTGACTTGCAATTGGTGTTTTGGTGAGTTGTTATTTGATGGATGATCCATGTTGCTATTCTGATGCTGGTAATATATTGGTGTTTTGATGAGTTGTTATTTGATGGATGATCTATGTTGCTATTCTGATGCTGGTAATATATTGGGGATTGGTGAGTTGCTGCTATACGGGATTGCTATTTATTAGGAACCAAGCTCCTTTTGTATTTATCTACTCTACTATCATCAGATACTCATGTATCCATATATTAGAGAAAAATAAAATATCAACGTTTATCAGTCTTGTTATGGTATCAAAGTTACAATGTCTAACGGTTTATGATCCATTTATTAATCTTCCGCTGCACATCTTCTGCCTACCAATCCAGACAAATTTTTTCTCTATCCAGATAGACTGCACCACAATCCAAACACCTTAATAACATGTCTGCATTCCAGGATCTTTCTTTAAAAATCATCCTAGCCCAAGCCTGATCGAGACACAATCTATTTTCGTCTAATATTCTCAAATTATTCTACTTCTATCAATGGCTTCCTTGGCTTCTAATTTTCATTCTTCTTCCTATGATTTGGAAATGTGGCTTAACCCAGAATCATTCCAGGAATCTTATCTCCGATCATATACTATCATCTCTGTTTATCAATCTTGTTACTATTGATGATACTGTTATCGTGTTGGGAAGCAATTAATTCAAGGTTTACTATAAAAAGAAAGTTCTTTGTGACAAAAAGGAAAAGGCTATTGCTATGTTTGTAGCGGCGGTGAAATTTTTACCACAATATAAAGCCATTAAATGTCTAGATCAACGGATGTGAAACATTT
The DNA here is from genome assembly GCA_020205615.1 of Panax quinquefolius. NCBI lineage: Eukaryota > Viridiplantae > Streptophyta > Magnoliopsida > Apiales > Araliaceae > Panax > Panax quinquefolius. Next base: position 15,127,038 of record CM035167.1, read on the forward strand.
TGTTGATGAGATGTCATTCGTAGAAACGTTTGACACAGATGATGTCCATATATATATATATATATATATAGAGAGAGAGAGAGAGAGAGAGTGATAAAGATGTTGTAAACTAGGTAATTATATGGCGAAAGAGAGAGAGAGAGAGTACATTTATGATTAATATAATATAATGCATAACTTTTTCTCTACTAAAATCGTGTGACCATGCAAGATGACCACAAAAATTATTTAGGACCAGAGAGTAGTCCATATAACCAGGCCTTAGTTTACTAACATATATAATCATACACTATTTGTTATTCAATTTTTACAAAATGTAATGATGTTTAATTGACAAATAATTAGTATAGTTGCTTCATGCAATAAACCTAGGAAGGCCTATTTTGTAACCCAGTTTATCTACATCATGTTGAACTTGTTGTCTAAATTCTTTAAAGCTGAACTTTCTGTACACTGAAGGCTCCACACAACTCTGTATCAGAGTTTCATATGATGGACATAAGAAATACGCAGTAGAGAATCTCTCCACCAACTTATTGGTAACAACCCGATGTTCAACGCTCTTATAAACATTGTTGCTCCATGCCTGCAATGTCATACAACAATTTAAAGCAACATATTACGTATTATGAGTGTGCAATATGTAATTAAATCAACGTGTAAAATGCATGGTACATTAGGGCTGAATACAAAATACATACAAAAACTTGTAAAAAATAAAAAGAAAAAATACCTGAAAAAGGTCACCAATATTGATAATTAGGGCTTCTTGATTAGGTTTAACCGTGATCCATTTCCCATCTTTCACTAGTTGCAATCCTCCAACCTGATCTTGATACAATATTGTGAGGAAGTCGCTATCAGTGTGTGGCATCAACCCGAATGCTTCAGCAGATATTGGACATGGTGGATATCTGTTCAGTCGAAGATAACAAGTGCTAGGCAAACAATTTTCTTTGAAGAAAGTCGACTTATGATCCATCTTCTCGGCCAAAATTTCAGCCAACTTTTGTGCTAGATCAGAAACTGTTGTAGCAAATTGTTCCATTGTTGATCTGAGTTATTGTTAAATTGAGTTAGAAAGAATATCAAAAACAAAACATTTTCATATACTCTCATTTAGTATTAAGGTGGTACTATAAATTATTTATCAACTTTTGTGATGACCTTATTTTCCATGGTTGAAGGAGTCTCCAGCAATCTCATATATTGCTCTCACATAATTTTTATTCAATTATAAAAATTTTGTAGATAAATAGATAATAATTAAGTAACAATACATAAAAATGGGATAGCAGATGAGATAGTAGAATTGGACTGTCGTGGATGTACATATTAGTAAGGGGAGACAAATGTCCACCCTTGATTTTTGGAAATCTTTATTAGTATATAGGGGTAATATAGTAAATGGTGCCCCATAAAAAAATATTTTAACTTATAACAACATGCAACTCGGGCACAAATTGTACACAAAAAGTAGGACAAATATATTATTTACCAATAAAAATGTCTAAAACATTCGACGATAGGTCTAGCTTCTTATTTTCTCTCTTTTTTATACTATGTATATAATTTGTGTTCATAGTTTTACTCAAACGCTAAAACGCAGATAGAGAAACGAGAGACTTGAGGGGAGAACTAAAGAAGAGAACGACTTAAAAGGTAGTCGTACCATTGTACTAACTTTTATGTATTTTTAATAAAAATTTGTATTTGATGAATTTTATTATTATTATTTTTAGTTTATTTAAAATAGTGCCCACCCTTGCCGAAAATTTTGCGTCCGCCCTGGTCATGTTAGTATAGTGTAGCGACTTATATTTTTACAATTAATTTTTTACATGAATAAAAACATGAATTCTCTTGATTATATTCTACTATATTTTCTTCATTTTAATGCTTCAAATTTTGTAAGATGCCCTAATGAGACTGAAGAAAAAATAGAACAAAAAAGAAACGTAAAGAAAAGAAAAGAAAAGAAAAGAAGAAAGGCTGTGTGAGGAGGGGATCTTCTGGAAGAGAAATAGATTGATATATAGAAAAATGGGGCCGGGAGAGAGAAAGTTTACTTATATTTGACTTTATAATTAATAGGCTTTCTGATAGAATACATGAATAGTACTACTAAACTCAATTACTTTATATTTCATTCTAATATTCCATTGGACATGACACAAACATTATGGTCACTTCCCAAAATGCCGGAAAATATCAAATCGCCAAGTTGGTATTAATTTGGATAGTATCTTACTTTCAATGTCAAACTTTCACATTTGTAACAAAAAAAAAAACTACTTTGGTATAAATTCTTATCCATCCTAAGATTCCTTATTTATTTTTTACATTAAATAAATACTTAAAGTAACGGAATGACATTGATATTGACTCTATGAATAAAATATCTTTACGTGTAGACCAGACACATAGGTTGATTATTACGAATTTAAATTTTAAATACTTTATTTTATTGATATTGACTCTATAAATATTCTTACGTGTGGATCAGACACAGATTGATTATTACAGATTTAGATTTTCAATATTTTGTTTTAGGCAATTTATAGAATATATATAGATACATGTATTAGTATAATAAAGACTTACATTTCATATTGACTATATAAATTTCTTTTACGTGTAGACCAGATATAGACTGATTATTTCAAAAATATTTTGTTTTATTGATATTCTCTATAAATATCTTTACGTGTGAATGGAATACATATGTTGATTATTACGTATTTAAATTTTTAATATTTTGTTTTAGGCAATTTTATAGAACATATCTCATATTAGTATAATAAAGAGTTACATTTCGGTGACTTTCATAATAAAGGTAATATATAATTATAATTCTTTAATTATATAAATGCAAGTTATTCTTACTTCACAGCCCAAAATATATTGCTTGGAATCATAATCCAATTATTACCAAAAGATGATAGCTTCCTCCCCTACCCTACAAACTTGTACACTTTAATTTGAAGAGGATAACTAGCCGCCGTCTACAACATACGCAATCACCTCATAGCAATCCTAATCCTACCATAATTGGATTAATCCTACCCTAATGTATGTGTGTGTATATATATATATTTTTTTATGTCATCGCGTCTTATCAAAACTATGTCGTTTTGATAAAATTATGCTATTTAAGCCGTTATCTTATTTAAGATTTATTTCTTGATCCTTTCGTATATATATATATATATATATATATATATATATATATATATATATATATATATATATATATTCGCACGCATGGTATCAATGAAGACGTAATTCAATTGCTTTTTATCAATTCAATAAAATGAGTTATATTTGTAAAACAAATGAATACTAATTTTATTGAATTGTTAAATGGTTCTGACTTAAGATGTGGGATGACTTAAATTCAACATGTACGCATGCGCAGTATATTAGTCTTTTAAAGGGGTTTGAGATTATTTATAAACAGTTAATTTTATTTTTAATTAATTTTAAGAATTAAAAATGTTTAGTATAATTTAATTTTGAAATTATTTATAATCATTTTTATGAAAATAATCAGAAACTCTAATTTAAAGTTTCTGATTATTTATTAAATTTAATAATGAGGTTTGAGCAAGTGTATCACTAATCTATACCTATATATTTATTTTAGTAACTCTATTTATTATCCATCTTTACTTTTCAAAACATTTTTTTAGTAATTTAATTATACTTGAAATAAATGATTAACAAAAAAATTATACCAAACATTTTCACTTTTTACTAGTTTAAGTGATTTTATTTACCACACATAAACTACTTTTTTAAAACTGATCATAATCAATAGCAATAATCAAAATCAATAATCATATTTTTAAGCAATCTCAAATATACTCTTGACATGAAGCTCATCCTACGTTAATGAACATACAGCTGAATACAAGAAATACGTACTAAATCGTTTGAAAAGTAGTTATACTAGAGTCAATATAAGTTTATTTAGTTTTAGATGTTTCTCCTAATTTTTATATATAACCTTCGTTACATTTACATATCTTTTTTTTCTACCTTGATCTGATATGTGTTAGACTTTGTAAAATATTTTATGTGATAATATTAAATTGAAGTTATATAAATTTTGCTTAATCCATTGGTCTAATTAAGTATGACATGGAATCAAATTAAGTCTATTATGAATTGACTAGTGGGGGTAATATAAGTAATTCTTGGACTTGTAATAATTAAGTAGGTTCACTAGGTTACTAATTCGGAATAATATAAATAAGGAACTACGTCATCTCCCTTAATCCTACACTCAGCTTAAGGATTTCAGAAAACCAAAAGGTTATTGAGGGTTTCTCATTAAGTCGTCATCTAGGACATCAAGAGAGCAGTATCTTAATTGTTCAATTAGAAGAAATCAATTCCGCTGCATTCATTATGAATTTCAAATATGAATTCCGCTGCAGTATATGTTATGGAGAGCTATCGCAGATTAGGTTTAGAATCGTAATAGATTAATTTTAAATTCTTAATTATTGTTATGGATTAATTTCTTGTTGGTATCTTACTTTTATAACATAAATCAATGAGTTAATTTGTGAGTGATTAATAAACAAAGAAGAGAATGGCTAGAAATTAAACTAATTACCTGAGGCTAGTGTGACCAGCAAAGCTCAAAATATCATTCAATGGTACATGAAAAGCTTCTGACCATGAGAACTGCTGGAGGCAAGTAGCTGAAGGTGTTCCCCAACGATAAGTACCCGCAGGGAAATACAAATTCTTCTCATCAAATGGCTTCTTGAATACATTGACTTGTTCAGTTCTTATCCTTTGTAAAATCTCATTAGAAATCCCATGGTTTACTACTTGAAAGAAACCCCACTCTTGTGAAGCCTTGGCTATCTCTCTCTTGCAATTTTCTCTCTGCAATTCTCCTTGGCTTAACATGCTAAGATCAATCAATGGAAGCTCACACTCCTCCACAATCCCTTCATCTTGCGGCTTCTTTTTAACTTCCGAATCAGTTGAGTTGTACTCAAAGAGAGCTTTGTATGTATCTTGAAATGGTGGATCACATGATGGTTCCATGTTTAGGATTTGGAAGAGAGGAGATTAGAGCTAGATGGGTTAAACAACTCTTCTTTTTTTTCTTTTTCAAGCATATGTCTAAACCCTAGGATCAAAACATCGCATGAATTAGTATTTTACTAAAGATATATATATACACACACGTGCTGGCGTACATGATTACTAGAGGGGGAGGGAGAGGGGGAGGGGGGTGAGATATGTATATACGCCTTTCCAAATACATGAATATTATAACAAAATAAGGGTAGGTGAGCTAAGGAATGTTAAAAAAAAAAAACTTTAATATTATATATGTTCAAGGTCCCATCGTTTAACTAGGGAATTTGATGTGGACATGTGGTTATAGCTGTTGAAATATCTAACTTAAAATTAATTGATATCAAATCTAACTTAGTCAATGTGAGACTTTAACTCAATATAAAATAACATTTAAAAAAAGATATTTAAATTTAAGTTGTCTGTAACTTACCATTATCTATCCTATAAAATATAATAAGTAGCACTTTGTATAGGAAGACAGTTGCATTCGTCGACCTTCATGGAATTGCAGTTCTCTTAGTATATAAAATACAAATCATCATTTTTATAGGTTTAATTGATGGCAACTTTTATGGAATCGAAAATTGAGAAAGAAAAGGAATGGTTGGAAACTTTGTTTGACCAAACTCACAGTTTAATCGTAAAAAAATTACCCATAAAATTTTGAATATATGAGTTTCTGGATTTATTTTGTCAAAAAAAAATATTAAATTTCAATCAAATATAGTAAAAAAAAAGAAAAAAAGAAAAGGAAACATTGTTTGTAATATTTAATCATGTTATTTCGTTGTGGATGAGAACTTTACAACTTAATTTGGAGACGATACTGGTACATATATTTTATGTCATACACGTGTGTGTATATATATATATATATTAAAATTCAAATCAACTTGTTGTGATAGGGGGTCGTCATTATGAACCAATTATTCTTCATGCATATTTACCACACAAAATGCCACGTACATCGGATGACCATATTTCAAGATGTGACCTACCTAGTATAATTATTCCAAAAGTAAATCAAATCTATCTACGTATGTGCTATATATTGCACGGGCTCCACGCACGTTTACTTGATAGTATCAGCTGAGCTGTTTAGTTCAACTTGCTGCACATGCAGCAGCTTGTATAATTAAATTCTCACATTTGACTAGTTTATTTTGTCATTATAGAACTAAATGCAAATTAGAGTTCATGATCTAATTAAATTAAATATATAATTAAGGTTTCACAACTTCATTAAATGTACAAATTAGAGTTCGTATGGTCTAATTGAATGAAGTCGAAAAAGTCAAAATAAATGTCTTAGACTGGCAGAGAATCCTCCACGATCCCCGAGACAAAAAGGCCGTGGAGGAGCTTGCTTTGAGAATTGATTGAGGGATTGGATTGGAGGATAGAAGGACATGACAATATAGACATTATTCTAATGAATAAAAAGTATTTTTGGAATTTTCTTAAGACATATGCCTGACATGTGACTACTTAAGTTATAGGAAACTCTATAAATACATCTTCCATTCTATGAAGGAGGAGACTCTTTTTGGACTTTAGACTTTTGGAGCTGAGATTTCTTGTTGGACTTGGAAGTTTGAATCTCTTGGAATCCATGTTACCTTAACAAGGTTTCCGGATTCTAAGAGTTCTTGGACATTCTCTCTCAACCCGAAACACTCAAGAAGGCTCCCTGATCTCTGCTACCCTAACAAGGTTTTCGGATTCTAGGAGTTCTGTCACGTGGCATTGGAGTAATTGCTCACTTGTTCTTCTCTCCTCTTCAATCAATTCCGTACTTTTCGTGAATTTCTCTCCTCCTCAGCCAACACGATTTTCTTGCCCGCATTTCTTTGGCGACTCGACTGGAGAGGTATAGAATTCGTGAATGGTATGTCCATAACTCGAAGTGGGAGAACTATTGGAAGAATAGTCTCAAAAGGATTCCGCCTCGAAGAAGCAGGAGTCTCATCAGTACCCTTAAAATTGTCATGTGGAGAAGTTGTAGGAAGGCGTGAAGAGAACGTTGCACCACCCACAACAGGCTATCCGAGCTTACATTAGACAAAAAATTCTTAGTATCAAGACTAACACAATTATCATGTGGTGAAGAAGAATCGATACAAATAATGATATGACGGGACATCTCACAATTTTTAGGGTTCACATACTATTCTCTCTCTTCTTTTTTTTTTCTCTCCTTTCCTATCTCACTCACCATATTTCTTTTCTTTTTCTTCTCTCTCCTTCCTATTTGACTCTCTTTCTTGTAATTACTCTTTTAATATAATCATGTATTCTCCACATAAAAAGGTAGAAGTAATTTGGCGTGTTTTTAATTGCAAAATATTTAAAATTATTTCTTTAATTAGCTATATCTATATGGTTAATGTAGTTTAGTTTGTTATATTTTATAAGATCATATGTAACTAAATGCTCCATGAAATAACTTTTTAAGGAAAAATGGTGGAAAACAAAAAAGAGATCGAGCTAACAAAAATTTTAGACAGCAAGTAATAAAAAAAAATTTAAAAAAAAAGAAGAGAAATGACTTAAATAGAGGGAGTGGGTGAGAAAAATTAGTTATATAAGAAATTGAGTTTATGGGATAACTATAAATAAGATAAAGATGGGAAGAGGGAAAGTAAATGAATAGACAAATGAAATGGTGTTTTGGACATTTGATAGCATATTTAATTAATACTCCCTTCGTCCCAGGACAAGTCTTTATTACTATTTCATGTAGTCCCAAGTTAAATGTCTACTTATCTTAAATGATCTATTTTTTTTATAATAATTTGCCTATAATACCCGTATTATTAATTGTTACTCCCTCCATTCCTAAATAAGTGACGTTTTCGAAGAAAAAAATTATTCCAAATTATCTGTCGTTTACAACTTTCTAGGAGAATAAATTATTTACTTTCCTATATCACCCTTACCTTCTCTCATTGTCCCAAGAAATTCTCACTTTTAGTATTAATAGTTTTCAACTTTTCATAAAGGGGTAGTGATGGAATTTTACACATATTTTAACTATTAAATGATAGTATTAAATAATTTTCTTAATCCATGTGCAAAAATCTTAAACGACACTTATTTAGGAATGGAGGGAGTATATTTCTATTCTCTATGCATATTTATGGAGCATCACTAGTAATGTGCAGAAAACTATACAATTAAATAAGAATTTAAATATGGACAATTTTATCATTTTATTCTCTTTCTTAATATACACAAAAAGTCGACCAAAATTTTATCCTAAGACGGATGGAGTATTAATTAAGTTTCTTAATATATGTGTTCAACTCTAAAACGTCATATAAAATCAAACCGGAAAGTACTATAGACAAACATCAATTAATTAATGTTATTTTGAATAAAGTATTCTGTGTTTTCAAAGTATTAATTAATGCTCTCATTAAGTAATTATGCAACCATAGTTTCCTTGATCAAGGCAACATCAAACCTCATTTTCCAAGCTGGGTGGGGTTAAATTTCAGGTCGGCAACCTACCTACTATAAGTGGTAGGTTAAATGAGCTTTTCTGAGAAGAGAAGAATAGGGACCAAAAATGTGGCCTTTAAACTTTAATAGCTAGGTCAGGAAAACCTTACTTACCTAACTATATATGAATGAACCCTCTCTATTAATGAATCAAATTTCATGGCAATTAATAGTTTTTAAAGATACAATAACTTATTAAAAGATAATTTTATATTCTCAAATAATGACAAATTAAAAGGATTATCATTTTATAATTTTATAATTTTAAAATAAAAATATATATCTAATTTTAAAACGAAATAAAAAAGAAATGTATTTCTTATTTTATACCGGAGGGAATAACACATGCATTAATTAATTTGCTTGAATTGGTGAACGAATTTTAAGCACTTTAAAATGCAAACTATTGGATGTGCCATAATTACATTTTTCATTGAACTGTTTATGTTGAAGGCTAAAACAATTTCCATTGTGCTTTCTTGAAGTATGAACGAGTGTTAGTACTTGAAAAAACTGCATTCTTAACATAATTTTGCTTTCCCAAGAAAGTAATTATTTTCTCATACAAGATTCTACCTGTACGTTTATAGAAACATCAGTCTACTGAAAATATTCGGCACATATACTTACTTGAAACCACATCTTAACTCAAAAGATTAACCTATTAGGTCTATAGTCCATTAGAACATATATATCTTTAATCTATCTCCTTATATTTCAACGTAAGACTTTATTATCAGTCGGTATAAGACTAAGAAATAATTGCTTTATCTGAAACTATAAATAGGTCCCAAATTTAAATATCTCAAGCATTCATGTGAGGTATATATATCAACAGCTAGGAGCAGCCCTTTTTGGTTGTTAATGGCCAATTGTTGAGTTGTTCTGGCCGACGTACGTACCATATTTCCATCACATAAAATCATTTAGCCCAAAATTCGTGTACATTAATTGTAGGAACCCACATCCCACAATTTGAAGCTTATAGCTACATGTATACCAAAGACAATATCATGATATTAAATTTTTAGTTACGCAATCAATTTATTCATTCAGAGGCATACTTGTATTTACATCACTCCTAATTGGAAAAATTGAAATGGGGCCATGGGTCAAGTCAAGCATTACTCCCTAACGATGTCTGGTCAAGTCAAGGTAATACATGTGGTCCGTACGTGTTAATTAATTGAGGTTAGCCAAATGATACGTCGCATGCATTTCCACCATCGAACGAAAATATATTTTAGAGTCAAAATTATTTTGACACATCATCTGAACTGAAATGATGGCATTATACTTCAGTATAATATTTGTTGAGTCCCCTAATATAATGATGTTTTAGAGTGTGTATAAAAATTAAAAAAATAATTAGAGAATATTAAATATAATATTAATTATCTATAATACTCTTAAATTCTCATAATTATTATATTTATTTTATATTATCTCTATCTCATCTGTAATATTTTTTTGTGAAGGGTAATTTTAAAAAAATTATAGTTAATTCTCCTAGATTATATAAAATAATAAATAATTTTAAAAAATAAAATTATCTAAAACGTCATATATTATGAAAAAAATAATAATAAATACATGAATGAATAATGTTAACAATAAGGAGCAAATTCACACCAAGGCAAAGGGGGAAGGGGGAAGGGGGAAGGGGAGGTTCTTATTTTTATATAATAATTTTTTTTTTTATTAATATAGGGATATTTAGGTAAAGTTCCCCTCTTAAAAAAAGTAAAAAATAATAATAATTTTAAAAATGAAATTTAAAAAAATAATTTTATGTTCACGAGTTCTAAAATATGAGATTATTAATGATTTTTTAAGTCAATTTAAGATATTTTAAAATTAAAATTAATAGAAACTTATTTAATTTTATTTATAAATTATCTAAAATTATTACTAATTAAAAAGTTTATTTTTTGTAATTTTTAATGAATTACATTAATTTTGAATTTGAAAATATCAACAATTAACATTCAAAAGTTAAAATTGATCTTATATATAAGAATGAAGCGATTTAATTTTTTTGAAATTTATATTTGATGAATTTTATTTCTTTCTATTTCACAATAAAATAGTGTGAAATTTGTTCGTTCCACAAAAAGATTCTGCTTTTTATTATTTATAGTATAAAGTGATACAATATTTTTAAATTTATTATCATAATTGTTAAACCTAGCAAATGAGATGGGCTGGCCCAAACAGGGCGGGCCGGGCCAAAATGATTTGAGTTTTGGCGGGTTGAAAAACTTAAGTCCAAAGCTCGCTTTTTGACGGACCGACCAAACCGGTCTACGGGCCTAAATTGATTTAAGACCAATTTTTGACATAATTTTTGGGCCTAGCCCAAACGGGCCGGACCTTTGACGAGCTGGGCCAAAAAGGTCCGGATTTTGGTGGGTTGAAAAAATGAGACCCAAAATCCGTTTTTTTACGGACGGGCCGGATCGATCCACGGGCTTGGGCCAATTTTGCGGTCTAATAATTGTATTACAAGTCACCACTATTAAACTAACAACTTAATATATTAAATGGTAAACATGAAATTAAAATATATCATTAACATTTGCATATATTACTAATAAGAGTTTTCTGTAAGACCCCAACTTTTATAAATAAAGAAGAATTTTCTATAAATATCATTTTTGAATATTATGGAGTAAATTTGATATAATGTTATAGTTGTGGGTAATATTTATAAATTTTACAAAGTACGCAAGTTGTTATATAATATTCGATTGGTCGGAGAATATTCGTTTTAGCAGGGAATATTCATACAACGACATAATCATTGGTGGACCCCACAACGGAATTATTGTCGGATTGAGAAAATGACAAAAATACTTTATGAAAATAACGGTGGAAGTTTTTACCGTTAACTGTTGAAACACCGGTGTTAAAAAATACGATGAATACTGCCGTAAGATAATAGTAGCACCAGATTGATTATTGATACTTACGTGAGTAGTCACTCGCTTTTTGTTCAATTATTGCTGCGATAAGATCTCACGTTATTTGATTCAATTATTGTCGATATTTTATATATTATAAAATCAATAATTGAGACGACGAAGTTATTATTTGCAATATTAACGATGTCTGTAAGTTCTCGATCGAGGAGGTTTGGCCACCTAATTGCGCGCCAATAGGGAGAAATCCTTATTGGAAAGCCCTTTCTTTCCTTTAAACGACCAATCAATTAATAGTGTGAATAATAATAATGATGATGAATTTTGTTTTATTAGTATTATTAATGTAATAAAAGCAGAAAAGCTTTTTATATAAAATAAATTACTTTTATAAATTTATTCGCTTTTATTAGACTATAAATAGAATATATGATATTCTATTATGCATAGTGTTTGCATGATAATTCTAGATAGTGTTTGCGATAGTAAAATATTTTTATATAAAATGTAATACTTTTATAAAGTTATTTATTTTATTAGACAATAATTAGAATATATTATATTTTATTATGCATAGTGTTGCGTAGTGCACTGAATAGTGTTTTCAGATAGTAAAATCTTTTATATAAATCGAAATACTTTTATAAAGTTATTCATTTTATTAGATTATAAATAAAATATATTATATTTTATTTAAAAGATTTTGTTTTAAATCTGGACCGTCCGTTTAAAGTAAATCAATCTGGACCACTCATGAATTAGTTATTATGCAATTCATTCTTCTATAAAAAGAAGCTCATTCCTTCATTATTTCTTACGAATTCACTAAAACTCTAGAGAGAGAAACTATAGAGAGAAAGAAGAAAAGTGTCCTTCTACTTCACTACTTCTATATCCAGTACTCTTCTTTCTAAGGTAAGGGGTATTATTTCTTTCAGATTCATGAAGAAAAATTACATTATTCCATTCTTTATTATTCTCATTGGAATAACTCAGATATCCTGCAGGTACCCTATACTTGGTGAAATTCTTTTGTTATTCCATTCTTTATCATTATGTTGGAATAACCTGTCTATGCGAAGTACCGCATGCATGGTGATTTCAGTTATTATTCCGTTCTTTATCATTCTGTTGGAACATCCTGTATGTGCTTTTACGCATGACTTCGGTTTCATTCTTTATTATTACATTTGGAACATCCTCGCATGCGTGCTTTTACGCATAACTCGGTTCCGATTCTTTATTATTCCGTTGGAACATCCTCATCATGCTTTTACGATAACCCGGTTCCATTATTTATCATTCTGCTGGAACATCCCGTCATGCGTGCGCTTATGCATAACCCGGTTTCGTTATTTATTATTATGTTGGAATAACTCGTCTGCATGCGGTCTATCGCATACTCGGTGATTTCTTTTGTTATTCCATTCGTTATTATACTCAACTGGTTAAAGTTTTGACATCTATACTCCATGAAATTAGTGGAATATCCTTGATATTTCAAGGCTTCAACCAAAGATCTTTCATGGAAATATTCTTCCGAGCATTCTTGAATTTTACTCCACAAAAAGTATCATGTTGACATTTTGACGCTTATTGATTCTCGGATCAAATAATTCTTGAACTTGTTTAATTGAATTCTTATATCATTGTCATTATCCTCATGTTTATATTTTGTTGAAAGTCATCTCGGGCACAGTAGGTGCATAGATGGACTTGGTATGATTATGACCGAGGATTATTCGATGTAATCACTTGGTCGTAATGTTACAAATGATGTGGTAAAAGTCCTCATTGGCTGTGTAGTGCATTGATGGACAGTTGTTGGCATGATCACACCATTGTTGAATACACGAATATCCTTGGCCCGTAGTGCATGGATAATTTGTGGTTGTGATACTAATGAATATCCTTGGCCGTAGTGCGGGGATGATGTGGATTATTTATTAAGCTGAGTCTCAGCGATAAAAGTGATGAAAAACCTTTTAAATCATAAAAGATAGTAGATTTTATTTTCTATTTGACTCTTCTAATGGATTGCTTGTTCCGCTGCAGTTAAACTTGATGTTTGTTATATTTTATCAGTTTAACACAGTTGAAGGCTAACGATAATTTATTCTGCATTATCTTAGTCATAATATTTCTTACTGGGCTAGTTGAGCTCACCCCTTTCTTTCAATGTTCTCTTCAGGAAATGAGAATGTAGCCGGGACGAGTCGGGAAAAGGAGTGATGGTCCGAGATGGTGTCATAGTAGTCTTCATTATTCTATAAAATAGTGTGATAATAAATGTAATGAGGACTCCATTGAGTGTGGATATTGTCTAGATGACAATATTTGTATTAAAACTCATAGCTTATATTTTGTCGTATTTTACACGACAGTTGTATAATTAAGTTTTTATTTGTATTTTGTACCATGTATTTGGCGACTCAGAATGGGTGATGTATACCTATTTTGGGGGCGTCACATTTTCTGTATAATGGACAGAATAATTTTATTATTTTTGTTTAATTATACAGCAACCTCTCTTGATAATAATTTTATTATTTTGGTTTAATTTAAGATATTTTGTTATATTATTTTATTTTATTTACTATAATTATTTATTTTAATTAAATTATTTTATTTTATTTTATTTATTTTTGTATTATATTATATGAATTACTTTGTTTTAATTTATTCCATTTAATTTATATGTTATTATATTATATTATTTATTTGTAATTTAATTTAGTTTAATTTAATATTGAATTTTAATTTAATTTATTTCTTATTATATTATATTATATTATATCATATTATTTAATTTAATTTAATTTACCTAAAGTAAAATAAATAAATTTTTTTATTTTATTTTATATTATTTGATTTTATAATTTTTTAATATATTATCTTATATTATTTTAAATGCTACTTACTTTATTTCAATATAAGAAACTAATTAAAATACATAAATATTATAAAGCAAGGCCCACATATTTTGCAACTAGACAATTCTGACAGAAATTTCGTCGAAAATTCCGTCGGACATAACAAATATACCAACAAAATTCATAGAATAGTAAGGCTCCCAAGATTAATAACACGGTCTATCCCAAGATCAGTAAGACAATCCATCTCAACAGTCCTAATTGAGTCCCAAAATCAGTCCCAACATGATCAAGTAATACATAATCGGTCCCAAAATCACTCCCAAAATTACTCCCAACATTTTCAAATTATATACATACACTGTAATTACAGAATTACACTGTAATAAACTGCAATTGCATAAAGAAAAGCAAATAATTCCAATTTCATCAACAGTTGTTTAGCCCAAGTCTCAATTTGTGAGACCCCGAATTTTATGAATAAGATTTTATTTTTCTCTAAATATTTTTTAATATTATGGTGTGGATTTGATTGGTCGGGGTAATATTTATAAATTTTGCAAAGTATGCAAGTTGTCATAAAATATTCGATTGGTCTGGAAATATTCTTTTTGTTTGGGAATATCCGTCACGACAAGAAAAAATCATTAGTGGACCCCACAACGAAAGTATTGTCGTATTTATTTAGAAAATGATGAATTATCATTTTATAAAAATAACTAAGCAAAAGTGTTACCGAATTAAAAGCTGCTTGAACTACTTGGTAGTAAAAAGTACAAGAATACGCTGGCATTAGTTGCGAAGTACACGGTATTGATTATTTATGCTTACGTGATAAGTCACTTTCGATTATACTCAATTATTGCTACGATAATTGTCGCATCATATCTCTCATATTATTGATTCAGCTTATTGTTACAAAGATCATCTGCATAATATGATATATTATTAAATCAATAATTGAGACGACAAAGTTATTCATATTATTATTTGCAATATCGACAATGTCTGAAGTTCTCACAATGAGAGGTTTGGTCACCTAATCAACGCCAATAAGAAGAAATCCTTATCGAAAAGTCCCTCTTTCCTCGAACGACTTCGATTGTTAAATATTATGAATTATAATATTAATGATGAATAAGTTCGTGTTGATTAAAGATGAAATTGATAGTTCCATTGTGTTGGGATTATTTGAAACAACCTAGGTCAAATCCCGAGTCCGGAACAAATCTCGGGTCAAATCCCAAGTCCGAATCGAATCAAATCTATCAAAATAAGGCCTCAAACTACTAGGTCCAATAGTATCTTCTTAGGTCATCTTAGCCCACCATAGGCTTCCAAAAGGTCATGACTTGAAGGTACTATTGGTAGTAACTTATTTTCTTATATGCAGACAAATTGTTCCCTTATCTTTCGATGTGGGACTGGGGTGTTACAAACTCCCCCACTTAAATTTCTGACGTCCCCGTCAGAACCGATCACACACACTGTGACGCCCCCAAAATTAGGTATACATCACCCGTCTTGGGTCGCCAGATACATACGTAGTGCATGTAATTCAAATACAACTTACTAATACAAATCACATGTATAATACGACAAAACATAAACCGTGAGTTTGAATACAATTATTGTCTACTAGAGATTATACAAACTCAAAAGGAGTCCTCATTACAATTATTATCACACTATTTCACAAAATAGTGAGGACTACTAATGCTATCCTCCCACCATCACTCCGCTCCCCGACTCGTCCCAAATATATTCTCATTTCCGAAGAGAATAAAGGAAAGAAAGGGTGAGCTCAACTAGCCCAGTAAGAAATATTATGACTAAGATAATGCAGAATAAATTATCATTAGCCTCCAACAATGTTAAACTGATAAAATACAATAGACATCAAGTTTAACCTCCACGGAACAAGCAATCCATTAAAAGAGTCAAGTAGAGAATAAAATCTACTATCTTTTATGATTTAAAAAGTTTTTCATCACTTTTATCACTAAGACTCAGATCAATAAATAATCCACATCATTAAATCATCCATGCACTACAGGCCAAGGATATTCTTTAGTATCACGACCACGAATTATCCATGCACTACGGGCCAAAGATAATCTTGTTTTCATCAACTGGTCCCGATCATGCCATAAAATAATTCATCTTTGTTCCTCGTCGAAGAGAATCCATAGCCATAATCATACCAAAAATCCCATCAATGCACTACGCCCAATGAGGACTTTTAATTTTCACATCATTTGTAACATTACTTGGCCATGATTATACCAAATAATCCTCAGTCATAATCATACCAAGTCCATCTATGCACTACAGGCCACAGATGACTTTTAACATAACATAAACATGAGGATGATGACAATGATATAAGAATTCAATTAAACAAGTTCAAGAATTAATTTGTCCAGGAACCAATAACGTCCAAATTGTCAACATGATACTGCTTTGTAGAGTAAAATTCAAGAATGCACAGAAGAATATTTCCATGAAAAGATACTGGAAGAAGCGCAAATATCAAGGATATTCCACTAATTTCATGGAGTATAGAAGTCAAAGTTTTAACCAACTAAGTATAATAAAGAATGGAATAACAAAAGAAATCACCATGCGTGCGATAGAATCGCAAAGCGGGTTATTCAAATGTAATAATAAATAATTTTAACCAGTCCCACGTGAAACGCATGCACGGGATATTCCAATGTAATAATAAAGAATGGAACCCGGTCCCAGAAAACGTAAGCGCGACGATGTGATATTCCAAATGTAATAATAAATAACAGAATCTGTGTCCCCAGTAAAACGCATGCATGTGATATTCCAACGTAATAATAAAGAATGGAATATTAGAAGAATTTCACCATGTATGCAAAGATTTTTGCATGGGCAAAGTTATTCCAACATAATAATAAAGAATGGAATAATGTGTTCTCTTCTTGAATACAAAAGAATAATATCCTTACCGTAAAAAAATACTTGATATAAGAGTAGTGAAGTAGCGAGAAAACTTTTCTTTCTCTCTATAGTTTCTCTCTAGTTCATTCGGTGAATTAAATAAAAAATAATGAAGGAATGAGCTTCTATTTATAGGAAAATGGAATGCATAAGAATTAATCCATGAACTATCCGTATTGATTTACTTTAATCGACGGTCCATATTTAAAGAAAAATCTTTTAAATAAAATATAATATATTCTATTTATATAAAAAGATTTTTACTATGCAAACACTATCGCGGACACTATGCAAAACACTATGCATAATAAAATATAATATATTCTATTTATAGAATAACTTTAATAAAGTATTCTGCTTATATATAAAAGATTTTACTATGCAAAACACTATGCATAATAGAATATAATATATTCTATTTATATAATAACTTTAATAAAGTATTCATTTTATATAAAAGATGTTTCTATTTTATTACGTGAATAAAACAAAACTTCTAAATCAACAATAATTGAATCAAATAATATGAGATACTACGCAAGAACTATTATAGCAATAATTGAACAAAACCGGTGACTTCTCACATAATTATTAATAATCAATACCGGTGTACTACGCAACAATCAATGCCAGACATCGCATTTTTTACTACCGAGTAGTAGTTCAACAAAGATCAATCTGTGAAACTTCCATAGTTATTTTCAATAAAATATTTTTGCGCTTTCAATCCGGCTAATAATTCCGTTAAGGGGTCCACTAATGATTGTGTCGTCATACTGAATATTTCTTGTTTAAAATGAATATTCCCCGACCAATCGAATATAATACGATAACTTGCATACTTTGCAAAATTTATAAATATTACCCACAACTATAACATTATCTCAAATTCACACCATAATATAAAAAATTATTTCGAGAAAATTAATTCTTTATTCATAAAATCGGGGTTTCACACACTACCCAAAGATCTGTACTCTCTAGCCATTGTGGGATAATACCTACCGGCTTTCAGTCCCCACCTCCCGACCTTCATCTCTATTGTGGGATAATACCACCACCTTCGTGTCCCCACCTCCAAGAACCCGATCGGATGACCCGGCAGGAGCTTTCGAGAGCGGCTCGATACCATATGAAATAACCCAGTCAAATCCCGAGTCCTAACAAATCTCGTCAAATCCAAGTCCGAATCGAATCAAATCTATCAAAATAAGGCCTCAACTCATCGCCCAATAAAGTATCTTCTTGGGTCATCTTAGCCCACCACAGCTGGCTCCCAGTCAAAGGTCATGACTCAAGGTACTATTGGTAGTAACTTATTTCCTTATATGCAGACAAATTGTTCCCCTATCTTTCGATGTGGGACTGGGGTGTTACATTATTAGCGATAGTGGAAATCGACATTTATTTCGATAATAATTGATGTCTGGAGGTTATATTGTTCAATCTGGTATTCGGGGCACTTTTCGTGTCGGAGTACTATTCACGAGTTACCATTCATGAGTTACTATTCATGAATTACTATTCACGAGTTACTATTTATGAGTTACTATTTACGAGTTACTATTCACAAGTTACTATTCACGGAGAACTATTCACCCGTAAGATATATTTCTTTTCGGTCCAAATTATTTTTGGGTACAATATTATTCCATGAGGAGATGTGCTAATTTTTCAGACCGTTGGTTGAAGATATAATAGTAAATCAATATGGACCGCTGGTGGAAAGTTATAATAGTGAATCAATATGGATCGCTGGTTTAAAGTTTTAATAGTAAATCAGTATGGACCGTTGCTTTAAGTTTTAATAGTAAATCAATATGGATCGTCCATTTAAAAGTAAATCAATCTGGACCGTTCATGAATTAGTTACTATTCAGTCCATTCTCCTATAACTAGAAGTTCATTCCTTCATTATTTCTTAAGAATTCACCAAAACTCTGTAGAGAAAAAGAAAAGTATTCGCTACTTCACTACTCCAATATCCAGCTTCTTCTAAGGTAAGGGATATTATTTGTTGTACTCGTAGGGGATATTATTTGTTGTACTCGTAAGGGTATTCTTTCTTTTCTTATTCGTGAAGAGAACTTCATTATTCCATTCTTTATTATTCATTGGAATAACTCAGATACGCTGGATACCCTATACTTGGTGAAATTCTTCATTATTCAATTCTTTATTATTACATTGGAATAACTCAGATATGCGAATACCTATACTTGGTGAAATTCTTACATTATTTCATTCTTTATTATTCGCTGGATTAACCTATATACGAAAATACCCTATACTTGGTGAAATTCTTACATTATTCCATTCTTTATTATTATGTTGGAATAACTTGTTTATGTGAAGTACCAGCATACATGGTGAAATTCTTCTAATATTACGTTCTTTATTATTCTCATTTAATATCCTGCATACGCTTCGTGGGACTGGTTCCATTATTTATTATTCTGTTTAATATCCTGCATGCGTGCGCTTTAAGCCGGACTGGTTCCATTATTTATTATTCTGCTTAATATCCATGTCGTGCATTTATACGCCGACTGGTTCCATTATTTATTATTCTCATTGGGAATAACACATGCATGCGCCTATCGCACTCATGGTGAATCCTTCTCATTATTCCATTCTTTATTATTCTCGTTGAATAACTCGCTACATGTGGATTACCACATGCATGGTGAATGATCCTTCGTATTCATTCCTTATTAAATTATGGAAATGATCTGCCTACATGGATTACGCATGGCGAAGCGAAAATCTATTTGCGCTTTCATATATTCTATTATACTCGGTTGGTTAAAGCTTTGGCTTCTATACTCCAAGAAATTAGTGGAATACCTCGACATTTCAAGGCTTCATCCAAAGATCTTTCATGGAAACATTCTTCTGAGCATTCTTGAATTTTACTGCATAAAGCAGTATCATATTGACAATTTGGACGTTATTGAGTTTAGGATAAATTAACTTATAAATCTTTAAAATTTATTCTTGAACTTGTTTTATTGAATTGTCATCATACTCATGCTTATATTACGTTGAAAGTCATCTTTAGATTACGTGCATAGATGGACTTAGTATGATTATGACCAGGGATTATTCGGTATAATCATGACCGTAATATGACGAATGATGTGGTAAAAGTCCTCATTGGCCTGTAGTTTATTATTGGATAGTTGTTGGTATGATTATGACCAGGGATTATTCGGTATAGTCATGACCATTGATGATTACATGAATATCCTTGGTCGTGGAGCAGGGATGAATCGATTTTATTTATTAAGCTGAGTCTCAGCGATAAAAGTGATGAAAAACCATTTAAATCATAGAAGATAGTAGATTTTATTCTCTACTTGACTCTTTTAATGGATTGCTTGTTCCGTTGCAGTTAAACTTGATGTTTATTATATTTTATCAGTTTAACACCGTTGAAGGCTAATGATAATTTATTCTGCATTATCTTAGTCATAATATTTCTTACTGGGCTAGTTGAGCTCACCCTTTCTTTCACTGTTCTCTTCAAGAAATGAGAACGTAGCTGGGACTAGTCGGGAACGGTGATGATCCTAGATGGTGCAAGAGTAGTCCTCACTATTCGTGAAATAGTGTGATAATAAATGTAATGAGGACTCCATTGAGTGTGGATATTGTTTAGATGATAATATTTGTATTAAAACTCACAAATTTATGTTTTGTCGTATTTTACACGACTGTTGTATAATTAAGTTGTATTTGTATTCAGTACCTTGTATCTGGCGACCCAAGATGGGTGATGTATACCTGTTTTGGGGGCGTCACAGTTGGTATCAAAGCTTAGGGATATTATCCCTGGCTGAGATGTGAGACAAGAACTAGGAGGGGAGAGACGGGGAATTCCTTCGCTAGTATGACCTACCTAAGTTTATTTGATATTTAATTGGTCGGTCAGAATATAGGGATAATATGTGATATGTTAATTAACCTTTGTTTTGTGGCAGTGTTTTAAAATGGCATCTGAAAATGCTGAGATAAGCAATGAAGCACATGAGACCGTTGAGTTAGCTCAACCAAAAGGTAACGACCAACAACACGATAATAATCATACCGGTGGCAACGGCCATCGGAACAATGATAACCATCATGGAGGAAATTATCATGCCAAGAATGGTAACCACTTCGGTTGTAATCATGTCCAAGATAATAGAAGTGGAAATTTCAAGAAGAGAAGGTCATTTAGCTCGATTTTGTCGTATAAGGAAGTCAAGTCCAAATTGAACAATGGTACCAAAGGCGATCATGTAAAAAACAAAGTCGGTGGTTTCAAGAAGAAGCGTTTTCGTGACTTCAAAAAAGTTTTAAAGTGACCCAAAAGAAGTTAGCACGGGTTAGTTAATTATAAATTTTGCGAAGTCTATACCTTATTAGATACCGGTTCTACCCATTCTTTTATCTCTCCTACTTGCGCTCAATGTTTAAATTTGACTCCGGAGAAATTAGACTTTGACTTATCGGTTGAAACTCCATTAGGAGAAACCTTCATTACATGTGTTATCCAATTCTTGGATGAGAGTCACAGTTTTGAATGATATTTCTATTGTTAATAAATTTCCTGACGTATTTTTGAAGACTTCTTAGCCTACCCCTAGAGCGTGAAATCAAATTTTGTATTGACCCTAGTACAAAACCCATTTCTAAAACCCTCAAATATTTTCTTCACCCAAAACAAACGTGTAATGTGCCAAAGATGTTGGCTCGAGCTGTTGAAGATTACGATCGTACCATTCAATATCATCGTGGGAAAAGCGAACGTGGTAGGTGACGCGTTGAGTAGAAGATCGTATGCGTTTACTAGTGCGATGTTGTTAACACAAAAACCTATTTCGTATAACTTACAAATGATGAAGATAGAGTTAAAGACTCTAGGGACCCGAGTGAAGATAACGAATATACGATTAGAATAGACTTTAATCGATAAAGTTAAAATCTTCCTGCTACATACTCAGAAATGATGAATATGAAGAAGAAGGTTAAAGATGGAGTTATTCTAGAAGCAAGAATCGAAGAAGAGAGGAAATCTCAATCCTCGATTTAATTGGCCCATTTGAAATCCTCGATCGAGTAGTAAACCGCGGCCTATGTACTTCGCTTTTACCCAAGTATGTCGCGTGTTCATAACGTTTTTCACGTATCGATGTTACGTAAATATGTGGACGACCCGTGTAAGACCCCAACTTTTATAAATAAAGATGAATTTTCTATAAATATCATTTTTGAATATTATGGAGTAAATTTGATATAATGTTATAGTTGTGGGCAATATTTATAAATTTTGCAAAGGACGCAAGTTGTTATATATTCGATTGGTCGGGGAATATTCGTTTTAACAGGGAATATTTGTACAACGGCACAATCATTGGTGGACCCCACAACAGAATTATTGTCGGATTGAGAAAACGACAAAAATATTTTTATTGAAAATAACGGCGGAAGTTTTACCGTTAACTATTGAAACACCCGGTGTTAAAAGTACAGTAATACGCGTGGTTGCATAGTAGCACACAGTATTAATTATTGATGCTTACGTGATAAGTCACTCAGTTTTGTTGGTATTATTAATGTAATAATACAAAAAATATTTTTATATAAAATAGAATACTTTTATAAAGTTATTCTATAAATAGAATATATTATATTCTATTATGCATAGTGTCTGCATAGTATTTTACATAGTAAAATCTTTTTATATAAAATGTAATACTTTTATAAAGTTATCTGCTTTATTAGACAATAATTAGAATATATTATATTTTATTATGCATAGTGTTTTGATAAGGCTCTGCGTAGTAAAATCTTTTATAAAGTTATTCATTTTATTAGATTATAAATGAATATATTATATTTTATTTAAAAGATTTTGCTTTAAATATGGACCGTCGATTAAAGTAAATCAATCTGACCGTTGTTCATGAGTTAGTTACTATACGCATCCATTTTTCTATAAATAGAAGGTCATTCCTTCATTATTTTCTTACTAATTCACCGAAACTCTGAGAGATAAACTATAGAGAGAAAGAAGAAAAGTATTTTGTTACTTCACTACTTATATATCCAAAGATCTTTCTTAAGGTAGGGAATATTATTTGGTGTACTTTCGTAAGGGGTGTTATTCTTTTGTATTCATGAAGAGAACTTATGTTATTCCATTCTTTATTATTACATTGGAATAACTTTTGTACAAGGGCTACCCTATACTTGGTGACATTCTTTTATTATTCCATCTTTATTATTCATTTGAATATCACATACATGCGTTTTCGGCGGGACACAGTTCCATTCTTTATTATTCATTTGGAACATCACTGCACATGCATTTTACGCCGGGGACTGGTTCCGCTTTATTATTATTCTGTTGGAATATCCTGTCTGTGCATTTTACGCCAGACCTGATTCCATCCTTATTAGTATTCTGTTAGAATAACCTGTCTATGCGAAGTATCGCATGCATGGTGATTTCTGTTGTTATTCCATTCTTTATTATTCTGTTGGAACATCCTGTCGGTGCGAATTTTACCTGACCTGGTTCCGTTATTTAGTATTCTGTTGGAATAACTTTGTCATCATCTGAAACCGCATGCATGGTGATTTATTTTGTTATTCCATTCTTTATTATACTCAGTTGGTTAAAGTTTTGACTTCTATACTCCATGAAATTAGTGGAATATCCTTGATATTTGCGCTTCATCTAGTATCTTTTCATGGAAATATTCTTCTGAGCATTCTTGAATTTTACTCTACAAAGCAGTATTATGTTGACAATTTGGAGATTATTAGTTCCTGGATAAATTAATTCTTGAACTTATTTTATTAAATTCTTATATCATTGTCATCATCCTCATGTTTATATTTTTTTTTTAAATTCATCTGTGGCGTATAGTGCATAGATGGACTTGGTATGATTATGACCAGGGATTATTCGGTGTAATCATGGTAATAATAATGTTACAAATGATGTGGTAAAGTCCTCATTGGCCCGTAGTGCATTGATGGACAGTTGTTGGCATGATCATGACCATTAATGAATACACAAATATTCTTGGCCCGTAGTTCATGGATAATTGTGGTCGTGATACTAAAGAATATCCTTGGCCGTAGTACAGAGGTGATTCGATGATGTGGATTATTTATTAAGCTGAGTCTCAGCGATAAAAGTCATGAAAAACCTATAAAATCATAGAAGATATTAGATTTTATTCTCTACTTGACTCTTCTAATGGATTGCTTGTTCCGTTGCAATTAAACTTGATGTTTGTTATTGTGACGCCCCCAAAATTAGGTATACGTCACCCATCTTGGGTCGCCACTTACATGGTACATAAATTCAAATACAACTTAATAATACAACTGCTATGTATAATACGACAAAAAATATAAACTGTGAGTTTGAATACAAATATTGTCTACTAGAGATTATACAAACTCAAAAGGAGTCCTTATTACAATTATTATTACACTATTTCACGAATAGTGAGGACTACTAATGCTATCATCTCGTCCGTCACTCCGCTCCCCTAGTCCCTCGCTACGTTCTAATTTCACAAGAAGAGAACAATAAAAGTAAAAGGTGAGCTCAACTAGCCCAAAGAAGAAATATTAAGACTAAGATAATGCGTAATAATTTATTGTTAGCCTTCAACAAAGTGTTAAACCGATAAAATATAACAAACATCAAGTTTAATCACAATGGAATAAGCAATCCATTAGAAGAGTCAAGTAGGGAATAAAATCTACTATCTTCTATGATTTAAAAGGTTTTTCATCACTTTTATCATTGGGACTCAAATTTTAATAAATAATCCACATCATCGAATCACCCCGCACTACTACCAAGGATATTCTTTTAGTATCACAACCACAATTATCCATGCACTACGGGGCCAAGAATATTTGTGTATTCATTAATGGTCATGATCATGCCAACAAGCTCGTCCATCAATGCACTACAGCCAATGAGGACTTTTACCACATCATTTCTAACATTACGGCCATGATTACAATCAATAATCTCTCGTCATAATCATACCAAGTCCATCTATGCACTATAGGCCACGATGACTTTCAACAAAATATAAACATGAGGATAATGACAATGATATAAGAATTCAATAAAACAAGTTCAAGAATTATTTTATCCGAGAACTAATAACGTCCAAATTGTCAACATAATACTTTGCTTTGTAGAGTAAAATTCAAGAATGCTCGTAAGAATATTTCCATGAAAAGATATCGGATGAAAGCACAAATATCAAGGATATTCCACTAATTTCATGGAGTATAAAGTCAAAACTTTAACCAATCGAGTATAATAAGGAATGGAATAACAAAAGAAATCACCAGGGCATGCGATAGATCGCATGTGCGAGTTATTCCAATGTAATAATAAATCTTGGAATCGTGTCCCACAGAAACGCATGCATGTGATATTCCAAATGTAATAATAGAGAGAGAATCGGTCCCAGAAAAACGCATGCATGTGATATTCCAACGAGAATAATAAAGATTTTAACCAGTCCCACGTAGAACGCATGTATGTGATGTTCCAACAAAATAATAAAGATTTTAATCGGTCCCATAAAAATGCATGCATGTGATATTCCAATGTAATAATAAAGATTTTAACCAGTCCCAAGTAGAACGCATGACATGTGATGTTCCAAATGTAATGATAAAGAATGGAACAATGTAAGAATTTCACCAAGTATAGGGTCAGCAGATACAATCTGAGTTATTCCAATGTAATAATAAAGAATTGAATAATGAAGTTCTCTTCATAGATAAGAAAGAAATAATACTCCCTACCTTTTAAAAAAATGGATACAAGAATAGTGAGGTAGCAGACTTCTCTTCTTCTTTCTATAATTTCTCTCTATAATAATCGCTCTAAAGCTTTTGTAAATTGATGAGAAATGAAGGAAGAATGAGCTTCTATTTATAGGAAAATATAGTTTCGATAATTGCACGCTTTTGGGGCTCAAAAATTACGATCTGATACCTCCAACTTTTCTTTCATTTTTAATTTAGTCCTGCAAGTATTATCAATCTTGCACCAACTCCCTAATAGTAAATAATGTGAATCAATAGTTCAATCATGTGAACCAATAGTATAATCATGTGAAAATACTGAATTACAATTATAGACTCTCCATCTATACCTCTATTTTTAACTTAGTCATGTAAGTATTATCAATCTTACACCAACTCCCCTAATAGTAAAAAGAATATGAAACAATAGTATACACATGTGAACAAATAGTTATAATCATGTGAAATAATAGCAATCAATTGCTCATTTATCCGGTTAAATACCCGATTGGTCAAAATAACCTCAAGACACCAATTTTTATCGAAATAAATGTCGATTTTCACTAACACAAATAATTCCAACATAATGAAACTATTTTTATTAAAAATATAAAATTTGAAATTTCGAAGTTTGACTTTTCCTAAAAAAGTCAACTATTGACTTTTTGACCAAATAGTAAAAACTGATAAATTTTATGTTTATAGTCTATTTTTACTAATTTCATCGTTCCGGACTCAAATATCACGTCCGCGTCTCCAAATTCAACTTCGAGCACAACTTCAATATTAATAACATTCATCATTAATATTATAACTCATAATATTTATCAACCGTGTCGTTCCTCAGAAAGAGGGGCTTTCGAATAAGGATTTCTCCTATCATGCCGTGCAATTAGGTGACCAAACCTCTACTGACGTAACTTCTGACATTGTAAATATTGCAATTTAATAAAATGAGTAAATTTGTCATCTCAATTATTGACTTAATAATATATCATATAATACAGATGATACTGTGACAATAATCGAATCAATAATATGAGAGATATGATGCAATAATTACTATAGCAATAATTGAGTATAACCGGTGACTTCTCACGTAAGCATCAATAATCAATACCATGTACTACTATACAATCTCGCCAGACATCGCATTTTTACTACCGAAAGTAGTTCAATAAGATTAATCAGAAAAACTTCCGCCGTTATTTTCAATAAAATACTTTTGTCGCTTTCTCGATTCGACAATAATAATTACATTAATGGGGTCCACTAATGATTATGTCATCGTACGGATATTCCCCGACAAAAAGAATATTCCCCGACCAATCGAATATTATATAACAACTTGCATACTTTGCAAAATTTATAAATACTACCCACAACTATAATATTATCTCAAATTCACACCATAATATTAAAAAAAAATTTCGAAAAAATTAAATCTTTATTCGTAAAATTTGGGATTTTACAATCTCCCTTCCTTATGAAATTTCGCACTCAAAATTTACGTACGTACCTGGTATGCCGAACAGATGAGTACACTTCACCAGATTCTAACTCTTGAGGTATAACCTTTAAGCGTAGAATATATTCTAGGATTTTAACAGGTACATCTTCATACGTTAAATTATCCGCTATCTCGTCCGGTTCTAAATCAATAATGTGGTTCGGGTCGTCCATATATTTATGTAACATCGATACGTGACAAACGTTATAAACACGCAACATATTTTGAGGTAAAACGAGTCTATAAGCCATAGTTCCTACTCGATCGAGGATTTTAAATGGGCCAATTAAATCGAGGGTTGAGATTTCCTCTCTTCATCAATTCTTTCTTCTAGAATAACGCCTCTTTGAACTTCTTCTTCTTCCTATTCATCACTCCGAGTATGTAGTTTGAAATGACTTTAACTTTATCGATTAAAGTCAATGCTAATCGTATATTCGTTCTCTTGATGTGGGTCCCTGTAGTCTTTAACTCTATCTTCATCATTTGTAAGTTATACAAAATGAGTCTTTATGTTAACAACATCGCACTCAGAACGTGATACGATCTTTTACTCAACACGCCACCACCACGCTTCGCTTCTTCCACGATGATATTGAATTATGCGATCGTAATCTTTAATGTATTTCGAGCCAACGTCTTTGGCGCATGTTAAGTTTATTTTAGTTGAAGAAATATTTGAGGGTTTAAGAAATGGGTTTTGTCTTTGATGGGGTCAATACAAAATTCGATTTCACGCCTAGGGGTAGGCTAAGAAGTCTTCAAGAATACGTTAGAAATCTATTAACAATAGAAATGTCATTCAAAACCGTGACTCACATCCAAGACTTGGATAAGACGTCACAATCGATACTATCAACTTGCCATCGCTATTCACAACATCGCCACTGAAGTAAAGTCGGCGGCATTCCACACAAGGAAGTCAACAACGAAAGGCTCGGGGCTCTTTACTTATGGCTTGATATGACAGTGATTGACTTTAGTGGTTTGGTTACTTAAAAAGTTAGGAATACGAAAGCTAACAACCTTACGAAAAGCATGATGAGTAGTTAACCAATCGATTCCAAAAATCACATCCATGCAAATATTTTCAAAGAGATAAGATCGACAGGTAACGTGAAAGTGTTGATTTGAATCAAACAAGATTTATAAATAGTAGAGGTAACGAAGTTTTCTCCCAACTGAGTTTCAACAGATAAATCAAAGTCTAACTTCTCTGGAGTTAAATTCAAACATTAAACACAACTAGGTGAAATAAAAGAGTGAGTAGAACCGGTATCTAACACGGTATAGACTTCGCAAAAGTTTATGATTAATTTACCCGTTTATTTAGGTTCCTCGTTACGAAAAAAATGCTCTCTCTTAAACTACCAGTTTTGGCTTGTCTGGGACATCCTTTGGCATCACTATCCCAGCTGGACTTGACTTCACCATACGACAAAATCTAGCTAGGTGACCTTCTCTTCCGTAATTGAAACACGTTTTGGATTGCTGCGTACAGTTTGGACGGATGTGTCCCTCCTGTCCGCATTTGAAACATACGACCGATGATCGTTCTTCTTCCTTTGAAACGGGTGTTGGTGCTGCTGTCTTTCCATCATTATTGAACCTTCTCTTCTTGAAATTTCCACTTTTATTATTTTGGCCATGATTACCACCGAAGTGGTTATCATTCCTGGCATGATAATTTCCCCCACGATGGTTATCATTGTTCCGATGACCGTTGCCACTGGTACGATTATTATCGTGTTGTTGGTCATTGTCTTTTGGTTGTGCTGACTTATTATCGCGCTCCAATAACTGAGCCCTATTCACAACATCTGAATATAAACAAAGTTTGTGAGAAATAAGATATTAATGTATCTCAGGTTTCAAACCTCTTAGAAACAGTCGCGTCATTCGCTCCTCATTATCGACCAAATGGGATACAAACCGGGACAACTCTGCAAAGTTAGCCTCATACTGCGACACGGTCATATTATTTTGCTCCAGCTTGATAAACTCCACCTCCTTCATGTGACGAATACTTTCGGGAAAATACTTGTCGTTGAATAGCTCTTGGAACTTCTCCCAAGACATCTTGAGTGCGTCAGTCTGGGTACGTTTTACAGATTCCCACCAATGATCTGCTTCTTCACGCAACATAAAGGTGGCAAAGAAAACCTTTTGCTCCTCTGTGAAAGTAGTATGCACACAAGCCAATCATGTTTGATGATAAAGCATATACTTTGTAACAATCTTATTCATTTATTAATAAAAAGTATTAATTTATTAAAGGTTTTAATTATCTATATGATGCTGTTTTATAATATGTGATAAACCCATAGTTTTAAGCAATGCTTTTAGAATAATGATGATGATCATTCTAATGAGATCTAAATTCTTAGAAAGCTTAAAACTAAAATAGTTCCCAATCATTGGATTACTAAATTGGGGATTAGTGAATCCGGATAGATTGGTGCATCGTTGCTTGCTCATTGGATGAGGATGATTGATCTCATGATCATTTGTGTGGAGACACTAAAGCAAGTATGTAGGTGCTTATTAGAGAATAAGTTCAACGAGCGTTGGCTCGCTAAGGAATACCTAATGGAGTTTTATTTGCTTTCAATAGGAATTCCTGTGTAGTGATAGTAGTACAAGTAATCCTTGGACTTGAGATCATCATAGTATTTTGTGTATGATGAGTTATACTTTGACTTATTCCTTAAGACCCTTTAGGGTATATCAAAGGGTATGCTTGGGTATAATAAGTTGTACATGGAGATAATGTATGATCGATAAAGAATCTACCACTTCTAATAAAAGAAGAGAAATGTCCTATGTGATTCGATAAATGACAACCCAAAGAGTCCTTGGCGGCGGTAATGAAATTAGAAAGGAGTTTCTAATTTGCATTATTTGAGTTGTGCATTTAAGGATCGAAATACATATAATTAAATAAAATAAGACTTGTGACAATGAATTCCATGCCTTATATTTAATTGGGACATTGTATGGTAGAAGGATTGAATTGTATTTATAACTATTTACTCAAAGGTTCTTTTATGATTAATGTTGAAATCTATATTATCCGGAAAGTCGTTTGATCATTGGGGAGGCTTATCCTATTGTAGAATAAATATTATTTATTTAAATAAATTAATTGTTTAATTTATTTATTTAAATAAGATTAAATTGTTCTAATTGATTTATTCACAACCGGTTTAATATGGAGAACCTAAAGGGTCACACCATAAAAGGAAGAATAATTATTTAAGAAGTTAATGGCATAATCGTAATAATATATTTATGTATATTTAATTTAATCTATGGTGATAGAATAAATTAAATAGCTTAATATTTATTATTTAATATTTTAGAAATATTAAATATAAATTAATAAGAGGAGTCTTATTAATATTATTACAATTATTATTATTTTAATTTCTAAAAGAGTTTAGGAATTAATTTAATATAAGTACTTCTCATTTATTCCTAATTGGATTAGGAAGGAAAATTAGTTAAAGGAGTTTAATTAATTATCCCTAATAAGATTAGGAGCTTAATTAATTAAAAGAATTTAATTAATTAAAACCCAATTCCTTAATTGTTAAGGTGGGTTGCCCACATCTATAAATAAGAGGAGTCTTATTATGGGTGTAAAAGGTTGTTGACTTTGACAACTACATAATAATTCCAATTTGTTGGGAGAGTACACCTTTTCTATAGAGATAGAAAACTAGGGTTTGAGCCAATAACCCTTCTTCTTGAATTTTCTTCTTCCTCGTGGATCACCTCTGAGGCCCAAACATATGGGTGGCTAACGTTGATCAAAGGAAGGAACCAAACCCGGTGGATTCAAGTTGAGCGAAAGGATTTGGAGGTGAACTTGTACTGAGAGGGCTCGATCTTCAAGGGTATGATTTTATTCTTTATCTTTTCGTTTAATTAATAATTATCATAAAGGGTGATCCGGGGTATATGGTTTGTAAATTTTTTAAACTCGATTTTACACGCTTAGCATTATTTTACAATTTGATTACTTGTATACGAAATATTACAAACCTAATAAAGTGGTATCGAGCCAAACCTTTATCACGAATTATTAATTGTTCGATTTGATATGTATGTTGATATGTGCTTAGAAACAATTTTATTGGGCATAATTTTGTTGTATAAAATTTAACAAAAAAAAAAAAATACCGCGTGAACTCCTCAAGCCTTCCGTACCACGGACTTAGCATTAACAAGTTATTTTTTTAAAGAATCATACACTAAATCGAGATTGCATGAAAAAAGGATAAAGACGCAGTTTTGTTTTGTTTTTTTATATATATATATATATAATATATATATATATATATATATATATATATATATATATATATATATATTATATAATTATTATATAATTAAAATAAAAGTTTATTTTAATTTTAAAATAAAAGGTTTATTTTAATATTAAAATATAAAGTTTTATTTTAATTTTAAATAATTTTATAATTAAAATAAAAAAAGGTTTATTTTAATTTTAAAATTAGAATTTCATGCTAACTAATTAGAGTTGGAATTGGATTCCATGAAAACTAATTGGAGTTGAAATTGGATTTTATTTTTCCTAAAATAAAGGAGTTTATTTGTGAATAGGGAAGTAAATCCATCTTTCCTTAAATAAAGGAGTTTGTTTAGATATGAAATAAGATTTCATATTATTCAAAATAAAAGAGTTTATTTGTGAATAGGAAAGAGAATCCATGTTTCCTTAAATAAAGGAGTTTATTTAAATATGAAATAAGATTTCATATTATTCAAAATAAAAGAGTTTATTTGTGAATAGGAAAAGAATATCCGTGTTTCCTTTAATAAAAATTTTTTTTTTTACATGGAATTGGATTCCATAATTAATTAAAATAAAAGAGTTTATTTTAATTAAAGATTTTTTTTTCATGGAATTGGATTCCATAATTAATTAAAATAAAAGAGTTTATTTTAATTAAAGATTTTTTTTACATGGAATTGGATTCCATAATTAATTAAAATAAAGGAGTTTATTTTGATTAAAGATTTTGATTAAAATAAAATAGTTTATTTTATTCAAAATTAGATAAATTAAAATAAAATAGTTTTATTTTGATTTAAATTTGGATTAAAATAAAGGAGTTTATTTTGATTCAAAATTAGATTTTATACTAACTAAATTTGCCCATTAAATGATATCAATATATATATTAAATGTTTATTATTCATAAAATGAATGTTATTTATTGATGCGTATGATGATGTGTATGATAATAAATGGGATTGATTATGGATTATCGACCAATGTGATTGGATTTTATTTTAGTTGGATGCGTGAATGTATGAGTTTTATTAAATGGGTCTACAGCGCCTCGCCTTCTCTAATTTTTCTTAATGTAAATTCTATCTCCTCCTATGTATTTCCCTCGATCACGATCAAGGTTTCTATTTATTTTAAATAGTTTTGTAATAGAATAGTTAGAATTAATTTTGGAGAATTAGAGATCAAGAAACAAGAAGCAACGAAGCCAAGACCCGGTTTGTAATGGAGCCCGGGTTTAAATGTAATAGTTATATTTAAATATTATTTCTTGCACCCTAGGGTTTGACCTTTTGGTTCACTTGGTGGCTCTAGTGAACCAAACTAGAATAAAAGTCCATAATCAATCCTGGATAGAATATAGTATTCTATATGTGCATGCTTATACTATATATATTATATATTATGCAAACATGCTTCGCATGTTAATTAATATAACGCGTATTTTATATATATATGTGCATGCGCGCTAAACAAGATGAGACAAATTAATAACAAACCCCTCAATTTTTTTTTATATTAAGTCCTAAGCGTTCAAAGATATTTGGAATATCGAACGTCGCCTTCTAGCATGATAAAATTAATAGAGTATTAAATATTTAATATGAGTTTGTTGTGTCACCACAAGGCAAGTATTAAGTATTTAAGATGTTAATTTATCACATTTGATGCTTATAAAGAAAATTGAACAATATTGTTTTGTTGTGTCACCACAAGGATGATATTTTTCTTTTTTGAATATATGGAGTGCTAGATCGGACTTAACTTGGATAATTTTGATTCTGGATGTGCCACCACTGATCAAAATAATCTAAGAGGCAAAATACAAGGAGTTGCATAGTTGATGTAATTGACAAGAGTTGTCTACCTATTTATTTATATATAGTTTGTTGTGTCACCACAAGGCTATATACATTTGAAATGGGATCCTTATTCTCACTAAAGAAATCTTTAATTAGATTTTTCTTAGAACTATATAAGTGAGGTAATATAGTTTGAAGAAAATAGTAGGAGATACCAATTTAAAATAAGACCTAAATTATTTTGGTAATTAATAAAAGAATGTATGTTAAAATGTTGTTAATTACAAATTCATTTACGAAATTTTACAATGTCTAAAATTACTATCATCGCGAAGCATATTAGATGCTAAATTAACCGCATCAATTAAACAGATTGGTTAAGGAAATTGAGAAAAGTTCTCACAAATGAAAAAAGCTATCTTATGTCCTTAATACGCCTATCCTACTTGATAGTTGCGCATAATGCCTCGAGGAATAGATTGCTATTTTTAGAAAGTGGCAAGATGATGCACAATTGGCTCGATGCATCATGCTCGTATCCATGAAAGTAACGAGCTTCAAATACAAGATAAAACTATGGATACTCCTACTATATTCCCGCACATCAAGTAGTTGATGGTGAGGAAAGTAGGATTGATAGATATCGAGATATCTAAGGAGCTCTTCCGATCTAGAATGGCCAATGACACTATAAGATGCATAAAAAAGGTTCTTAACATAATCAATTTGATTGATCAATTAGACAACCGGTTTTGTCATGGATGGAGAGTTGAGCCAAGATTTGATCTTGCACTCACTCCCCGGACTCCTTTCACAATTGTTGTGAATTTTTATATGAACAAGCTAGATATCGACTTTGGCGATTTGCTTAACATGTTGAAAAAATGATGAGAGTCACTTTCCAACCAAGAAAGACCATGTCTTCTTGGTAGAAGCGAAAGAATCTTCCTAAAAAGAAGAACGATTCAAAGAAGGTATATAGAAAGGCATAAACAAAGGATAATAAGAACAAAACTGATACGGATAGCAAAGGAGTTTGCTTCCACTGCAATAAGCCTGGACATTGGAAAGAAAATGCGAGAAGCATCTTGCAGAGGCTAACCAAAGAAGCTTAGTGAAGTTTCGGTTACAAATACAAATTTGTTCATGATTTAAAATAAATTTTTCTTTAAGTCAAGGTTCTACTTTGGTATTGGATACCGACTTTGGTTATCATAAATATAGATTTATGAAGGGACCAAGCAGAAGTAGAAAGTTAAAAAAATATAAGTAATCCTATATGTGGGAAATGTAACAAAGGTTGTTACATTAGCCATAGAAACTTATAGTTTAGCAATGTCTACGGGCAAGTCTGTTAAGTCAATAAGTTGTTATTGTATTCCAGTTCTCGTTGGAAACATTATTTTATTTTATTGTTGGACAATGAAATCTTTGGTATTATAATTAAGAACAACTGTTGTTCTATTTATAATAATAATGTTTCGTATAGAACTGAAAGATCACTTAATGGATTTTGTATACTTGACTTATGTAAAAATTATTTTGTGAATTGAACAAACTAGTATGAGAAAAGGAGATGATCATTCAAAGAGTTAAATGTGTGTATTTGCTAAAATACAAGTGTGAATTATTTGAAAGGTTCAAAGAATTCAGAAGTGAAACAAATTGGCAATGTATTAAGATTCTTTGATTAGATCAAGGAATAAATATTTGTGCAATAAGTTTTTAGATCATCTCAAATGGTTTTCTCACAATGGACGCCTCCAGATACGCAATAATTGATTGATGTGTCTGAATGAAAAATCGTACCTTGTTGGACATGGTGCGGTCCATAATGATTTTACCGACATTCCAAAGATCCTTTTGGGATAATGTCCTAGAAATGGTGCGACATATCTACGAAAAATGGTAACCTCAAAATCATTTGAAGACTCCATAAAAGTTATGGATGTGGAGGATTCCTAATCTTAAGTATGTTAAGATAAGGGGTTGTCCAACTTATGTGAAAAGGTTTCAAAGGATAAGCTTGGGACAAGATTTAACAAGTACAATTTGTGGGACATCCTAAAGTAAGTTTAGGGTATATGTTCTATAATCCTACTTAGCAAAAAAAGGTGTTTGTTGCGAAACACGCTGCCTTCTAAGATAAAGGCGTTTATCATTGAAGGGGCTAGTGGGAGGATAATAGATCTTGAAAAGTTCAAGAACCACAAAACACTATAAGTCAAATAAGAGGAACCTATAGATAGACTGTTTATACCACAACCGAATCGTAAATGCGAATAGTCACCAGAAGATACCTAGGAGGTATGGATTCATCATGGATGATGATGATGAGGTACACATCATGAAGATGATGATCCGAGTTACATTCGATGAGGTAAGACTTCTAGTGTGTACAAAAGGGAACGATTAGAGCGCCGTGACATTCCTAATATTATATGTTGATATACTACTACGGATAAGGAATGACATACCAATGCTACAATCAAGAATGATAAAGTTGTCTAAACATTTCTCCATGAATGGTTTGGGAAGAGTATCTTAATTGGGGATAAAATTTATATAGATAGATTCAAGAGGATGCTCGACTTAAACCCAAGGAACGATATATTCATTTGATGCTAAAGTTGTTTAGCATGGCAAACTCAAGAGATGTCTCATGTCGATGAGCTATGGAGTGTATCTCTTAATAGTCCCCACGCACTCTCGAAAGAGAGGTCGCGTGAGTGACAATCATGTATGCAATGAAATGTACGAGACACGATGTTGATCGACCATATTATGGAGAAGTTCATTGTAAGACGGTGAAAAACATCTTAAAGTGCTTAACCCAAGACTAAGGATGTGATCATATTCATGGTGGGTCTAAATTAAAACTAGAGGGCTTAAAAGACTCAAGTTTTTCGATGCACTCAAGACGATCAAAATCCACTTTAAGGTAAAGCGTTATCTTGAATAGTGGTGCAGTTGAATTGGAAAGGTTCCAAACAAAGAAAGAGTTCTTTGGTTTAGTGATAAAAACAAAGTATATAGCTATAAATGAAGCTGCAAGTTGATTGTTTTGGATTAAAAGTTCATTACGTAACTAGGAATAGTTACTAAGTCTCATCTTGGATCTAAACATGTGTTGTGGCACTTTCATTTGATTATTAGAATCATTGAAAGATGGGAAATCACTATAGAGATAGTGGACTCTCATGAACAACATTACATATCCATTAATTAAAGCTTATCCAACAGTAGGATAATCGTCACTTAGAGAAGAAGAGTATGAGTTACCATGACGATTGGCTTTAGTGCAAGTGGGAGATTGAAAGTAGTATGCACACAAGCCAATCATGTTTGATGATAAAGCATATACTTTGTAACAATCTTATTCATTTATTAATAAAAAGTATTAATTTATTAAAGGCTTTTAATTATCTACATGATCTTTGTTTTATAATATGTGATAAACCCATAGTTTTAAGCAATGCTTTTAGAATAATGATGATGATCATTCTAATGAGATCTAAATTCTTAGAAAGCTTAAAACTAAAATAGTTCCCAATCATTGGATTACTAAATTGGGGATTAGTGAATCCGGATAGATTGGTGCATACGTTGTTTTTTCATTGGATGAGGATGATTGATCTCACGATCATTTGTGTGGAGACACTAAAGCAAGTATGTAGGTGCTTATTAGAGAATAAGTTCACCGAACGTGGCTCGCTAAGGAATACCTAATGGAGTTTTATTTGCTGTCAATAGAATTCTCAGTAGTGATAGTAGTCAAGTAATCCTTGGACTTGAGATCATCATAGTATCTTGTGTATGATGAGTTATACTTTGACTTATTCCTTAAGACCCTTAGGGTATATCAAAGGGTATGCTTGGGTATAATAAGTTGTACATGGAGATAATGTATGATCAATAAAGAATCTACCACTTCTAATAAAAGAAGAGAAATTTCCTATGTGATTCGATAAATGACAACCCAAAGAGTCCTTGGCAAAGCGAGAATGAAATTAGAAAGGAGTTTCTAATTTGCATTATTTGAGTTGTGCATTTAAGGATCGAAATACATATAATTAAATAAAATAAGACTTGACGGTAATTCCATGCCTTATATTTAATTGGGACATTGTATGGTGGAAGGATTGAATTGTATCAGAACTATTTACTCAAAGGTTCTTTTATGATTAATGTTGAAATCTATATTATCCGGAAAGTCGTTGATGATCGCTAGGAGGCTTATCCCTATTGTAGAATAAATATTATTTATTTAAATAAATTAATTGTTTAATTTATTTATTTAAATAAGATTAGAATTGTTCTAATTGATTTATTCACAACCTAGGTTTAATATGGAGAACCTAAAGGGTCACACCATAAAAGGAAGAATAATTATTTAAGAAGTTAATGGCATAATCGTAATAATATGTTATGTATATTTAATTTAATCTATGGTGATAGAATAAATTAAATAGCTTAATATTTATTATTTAATATTTTAGAAATATTAAATATAAATTAATAAGAGGAGTCTTATTAATATTATTACAATTATTATTATTTTAATTTCTAAAAGAGTTTAGGAATTAATTTAATATAAGTACTCTCATTTATTCCTAATTGGATTAGGAAGGAAAATTAGTTAAAGGAGTTTAATTAATTATCCCTAATAAGATTAGGGAGCTTAATTAATTAAAAGAATTTAATTAATTAAAACCCAATTCCTTAATTGTTAAGGTGGGTTGCCCACATCTATAAATAAGAGGAGTCTTATTATGGGTGTAAAAGGTTGTTGACTTTGACAACTACATAATAATTCCAATTTGTTGGGAGAGTACACCTTTTCTATATAGATAGAAAAACTAGGGTTTGAGCCAATAACCCTTCTTCTTGAATTTTCTTCTTCCTTGGTGGATCACCTCTAGAGGCCAAACATATGGGTGGCTAACGTTGATCAAAGGAAGGAACCAAACCCTGGATTCAAGTTGAACGCGAAAGGATTTGGAGGTGAACTTGTACACGAGGAAGCTCGATCTTCAAGGGTATGATTTTATTCTTTATCTTTTCGTTTAATTAATAATTATGCATAAAGGGTGATCCGGGTATATGGTTTGTAAATTTTTTAAACTCGATTTTACACGCTTTCCGCATTATTTTGCAATTTGATTGCAGACATGAATATTACAAACCTAACACTTTCGAGCATCCCAAGACCTCAAATATCTTGGTGATCTCGCTTTAACCACGTCTTCGCCTTTAAGTGGTTCGGCTTTCCCAAAAACTCCAAAGTGGTCCCAGCTCCTTGAATCGCTAATGCGGTGACTAGCAACCGTGGGTTGCCATTGTTTCCTCCTGCATTATGAGCAGGCCGAGCCGCTTCTCTCGATGTTGCATAAATTCTAAAAAGCTCCTAAACGTCTGTCGTTCATCAATTGATCGGTGTTGTTGTTTACGGAGGGATTGTCGCCTCCGATGCACGTTATTACGATTGTTGATCCATGAGACTCAACGGTCTCTTGTGCTCCATTGCTATTCTCAATATTCTCGGATGCCATTTTCAAATCACCACACAAAACAAGGGTTAATTGACATGCAACATATTATCCATATACTCGACCAACCAATTAAATACCAAATAAACTTAGGTAGGTCATACTAGCGAATGAATTCTCGTCTCTCCCTCCTAGTTCTAGTCTCACATCTTAGCCGGGATCATATCCTAAGCTTTGATACCAACCGTGGCGCCCCCCAAAATTAGGTATACGCCACCCATCTTGGGTCGCCACTTACATGGTACATAAATTCAAATACAACTTAATAATACAATCACATGTACAATACGACAAAACATAAACTGTGAGTTTGAATACAAATATTGTCTACTAGAGATTATACAAACTCAAAAGGAGTCCTTATTACAATTATTATTACACTATTTCACAGAATAGTGAGGACTACTAATGCTATCATCTGGTCCGTCACTCCGTTCCCCGACTAGTCCCTGCTACGTTCTCATTTCCTGAAGAGAACAATAAAAGTAAAAGGTGAGCTCAACTAGCCCAGTAAGAAATATTAAGACTAAGATAATGCAGAATAATTTATCGTTAGCCTTCAACAGTGTTAAACTGATAAAATATAACAAACATCAAGTTTAACTGCAGCTGAATAAGCAATCCATTATAAGAGTCAAGTAGGGAATAAAATCTACTATCTTCTATGATTTAAAAGGTTTTTCATCACTTTTATCGCTGGGACTCAACTTAATAAATAATCCACATCATCGAATCACCCCTGCACTACGGCCAAGGATATTCTTTAGTATCACAACCACAATTATCCATGCACTACGGGCCAAGAATATTTGTGTATTCATTAATGGTCATGATCATGCCAACAACTGTCCATCAATGCACTACGGGCCAATGAGGACTTTTACCACATCATTTCTAACATTACTAAGCATGATTACAATCAATAATCTCTCGTCATAATCATACCAAGTCCATCTATGCACTATAGGCCACGATGACTTTCAACAAAATATAAACATGAGGATGATGACAATGATATAAGAATTCAATAAAACAAGTTCAAGAATTATTTTATCCAGAACTAATAACGTCCAAATTGTCAACATGATAATCGCTTTGTAGAGTAAAATTCAAGAATGCTCGTAAGAATATTTCCATGAAAAGATATTTGGATGAAGCGCAAATATCAAGGATATTCCACTAATTTCATGGAG
This sequence comes from Panax quinquefolius, assembly GCA_020205615.1. Classification (NCBI taxonomy): domain Eukaryota; kingdom Viridiplantae; phylum Streptophyta; class Magnoliopsida; order Apiales; family Araliaceae; genus Panax; species Panax quinquefolius. Next base: position 15,167,631 of record CM035167.1, read on the forward strand.
TATAGAAGTCAAAACTTTAACCAACTAAGTATAATAAGGAATGGAATAACAAAAGAAATCACTAGGCATGCGATAGATCGCATACGCAAAAGCTATTCCAATGTAATAATAAATACGAAATCGGTCCCAAGCATAAAACGCATGCATGTGATATTCCAATGTAATAATAAAGACAGAATCGGTCCGGCAGAAACGCATGCATGTGATATTCCAAATGTAATAATAAAGATTTTACCGTGTCCCATGTAGAACGCATGCAGCACGATGTAACAACCCCAAAATAGGTCCATTCCATCCAACCCATTCTCGAGTCGTCAATACATGGTACGTAAAAACAACTACAACTTTATTACAACAATTGTCGTGCAAAATACAAAACACATATGCTTTGTGAGTTTGGATACAAATATATACCAATTGTAGACGTCACAATGACACCTTACATAAAGGTATAGTTAAAAAGCTGCTTTTAGAAATTAGAATCTTTGGGAAGTGCTCAAGAAAACCTTCGTATACGGGAGGCCATGCTTTTAGGTTATGGTAGATATCATATGGCCACGTAATTATCCTTAGTTGATTGAATAAACCCCAAAGAAAAACGAGAAGATTACTATCATATTCTTCCCAAGTGGCGAGTCTTCTCTTGACATATCATTATCTCCACTGCCTCTAATTTGGTATTATACTCCAAACAAACACCAAGATTATATAGGTAGTGCTTGTAAATATACTCAAAGAAGTGGATGAGCACAACCATGTCTTATGATAACACGAGGTTGTATGTCATTAGACATCTTGTATGATAGTGACAAAACACCCTTCCAAGTTAAATTCACCTCACCCTCAACATCTATAGACCACCACTCTATTCCTCGCTATCCCCGCTCGACCCAAATACACTTTTATTACACGAAAGGAATTGTGAAACAAAGGGTGAGCACAACTAGCTCAAGAAAGAATATTATGACTAAAGATAAATAAATTATCAATAGTCTTCATCAATGAATAAATCGAGATTTAGAACATATGGTAGATGATAAAACTTTTCAACCATAGTTGCGTGAATGAAAGCGAATCCATTAGGAGAGTCAAATAGACTATAAAGTCTATTGTCTTCTCCATATTAAAAATCCACCAACAATGTTTTATCCTCGTAACATCAATCAACAATTCCTCATCCCACAATCACGTGTATAACTTCATAATCGTAATTGTAGTTCTAAATTCCTTTCCTCATCCAAGACAAAGATAATTTTCATCACTTGTCTTTACCCGAAACATCAAAGATCATGGTTATACCAAATCACAGCCTCTGCTCATAATCATACTAATAAATTCATCTTTGCACCACGACCAAAGATATTCATCAACAGCTCATCTTTACACTACATGCTAAAGATATTCATCAACAGTCATCTTTGCATTACGAGCCAAAGATATTCATCAATAATTCATCTTTGCACTACAAAGCTAAAGATATTCAACAACGGGTCATCTTTTGCATTACAAGCCAAAGATATTCATCAATAATTCATCTTTGCACTACAAAGCAAAGATATTCAACAACAGTCGTCATCTTTGCATTCTGAGCAAAAGATATTCATCAATAATTCATCTTTGCACTCACAAAGCAAAAGATATTCAACAACAGTGTCATCTTTGCATTACAAGCCAAAGATATTCATCAATAATTCATCTTTGCACTAAAATTTAAAGATATTTTAGACGAAAAGAAAAAATTTTCATTTTTGGTGAATAGTCTTCAGATTATTAAGTGAATAGTCTTGATATCGTGAATAAGAATCTGAATACACCAAAAAGATAGAAATTCCACAAAAAAAATATCTTCACGCTTACATGAATAGTACTTTCGTGAATAAGAACTCATGAATAGTAACTCGTGAATAGTAACTTGTGAATAGTAACTCGTGAATAGTAACCCACATGAAAAAGTTCCAAATTTGATAAAAAATTCCAACCAATATTTCAAAGATAATGATATTGAAGAAATAATATCATTTGAGAAGAAAATAACATCCCTTACCTCGAAAGACAAGATTTCTAGTTGAAACACCTTGGATATAGTCTTTGAAGGAAACTTGCAAATCCTAACAATACTCAAAGTATACTCAAAATACTCACAAGAATACGCTCGATAATATAGAGAGAAAGAGAGAAAACTTGTTTCTACGGTGTGATTTTCAATTCTAACTTAGCCCTCTATTTATAGGAAAATGTTAGCACGCAAAGCGGACTTGACCAGAACTTTGATGGCTTTACACGCTACTATTCCACCCACCAAAAATCAGCCATCTTCCCCAACAACCAAGAGTGGGGCCCACTCAATTCTAGAATTTTCCACCAAAATCTAATTTCCGAATCAGCCACCTCTTAAAATTCATAACAAATCATACGTTCATTTTAACGGTTCAAAATTGGTGGACATATACTCAACTTATATATGTATAACATATCCAAAAATTACAACGATCCAACGGTCGGATCAAAATTTATAACTCATGCAATATAGCTGAAGAACACTGATTTTTCGGACTATTAGTCCTTTGGACCAGTTTCATTCAAAATTTCACCACGAAATATCTACAAAGAATTTTTGGATGATTCAAATTTCTACAGTTAGCTTACTTCTAGGGCTTTCTTTTGATATATGGCTCATCTCTTAACTCATTATACACAAAGAGTTATGGATTTTACAAAATCAAGTAATAAACTAATTTTTCTGAAAATCCCATATTTTGTTCTCCATTTCGACAAATACTGATAAAACACCTCAACATTAATTCCTTCATTTATAACCACATAAATAAATCCATCATTTATATCCACATCAAATAAATATTTCATTGTCATATAAATAAATAATTAATTATTCATAAATAATATTATAGAATCACATAATGACAACCGTGCGCCTCAGAGAAGGGGGCTTTCCAATAAGAATTTCTCCTTCTTCAAGCGCAATTAGGTGACCAAACCTCTCCTTGATGAACTTTCTAGACATTGCCAATAATGTTATCTAATAATATTATTCAAATAATATGAATTATTGATCCGATAATGGAGATATCATGTGCGTTGACAATTATTGAACAACAATAATATAAAATATCAACGCATCAATTATTGAATCAATAAAATAAAATATTGAATAAAGAATTATTTGTAACAATTATTGAGTAGTGCCTTCTTACGTAAGAATCAATAATTCAAAATACTGTAATAATACCGTGCTCTTTCGTGCAACAACGCCGCATATTACTTTACTTTACCAACCGGGTATTCCAACAAAGTGTTAATTGATATCGATTATGCCGTTATTTATAAAAACTCAATTTTGTCGTTTTCTCCATCCGACGCTTATTCTCATTATGGGGCCCACAAATAAATGCTACTGCCGCAATATTTAATATTCCCCACAATAATGAATACTTTATACCCACTTGCGTATTTTGAAAAAAATTTCATATATCACCCTTAACTTTAACTTTTATCAATTTAACCATTTACCTGAATAGAAAAATTGAATACTTTTATTTCATAAAATTCGGGTCTTACAGACGGGATGTTCCAACAAAATAATAAAGACGGAATCGGTCCCAAGCATAAAATACACGTACGTGATATTCCAATGTAATAATAAAGATTTTAACCAGTCCCGTAGAACCTTATGAGCGAGATGTTCCAATGTAATGATAAAGAATGGAACAACGTAAGAATTTCACCAAGTATAGGGTAGCCCACGTACATACAAGTTATTCCAATGTAATAATAAAGAATTGAATAACGAAGTTCTCTTCATAGATAAGAAAGAAATAATACTCCCTACCTTTAGAAAAACCGGATACAAGAATAGTGAGGTAGCGAGACTTCTCTCTTTTTTCTATAATTTCTCTCTATAATAATCGCTTCTAAAGCTTTTGTGAATTGATGAGAAATGAAGGAAGAATGAGCTTCTATTTATAGGAAAATATAGTTTCGATAATTGCACGTTTTGGGGCTTAAAAAATTACAGTACAATACCTCCAACTTTTCTTTCATTTTTAATTTAGTCCTGCAAGTATTATCAATCTTACACCAACTCCCCTAATAGTAAATAATGTGAATCAATAGTTCAATCATGTGAACCAATAGTATAATCACGTGAAAAATATGAATTACAGTATAGTACCTCCATCTATACCTCCATTTTTAACTTAGTCATGTAAGTATTATCAATCTTGCACCAACTCCCCTAATAGTAACAAGAATGTGAAACAATAGTATACACATGTGAACAAATAGTTATAATCATGTGAAATAATAGCAATCAATTGCTCATTTATCCGGTTAAATACCCGATTGGTCAAAATAACCTCCAGACACCAATTTTTATCGAAATAAATGTCGATTTTCACTAACACAAATAATTCCAACATAATGAAACTATTTTTATCAAAATATAAAATTTGAAATTTCGAAATTTGACTTTTCCCAAAAAAGTCAACTGTTGACTTTTTGACCAAATATTAAAAACCGACAAATTTTGTATTTATAGTCTATTTTTACTAATTTTATCGTTCCGGACTCAAATATCACGTCCGCGTCTCCAAATTCAACTTCGAGCACAACTTCAATATTAATAACATTCATCATTAATATTATAACTCATAATATTTATCAACCAGGTCGTTCCCAGGAAAGAGGGGGCTTTCCAATAAGGATTTCTCCCCTGTCATGCGCAGCAATTAATTAGGTGACCAAACCTCTCCTCGATGTAACTTACAGACATTGTAAATATTGCAATTTAATAAAATGAATAACTTTGTCATCTCAATTACTGACTTAATAATATATCATATAATACAGATGATATTGTGTCAATAATCGAATCAATAATATGAGAGATATGATGCAATAATTACTATAGCAATAATTGAGTATAACCGGGTGTGACTTCTCACGTAAGCATCAATAATCAATCTGGGTGCAGTCATTATGCAACCACGCAGTATTCATTTCTTTACTAACTAGGTAGTTCAATAATATTAACTGTGAAAACTTCCGCCGTTATTTTCAATAAAATACTTTTGTCGTTTTCTCAATCCGACAATAATTCCGTTGTGGGGTCCACTAGTGATTATGCCGTCGTACGGATATTCCCCGACAAAAAGAATATTTCCCGACCAATCGAATATTATATAACAACTTGCATACTTTGCAAAATTTATAAATACTACCCACAACTATAATATTATCTCAAATTCACACCATAATATTAAAAAAAATATTTCGAGAAAATTAAATCTTTATTCGTAAAATTTGGGATTTTACAGTTATATTTTATCAGTTTAACACTGTTGAAGACTAATGATAATTTATTCTGCATTATCTTAGTCATAATATTTCTTACTGGGCTAGTTGAGTTCACCCTTTCTTTCACTGTTCTCCTCAGGAAATGAGAACGTAGCTGGGACGAGTCGGGGATCGGAGTGATGGTTTGGATGATAGTATTAGCTAGTAGTCCTCACTATTCTATTAAATAGTGTGATAATAAATGTAATGAGGACTCCTTTTGAGTTTGTATACTCTCTAGTAGACAATATTTGTATTCAAACTCACAGTTTATGTTTTATCGTATTGTACATGACAGTTGTATTAGTAAGTTGTATTTGAATTCTATACCATGTATCTGGCGACCCAAGATGGGTGATGTATACCTAATTTTGGGGGCGTCACAGTTGGTATCAAAGCTTAGGGATATGATCCCTGGCTAAGATGTGAGACTAGAACTAGGTGTGGAGAGACGTGGAATTCCTTCGCTAGTATGACCTACCTAAGTTTATTTGATATTTAATTGGTCGGTCAGAATATTGGGATAATATGTTACATTTCAATTAACCTTTGTTTTGTGTGGCGATGTCTGAAAATGACATCCGAGAATGTTGAGAATAAAGAATGGAGCACAGGAGACCGCTGAGTCTCCACGGATCAATAATCGTGGATAATGTGCATCGTAAGGCGACAATCCTCGGTGCAAACAACAACATCAGAAAAACCCCAACTTTTGAATAAAGTTGAATTTTCTATAAATATTATTTTGAATATTATGGAGTGAAATTGATATAATGTTATAGTTGTGGGTAATATTTATAAATTTTGCAAAATCATGCAAGTTGTTATATAATATTCGATTGGTGGGGAATATTCGTTTTAACAGGGAATATTCGTATAACGACACAATCATTGGTGGACCCATAATGGAATTATTGTTTGATCGAGAAAACGCACAAAAATACTTTATGAAAATAACGACGGAAGTTTTACTGTTAATCTGTTGAAACACCCGTGTTAAAAGTAAAAAGATGTACGCGTGGTTGCATAGTAGTACACGGTATTGATTATTGATGCTTACGTGATAAGTCACTCAGTTTTGTTCAATTATTGCTACAGTATTTGTTGTAGAATGTGGCTTATTAATTGGACCCCCATTTACCCATTTTTTAAAATAATCGGTAGAAAATTATTTAATATAATAAAAGTGGGGCCACATGTAGGGGCCACATGTGTTGAAAAAGGAATGGCAGAGATAGTCATGGGGGGGGGGAAATCTAGCAGGATGTTTATATGTAATATATATATTTATATATATAAGTGGCTAACTTGTATTATTTATATATATAAAGGTGTTGTATTATTTTTTTGTTTTGTTAGATGAAGCATCCGTGTTTCTACAAAATCTTCTTTCCGTGATTGTACAATATAAGCATATGTTATATATTTATATAATATATATAATATATATTATATTTTATTTAAAAGTTTTTGTTTTATTAGAATATTTTATTAAAACAATCTGGACCGTTCGTTTAAAAGTAAATCAATCTGGACCGTGCATGAGTTAGTTACTATGCAGTCCATTTTTCTATAAATAGAAGCTCATTCCTTCATTATTTTCTTACAATTCACTTTGAAACTCTAGAGATAAACTATAGAGAGAAAAGAAGAAAGTATTCTCGCTACTTCACTACATATATATCCATCTCTTTTCTTCTTAAGGTAAAGAATATTATTTGTTATACTCGTAAGGGGTGTTATTCTTTTGTATTCATGAAGAGAACTTATGTCATTCCATTCTTTATTATTATGTTAGAATAACCTGTATACACGGGCTACCCTATACTTGGTGACATTCTTCTATTATTCCATCTTTACTATTCTGTTGGAATATCCTGTCTGTGCGTTTTATGCCGGACCTGATTTCGTCTTTATTATTCTGTTGGAATATCCTGCTCACATCTTCTTACACGGGACCTGGTTCCGTCTTTATTATTATTCTATTGGAATATCCTGTCTGTGAGTTTTACACCGGACCTGATTAAATTTCGTCCTTATTAGTATTCTCGTTGGAATAACTTCGTACATCTGCAATCTTAGCATGCATGGTGATTTCTATTGTTATTCCATTCTTTATTATTCGCTGGAACATCCCAGTAGGTGCGAATTTTGCGACTGGTTCCATTATTTAGTATTCTGTTGGAGTAACACATATACATGCGTAAATCCGCATGTATGGTGATTTCTTTTGTTATTCCATTCTTTATTATACTCAGTTGGTTAAAGTTTTGACTTATATACTCCATGAAATTAGTGGAATATCCTTGATATTTGCGTTTCATCCAGTATCTTTTCATGGAAATATTCTTCTGAGCATTCTTGAATTTTACTCTACAAAGCAGTATCATGTTGACAATTTGGACATTATTAGTTCCTGGATAAATTAATTCTTGAACTTGTTTTATTGAATTCTTATATAATTGTCATCATCCTCATGTTTATATTTTTTTAAAGTCATCTGTGGCCTGTAGTGTATAGATGGACTTGGTATGATTATGACCAGGGATTATTTGGTGTAATCATGACCGTAATGTTACAAATGATGTGGTAAAAGTCCTCATTGGCCCGTAGTGCATTGATGGACAGTTGTTGGCATGATCATGACTATTAATGAATACACAAATATTCTTGGCCCATGGTGCATGGATAATTGTAGTCTTGATACTAAAGAATATCCTTGGCCGTAGTGTAGGGGTGATTCGATGATGTGGATTATTTATCAAGCTGGGTCCCAGCGATAAAAGTCATGAAAAACCTTTTAAATCATAGAAGATAGTAGATTTTATTCTCTACTTGACTCTTCTAATGGATTTCTTGTTCCGTTGCAGTTAAACTTGATGTTTGTTATATTTTATCAGTTTAACACTGTTGAAGGCTAATGATAATTTATTCTGCATTATCTTAGTCATAATATTTCTTACTGGGCTTGTTGAGCTCACCCTTTCTTTCACTGTTCTCTTCAGGAAATGAGAATATAGCTGGAACGAATCGGGGAACGGAGTGATGGTCCTAGATGGTGCATTAGTAGTCCTCACTATTCTGTGAAATAGTGTGATAATAATTGTAATGAGGACTCCTTTTGAGTTTGTATACTCTCTAGTAGACAATATTTGTATTCAAACTCACAGTTTATGTTTTGTCGTATTGTACACGACAGTTGTATTATTAAGTTGTATTTGAATTCTGTACAATGTATCTGGCGACTCAAGATGGGTGATGTATACTAAATTTTGGGGGCATCACAAACACTGACCAGATGACGAATGATGGAATGTTCAGAGGTTTTATACAATTCATGCAATATCAGGCAAGAGCGGCTCTTGTCCAAAATACAGGTGAAAACACTGGAAACTCTCGGATGGTCACCGCTAAACAATTCAAGGAGCTGGGACCACCAGAGTTTATTGGAGAGCCAAAACCACTTAAGGCGGAAGCATGGATAAAGCAGATCACCAAGATATTTGATGTCTTGGGATGCTCCGAGGAGCAAAAGGTGCCATTTGCCACCTTTATGTTACGAGGAGAGGCGACATCTTGGGGAATCAAGAAACGTACTCAACCTACCGCACTAAAGATGACTTAGGAGAAGTTCCAAGAATTATTCAACGACAAGTACTTTCCCGAAAGTATTCGTCACAAGAAAGAAGTAGAATTCATCAAGCTGGAGCAAAACAACATGGCCAGTATCGCAAAGATCGAAGCCAAGTTCTTTGAGTTTTTCCTTTGTTTTGTCCCATTTGGTTGATAATGAGGAAAGAATGACGCGAATTTTTTTAAGAGGTTTGAAACCGGAGATAAGTCAATATCTAATTTCTCATAAACTGTGTTTGTATTTAGATGTTGTAAATAGGGCTCAGTTATTGGAGTGCGATAACGAGTCAACGCAATTAAAAGAGTGCAGCCGAAAAAATGATAATACCAGTGAGAGTAGTCATTGAAGCAGTGACAACAAGCGTGGAGGGAATAAACAGGCCAAAAATGGTAATCACTTCGGTGGTAATCAAGGCCAAAACAATAAGAATGGACATTTCAAGAAGAGGAGATTCAACAATGATGGAAAGACGTCAGCATCAGCACCCATTGTTAAGGAAGGAGAACGACCACCTATTATATGCTTCAAATGCGGAGGAGAGGGACACATCAGTCCAAACTGCGCGATGCCGTCCAAAGCATGTTATAATTGTGGAAGAGAAGGTCACCTAGCCCAATTTTGTCGTTCATCGAAGACAAGTTCAGCTAGGATGGAGGCACTAAAGGCCATCCCAGAAAAGTCAAAGCCGGTAGTGCAAGGGAGAGCGTTTGTAGTGACCTTCCAGAAAGCAAGGAACCCGAATGAGGTCATCCTGGGTAAACTTATCATAAACTCTAGTGAAGTCTTTACCTTATTTGATACCGGGGTTCTACCCATTCTTTTATTTCTCTCCTTGCTCATTTCAACGATTAAATTTGACTCAGGAGAAATTAGACTTTAACTTATCTCAGAAACTCCGTTGGGAGAAACCTTCATTACATCCACTGCTTATAAGTCTTGTTTGGTTCAAATCGGTTTACCCTCACATTACATTCAGCCGATCTTATTCATTAAAAATACTTGCATTTGACGTAATTCTAGGGATTGATTGGTTAACTACTCATTATGCAAAAATTGATTATTTTCGTAAGGTTGTTAGCTTTCATATTTCTAACCAATCTGTTATGCGAATTCAAGCCACCAAACCATTAAAATCAATCACTGTCATCTCAAGCCATAAAGCTATTCGTTTATTGAAAAATAGATGTCTAGCTTTCTTAGCTCATGTCACAGATCTAAACAAAAATACGTCAGTTTTAAATGATATTTCTATTGTTAATGAATTTCATGACGTATTCCCTGAAGAACTTCCTGGCCTACCCCCAGAGCGTGAAATTGAATTTTTTATCGACCTTGAACCTGGTACAAAACCTATTTCCAAAGCCCCATATCGAATGGCTCCTATTGAACTTTAGGAGTTAAAGACCCAACTACAGGAATTGTTAGACATCGGTTTCATTCGTCCTAGTAATTCTCCTTGGGGTGCTCCTATTCTATTCATGAAGAAGAAAGATGGGAGTATGCAACTTTGTATTGATTATCGGGAGTTGAATCATGTCACCATCAAAAATAGGTACCCATTGCCACGTATTGATGACCTGTTTGACTAGTTGCAAGGAGCCAAATTCTTTTCAAAGATTGATCTTCGTTCCGGATATCACCAATTGAAGATTAGAACCGATGACATTCCAAAGACGGCTTTCAGAACTCGGTACGGGCTTTATGAATTCCTAGTCATGTCCTTTGGATTGACTAATGCTCCTGCTGCCTTCATGGATATGATGAACCGAGTATTCAAGGAATATTTGGATCACTTTGTGGTCGTCTTTATTGATGTCATCCTTAGTTATTCCAAAACCCGTAAAGATCATGAGCAACACTTGAGGCTGATACTCCAAAAGCTTCGTGAATACAAGCTTTATGCCAAGTTGAAGAAATGCGAGTTCTGGCTTGAGGAAGTAGCATTCCTTGGGCACGTGATATCAAGTCATGGAATATCTGTTGACCCAGCAAAGATTGAAGCTATTCAAAGCTGGGAGCAACCTAAATTAGTGACCGAAGTACGTAGCTTTCTCGACTTAGCTGGTTATTATCGGAGATTCGTAGAAGGGTTTTCTCGAATCGCTACTCTACTAACTCAGCTGACTCGGAAAGATATAAAATTTGATTGGAGCGAGGAATGTGAGAAGGGTTTTCAAGAACTCAAGAGGAGACTCATTTCAGCACCTGTTTTGACAATACCATCTGGTTCGAAGGGATTTGTCATCTACAGTGATGCTTCGGGCAAAGGGTTAGGATGTGTTCTCATGCAACATGGGAAAGTCATAGCCTATGCCTCATGACAACTCAAAGAATACGAGAGGAATTATCCTACTCATGATCTAGAGTTGGCAGTTGTTGTCTTCGCACTAAAGATTTGGAGGCATTACTTGTATGGGGAGAAAGTGGAGATCTTTACGGATCATAAAAGCCTCAAATATTTTTTCACTCAAAAGGAACTCAACATGCGACAATGACATTGGCTTGAACTGTTGAAAGATTATGATCATACCATCCAATACCATCCTGGAAAAGCGAACGTGGTAGCTGACGCATTGAGTAGAAGATCATATGCGGCATGCGAAAGTCTGATATTGACAATGAAATGCCCATTTTGTGTGACTTGCAAAGGATGGAAATAGAGTTAAAGACTCCAGGGACCCATGTGATGATGGCGAACATACGAGTAGAACCGACTTTAATTGATAAGGTTAAAGCTGCTCAAGCTACAGACCTGGAGCTGATGCGTATGAGGAAGAAAGTGCAAGAAGGTGCTATCTCTTAGGAAGCAAGAATCGATGAAGAAGGAATACTTGAGTCAACTCCACTTTGTGTTCTAACGACCCTTATTTAAAGTATAAAATCATGATGGAGCGCACAACACACACGTTTACAATCCATCTCGGGAGTACCAAATGTATCATGATCTTCACATATATTTTGGTGGGGGCAATATGAAGAGAGAGATATAGTATTGCTTATCTCAAAGGTGTCTAACGCGTCAACGAAGTCAAGTCAAAGAGAGCATCAAGTACCAAAAGGTCCATTGCAACCACTTGAAATTCTAGAATGGAAGTGGGAGCACATTACCATGGATTTTGTTACTGGGGTCTTCCTAAGGTTTCTCAAGGTATAGATGCGATTTGGGTCATTGTTGATAGATTGACCAAGTCCGCTCATTTCTTCCGATACGAGAAACTTATACACTTGAACGCCTTTCTCGTATGTACATAAACGAGATTGTAAGATCAGATGGTATGCCAAGATCCATAGTTTCGATCGAGACCAAGGATTCACTTCACGATTTTGGGTTAGTTTGCAGAAAGCTATGGGCGCATTTACGATTTAGCTTGGCATATCATCCTCGCAGACGATTGGACGATCGGGAGAGGACTATTAAAACTCTTGAAGATCTATTAAGACTCCGTGTCCTTGATTTCAAGGGAAGTTGAGACAAGTTCTTACCATTGGTGGAGTTTTCCTACAGCAACAGTTATCAAATAAGTATTGGCACGGCTCCATTCGAAGCGTTGTATGGAAGAAAGTGTCGTTCTCCAGTATGCTGGGATGAGGTGGGTGAAGCAACGGTTTTGGGACCGGAGTTGGTACGTATGACTACGAAAAAGATTCAAACGATCCGGCAACGTTTAAAAACCTCACAAGATCGACAAAAGAGTTATGTTGATCTTCATCGAAAGGATGTGGAATTCGATATAGAAGATCATGTGTTGTTACGTGTGGGTCCATGGAAAGGAGTTACGAGATTTAGAAAGAGAGAAAAGCTCAATCCTCGATTCATCTATCTACCATTTTAATCCTCGATCGAGTAGGAACTATGGCCTATAGACTCGCTTTCTGCTTGAAGTATGTCTCGTGTTCATAACATTTTTCACATATCCATATTACTGTAAATATGTGGAAGACCAACCCATTATTGAAGTTAGAACCAGAGACGAAATAGTGAAAGATTTGACGTATGAAGAGGTTCTTGTTCAAATCTTGGATAAGAAGGAACATATTCTACGCTCCAAGGTTATACCTCAAGTCAAAGTTTTGTGGAGAAACCACGATGTTGAGGAAATGACTTGGGGGTTAGAATCAAATAAAATCAAGGTATCCTTACCTCTTCGACATACCAGTATACACTTCTAATTTCGAGGGCTAAATTTCATAAGAAGGGGAGGTTGTAAGACCCCATCTTTTATAAATAAAGATGAATTTTCTATAAATATCATTTTTGAATATTATGGAGTAAATTTGATATAATGTTATAGTTGTGGGTAATATTTATAAATTTTGCAAAGTACGCAAGTTTTTATATATTCGATTGGTCGGGGAATATTCATTTTAACAGGGAATATTTGTACAACTGCACAATCATTGGTGGACCCCACAACAGAATTATTATCGAATTGAGAAAACCACAAAAATATTTTTATTGAAAATAACGGCGGAAGTTTTACCGTTAACTGTTGAAAAACCCGGTGTTAAAAAATACGATGTCTACGCGTGGTCGTATAAGTAGCACACGTTATTAATTATTGATGCTTACGTGATAAGTCACTCGGTTTTATTGGTATTATTAATGTAATAATACGTAAAATCTTTTATATAAAATGTAATACTTTTATAAAGTTATTCTATAAATAGAATATATTATATTCTATTATGCATAGTGTTAAGTATAGTCTCGTGATAATGTTTTGCATAATAAAATCTTTTTATATAAAATGTAATACTTTTATAAAGTTATCTGCTTTATTAGACAATAATTAGAATATATTATATTTTATTATGCATAGTGTTTTGCATAGTGGCTCGTGCGTAGTATTTGCATAGTAAAATCTTTTATAAAGTTATTCGTTTTATTAGATTATAAATAGAATATATTATATTTTATTTAAAAGATTTTGCTTTAAATATGGACCATCGATTAAAGTAAATCAATCTGGACCGCTTCATGAGTTAGTTACTATGCAGTCCATTTTTCTATAAATAAGTTCATTCCTTCATTATTTTCTTACGAATTCAATTGAAACTCTGAGATGGATAAACTATAGAGAGAAAGAAGAAAGTATTCTGCTACTTCACTACTTATATATCCAAGATTTTCTTCTTCTTGGTAGGGAAATATTATTTGTTGTACTTCGTAAGGGGTGTTATTCTTTTGTATTCATGAAGAGAACTTATGTTATTCCATTCTTTATTATTCTTGGAATAACTCAGATACACAAGCTACCCTATACTTGGTGACATTCTTCTATTATCCGCCTTTATTATTCTGTTGAATATCCTCGCTCTACGCGCTTTTACGCCGGACACGGTTCCATTCTTTATTATTCTGTTGGAACATCCTTTCATGCATTTTACGGACCGGTTCCGCCTTTATTATTATTATTCTGCATTGGAATATCCTCATCACATGCGTTTTACGCCGGACCGATTCCGTCCCTTATTAGTATTCTGCTTGGAATAATCATCATCGCCAAGTACCGTATGCATGGTTATTTCTGTTGTTATTCCATTCTTTATTATTCTGTTGGAACATCCTGTCGGTGCGAATTTCGCCTGACCTGGTTCCGTTATTTAGTATTTTATTGGAATAACCTGTCTATGCGAAGTACCGCATGTATGGTGATTTCTTTTGTTATTCCATTCTTTATTATACTCAGTTGGTTAAAGTTTTGACTTCTATACTCCATGAAATTAGTGGAATATCCTTGATATTTGCGTTTCATCCAGTATCTTTTCATGGAAATATTCTTCTGAGCATTCTTGAATTTTACTCTACAAAGCAGTATCATGTTGACAATTTGGACATTATTAGTTCCTGGATAAATTAATTCTTGAACTTGTTTTATTGAATTCTTATATAATTGTCATCATCCTCATGTTTATATTTTTTTTAAAGTCATCTGTATTCAGTGTGTAGTATAGATGGACTTGGTATGATTATGACCGTGGATTATTTGGTGTAATCACGACCGTAATGTTACAAATGATGTGGTAAAAGTCCTCATTGGCTGTAGTGCATTGATGGACGATTTGTTGGTATGATCATGACTATTAATGAATACACAAATATTCTTGGCCCATGGTGCATGGATAATTGTAGTCGTGATACTAAAGAATATCCTCGGCCGTAGTGTAGGGGGTGATTCGATGATGTGGATTATTTATCAAGTTGGGTCCCAAATGATAAAAGTCATGAAAAACCTTTTAAATCATAGAAGATAGTAGATTTTATTCTCTACTTGACTCTTCTAATGGATTTCTTGTTCCGCTACAGTTAAACTTGATGTTTGTTATATTTTATCAGTTTAACACTACTGAAGGCTAATGATAATTTATTCTGCATTATCTTAGTCATAATATTTCTTACTGGGCTTGTTGAGCTCACCCTTTCTTTCACTGTTCTCTTCAGGAAATAAAAACGTAGCTGGGATGAGTCGGGGATCGGAGTGATGGTCCGGATGATAATATTAGCTAGTAGTCCTCACTATTCTGTTAAATAGTGTGACAATAAATGTAATGAGGACTCATTTTGAGTTTGTATACTCTCTAGTAGACAATATTTGTATTCAAACTCACAGTTTATGTTTTGTCATATTGTACACGACAGTTGTATTAGTAAGTTGTATTTGAATTTTGTACTATGTATCTGGCGACCCAAGATGTGTGATGTATACCTAATTTTGGGGGCGTCACAACCCGAACCACATTATTGAATTAAAACTAGACGAGATAGCAGAAGATTTAACGTATGAAAAGCTACGTGTTAAAATCTTGGTTAAGAAGGATTTTATTCAACACTCAAAGGTTATACCTCAAGAGTTAGAATTTGAAGTGAAGTCAAGGTATCCTCACCTATTCGGCATACCAGGTAAGTACGTAAATTTCGAGGGCAAAATTTCATATTATTAAATCAATAATTGAGACGACAAAGTTATTCATATTATTATTTGCAATATTGACAATGTCTAAAAGTTCTGACAAGGAGAGAGGTTGGTCACCTAATCAAGGCGCCAATAAGGAGAAATCCTTATCGGAAAGCCCCTCTTTCACGGAACGACACACGGTTGTTAAATATTGTGAGTTATAATATTAATGATGAATAAGTTGTTTTGATTAAAAATGAATTTTGATAGTTCCATTTGTTAGGTTTATAATATTCATGAACGCAATCAAATTGCAAAAATAAGCGGAAACGTGTAAAAATCAGAGTTTAAAATTTTACAAACCATATACCCGGATCACCCTTTATGCACAATTATTAATTAAATGAAAAAGATGAATAAGAAACATACCCTTGAAGATTCGAGCTTCCTCAGGTATAAGTTCACCTCCAATCCTTTTCGCGTTCAACTTGAATCCACCGGGTTTTGTTCCTTCCTTTGATCAACGTTAGCCACCCAAGTGTTTGGCCTCTAGAAGTGATCCACCAAGGAAGAAGAAGGATTCAAGAAGATGGGTGGTTGGCTAAACCCTAGTTTTTCTATCTCTATAGAAAAGAACGTACTCTCCAACCATTGGAATAACGTAGTCTTAATATCTGATATAAGACTCATCTTATAAAGATATCAAGTAACCCTATTAAAATAAGGTATTATTTAATTAAACTCTTTTAATTAAATGGGCTCCCTAATCTTATTAGGGATAATTAATTAAACTCCTTTAATTAATTTTCCATCCTAATCTTATTAGGAATAAATGAGAGTACTTATATTAAATTAATTTCTAAACTCTTTTAAAAATTAAAATAATAATAATAATTGTAATAATATTAATAAGACTCCTCTTATTAATTTATATTTAATATTTCTAAAATATTAAATAATAAATATTAAGCTATTTAATTTATTCTATCATCATAGATTAAATTAAATATACATAACATATTATTACGATTATGCCATTAAATTCTTAAATAATTATTCTTCCTTTTATGGTGTGACCCTTTAGGTTCTCCATATTAAACCTATTGTGAATAAATCAATTAGAATAATTCTAATCTTATTTAAATAAATAAATTAAATAATTAATTTATTTAAATAAATAATATTTATTCTACAATAATGGATAAGCCTCCCTAGCGATCAACGACTTTCCGGATAATATAGATTTCAACATTAATCATAAAAGAACCTTTGAGTAAATAGTTACCGTGACAATTCAATCCTTCCACCATACAATGTCCCAATTAAATATAAGACATGGAATTTCCGCAAAGTCTTATTTTATTTAATTATATGTATTTCGACTCTTAAATGCACAACTCAAATAATGCAAATTAGAAACTTCTTTCTAATTTCATTCTCATAACCAAGGACTCTTCGGGTTGTCATTTATCGAATCACATAGACATTTCTCTTCTTTTAATAGAAGTGGTAGATTCTTTATTGATCATACATTATCTCCATATACAACTTATTATTCCCAAGCATACCCTTTGATATACCCTAAGGGTCTTAAGGAATAAGTCAAAGTATAACTCATCATACACAAGATACTATGATGATCTCAAGTCCAAGGATCACTTGACTTTACTATCACTACAGAATTCCTATTGACAAGCAAGTAAAACTCCATTAGGTATTCCTTAGCGAGCCACGCTCGAAGGAACTTATTCTCTAATAAGCACCTACATACTTGCTTTAGTGTTCCACACAAATGATCATGAGATCAATCATCCTCATCCAATGAGCAAGCAACGTATGTACCAATCTATCCGGATTCACTAATCCCCAATTTAGTAATCTAATGATTGGGAACTATTTTAGTTTTAAGCTTTCTAAGAATTTAGATCTCATTAGAATGATCATCATCATTATTCCAAAAGCATTGTTTAAAACTATGGGTTTATCACATATTATAAAATAGCATCATGTACATAATTAAAAGCCTTTAATAAATTAATACTTTTTATTAATAAATGAATAAGATTGTTACAAAGTATATGCTTTATCATCAAACATGATTGGCTTGTGTGCATACTACTTTCAATCTCCCACTTGCACTAAAGCCAATCGTCATGGTATCTCATACTCTTCTTCTCTAAGTGACAATTATCCTGCTGTTGGATAAGCTTTAGTTAATGGATATGTAATGTTGTTCTTGAGAGTCCACTATCTCTATAGTGATTTTCCATCTTTCAATGATTCTAATAATCAAATGAAAGTGCCACAACACATGTTTAGATCCAAGATGAGACTTAGGAACTATTCTTAGTTCTCAGAATGAACTTTTAATCCAAAAAATCAACTTGCGCCTTCATTTATAGCTATATACTTTGTCTTTATCACTAAACCAAAGAACTCTTTCTTTGTTTGGAACCTTTCCAATTCATCGCACCACTATTCAAGGTAACCTTTTTACCTTAAAGTGGATTTTTCTCGTCGTCTTGGTCTTCGTCTTCGAAAAACTTGAGTCTGTTAAGCCCTCTAGTTTTAATTAAGACCCACCATGAATATGATCACATCCTTAATGCTTGGGTTAAGCACTTTAAAATGTTTTCAACGACTCATAGTGAACTTTTCCATAATATGATGATCAACATCAAGTCTCGTACATTTCATTGCATGCATGATTGTCACTCATGCGACCTCTCTTTTCGTGAGTCCGTGGGGACTATTAGAGATACACTCCATAGCTCATCGACATGAGACATCTCTTGAGTTTGCCATGCTAAACGACTTTAGCATCAAATGAATATACGTTCCTTGGGTTAAGTCGAGCATCCTCTTAAATCTATCTATATAGATTTATATCCCCAATTAAGATACTCTTCCAAATCATTCATGGAGGAATGTTTAGACAACTTTATCTTTACTGATTGTAGCATTGGTATGTAATTCCTCATCCGTAGTATATCAACATATAATACTAGAAATTTCACGACGCTCCCACTAACCCTTTTGTACACACTAGAACTCTTACCTCATCGTATGTAACTCTGGATCATCATCTTCTATGATGCATACCTCATCATCATCATCCATGATGAATCCATACCTCCTAGGTATCTTTGGTACTATTCCATATTTATGATTCGGTTGTGGTACAATAGGTCTATCTACAAGTTCCTCTTATTTGACTTATAGTGTTTTGTGGATCATGAACTCTTCAAGATCTATAATCCTCCCACTAGCCCCTTCAATGATAAACACCTTTATCTTAGAAGGCAGCGTGTTTCGTAACAAACACCTTTTGCTAAGTAGAATTATAGAACATATACCCTAAACTTACTTTAGGATGTCCCACAAATCAGACATGTCAAATCTTGTCCCAAGCTTATCCTTCAAACCTTTTCACATAAGTTGGACAACCCCTTATCTTAACATACTTAAGATTAGGAATCCTCCATGTCCATAACATTTATGGAGTCTTGGGGCTGGATTTTGAGGTTACCTTTTACGTAGATATGTCAATTTATTTCTAGGACATGATCCTGAGAAGGATACCGGAATGTCGGTAAAATCATTTTGGACCGTACCATGTTCAACAAGGTATGATTTTTCCTTTCGAGATACATCAATTAATTATCACAGACGAGGATGTGTCCATTATGAGAAAACCATTTGAGATGATCTAGAAACTTATTGCACAAGTATTTATTCCTTGATCTAATCAAAGAATCTTAATACATTGCCAATTTGTTTCATTTCCAAATCTTTGAACCTTTCAAATAATTCACACTTGTATTCAAAGAAATACACACATTCAACTCTTTGAATGATCATCTCCTTTTCTTATACTAATTTGTTCAATATGCAAAATTATTTTCATGTAAGTCAAGTATACAAAATTTATTAAGTAATATTCCATTTATACAAAACATTATTATTATAAATAGAACAACAATTGTTCTTAATTATAATACCAAAGATTTCATTGTCCAACAATAAAATGAAAATAATATTTTTAACAAGAAATGGAATACAATAACAACTTATCGACTTAATAGATTTGCTCGTAGCATTCTGCTAAACTATAAGTTTCTATGGCTAATATGGCAACCTTTGCTACATTTCTACTTTATATAGGATTACTTATATTTGTTTAGCTTTCTACTGCTTGGTCCCTTCATAAATCTATATTTATGATAACCAAAGTCGGTATCCAATACCCAAGTAGAACCTTGACTTAAAGAAAAATTTATTTTAAATTATGAACAAAATTGTATTTGTAACTGAAACTTCACTAAGCTTCTTTTGGTTAGCTCTGGAAGATGCTTCTCGCAGTTTCTTTCAAGTGTCCAGGCTTATTGCAGTGGAATCAAGCTCATTTGCTATCCGTATCAGTTTTGTTCTTATTATCCTTTGTTTATGCCTTTCTATTTACATTCTTTGAATCGTTCTTCTTTTCAGAAGATCCTTTGGCCCCTATCAGTAAGACATGGTCTTTCTTGGTTGGAAAGTGACTCTCAACATTTTTCAACATGATAAGCAAATCAGCAAAGCTGATATCTAGCTTGTTCATATAAAAAATTCACAACAATTGTGAAAGGAGTCCGGGAGTGAGTGCAAGATCAAATCTTAGCTCAACTCTCCATCCATGACAAAACCAGTTGTCCTAATTGATCAATCAAATTGATTATGTTAAGGACTTTTGTCTGTACTATAGTGCCATTAGCCATTCTAGATCGAAAGAGCTCCTTAGATATCTGATATCTATCTGTCCTACTTTCCTCACCATCAACTACTTGATGTGCGGGAATATAGTAGAGCATCCATAGTTTCATCTTGTGGCCAAGCTCGTTACTCATAGATGCTGAGCATGATGCATTGAGCCAACTCATGCATCATCTTGCCACTTTCTAAAAGTAGCAATGTCTTCCTCGGAGGCATTATGCGCAACCATTGCGAGGATAGGCGTATTATGGACATAAGATAGCTTTTCAAATATGAGAACTATTCACAAAATTCCTTAACCAATCCGCTTAATTGATTCGTTAATCTAGCATCTAATATGCTTCGCAGATGATAGTAATTTTAGACATTGTAAAATTACAGAAATGAATTTGTATTTAACAACATTTTAACATACATTCTTTTATTAATTACCAAAATAAATTAGGTCTTGTTTTAAATTGGTATCTCCCACTATTTTCTTCAAACTATATTACCCTCACTTATATAGTTCGCAAAATCTAATTAAAGATTTGCTAGTGAGAATAAGGATCCCATTTCAAATGTATATAGCCTTATGTCGACACAACAAACTATATATAAATAAATAGGTAGACAACTTTTTTTGTCAATTACATCAACTATGCAACTCCTTTTTTTTTTGTCTCTTAGATTATTTTGATCAAGTGGTGGCACATCCGAATCAAAATTATCCAAGTTAAGTCCGACCTAGCACTCCATATATTCAAAAAAGAAAAATATTATCCTTGTGGTGACACAACAAAACAATATTGTTCAATTTTCTTTATAAGCATCAAATGTGATAAATTAACATCTTAAATACTTAATACTTGCCTTGTGGTGACACAACAAACTCATATTAAATATTTAATACTCTATTAATTTTATCATGCTAGAAGGCGACGTTCGATATTCCAAATATCTTTGAACGCTTAGGACTTAATATAAAAATTGAGGGGTTTGTTATTAATTTGTCTCATCTTGTTTAGCGCATTTATTTATATATATATAAAATAATACGTCGTATTAATGAACATGCGAAGCATGTTTGCATAATATATAATATATATAGTATAAGCATGCACATATAGAATACTATATTCTACCCGAATTGATTATGGACTTTTATTCTAGTTTGGTTCACTAAAGCCACCAAGTGAACCAAAAGGTCAAACCCTAGGGGTGCAAGAAATAATATTTAAATATAACTATTACATTTAAACCCGGGCTCCATTACAAACGGGTCTTCAAGCGCTCCTTGCTCCTTGCTCCTTGATCTCTAATTCTTCAAAATTAATTCTAACTATTCCTATTACAAAACTATTTAAAATAAATAAAAACCTTGATCAACAAATATCGAGGGAAATACATAGGAGGGGAGATAGAATTTATATTAAGAAAAATTAGAGAAAGCGAGGTATCGTGAAACCCCATTTAATAAAACCCATACATTCATGCATCCAACTAAAATAAAATCCAATCATATTGGTCAATAGTCCATAATCAATCCCATTTATTATCATACACATCACCATATGCATCAATAAATAACATTTATCTCATGAATAATAAACATTTAATATATATATATATATATATATATATATATATATATTGATATCATTTAATGGGCAAATTTAGTTAGTATAAAATCTAATTTTGAATCAAAATAAACTCCTTTATTTTAATCCAAATTTAAATCAAAATAAAACTATTTTATTTTTTAATTTATCCAATTTTGAATAAAATAAACTATTTTATTTTAATCAAAATCTTTAATTAAAATAAACTCCTTTATTTTAATTAATTATGGAATCAAATTCCAAGTCAAAATAAACTCTTTTATTTTAATTAATTATGTAATCAAATTCCAAGTCAAAATAAACTCCTTTATTTTGGAAACACGGATTCTCTTTCCTATTCACAAATAAACTCTTTTATTTTTGAATAATATGAAATCTTATTTCATATCTAAATAAACTCCTTTATTTAAGGAAATACGGATTCTCTTTCCTATTCACATATAAACACTTTTATTTTGAATAACATGAAATCTTATTTCATATCTAAATAAACTCCTTTATTTAAGGAATAAACATTGAATCCAATTTCAACTCTAATTAGTTATTATGGAATCCAATTCCAACTCTAATTAGTTAGCATGAAATTTAATTTTAAAATTAAAATAAATTTTATATTTTAATATTAAAATAAAATTTTTATTTTAAGATTAAAATAAATTATTTATTTTAATTATAAAATTATTAAAATTATTATATATATATATAATTAATATTACGGTAATATATATTATATATATAATATATAATAATCATCCTTATATATATCCCAGTAACTTTTACAAACAGGATACAAACATAATGCTTCTAAATCAGATCACAAGATATATATATATATATATATATATATATATATATATATATATATATATATATAAAAAAACGTTATAAACCATGATTCAAGTGGCTAGAAACATAATTCATCATTTTAGTAAATAAAATGACGGAGAGATATAATGGGAGACCAATTTAGTTTATTTAATATATATAACGTGATGTAATATATGACAACCACGCAAATAAATTTGAATGCAGGAGATATATATACCACTTGAATCAAGGCACATAATTTATGACAGCCACGCAAATCAAAGTACATATATAACGGTTTTTGCATTTTTATTTTTATTTTTATTTTTTTTTAAAATAAATTTTATACAATTAAATTATGCCCAATAAAATTATTCTAAACACATATCAATATACATATCAAATTAAAACAATTAATAATTCACATAAAGATTTGGCTCTGATACCACTGTTAGGTTTGTAATATTCATGAACGCAATCAAATTGCAAAAATAAGCGGAAACGTGTAAAAATCAGAGTTTAAAATTTTACAAACCATATACCCGGATCACCCTTTATGCACAATTATTAATTAAACGAAAAAGATGAATAAGAAACATACCCTTGAAGATCCGAAGCTTCCTCAGTACAAGTTCACCTCCAATCCTTTTCGCTTCAACTTGAATCCACCGGGTTTGTTCCTTCCTTTGATCAACGTTAGCCACCCAAGTGTTTGGCCTCTGAGAGGTGATCCACCAAGGAAGAAGAAGGATTCAAGAAGATGGGTGGTTGACTAAACCCTAGTTTTTCTATCTCTATAGAAAACGAGCGTCTCTCCAACCATTGGAATAACGTAGTCTTAATATCCGATATAAGACTCATCTTATAAAGATATCAAGTAACCCTATTAAAATAAGGTATTATTTAATTAAACTCTTTTAATTAAATGGGCTCCTAATCTTATTAGGGATAATTAATTAAACTTCTTTAATTAATTTTCCTCCTAATCTTATTAGGAATAAATGAGAGTACTTATATTAAATTAATTCCTAAACTCTTTTAGAAATTAAAATAATAATAATAATTGTAATAATATTAATAAGACTCTCTTATTAATTTATATTTAATATTTCTAAAATATTAAATAATAAATATTAAGCTATTTAATTTATTCTATCACCATAGATTAAATTAAATATACATAACATATTATTACGATTATGCCATTAACTTCTTAAATAATTATTCTTCCTTTTATGGTGTGACCCTTTAGGTTCTCCATATTAAACCTATTGTGAATAAATCAATTAGAATAATTCTAATCTTATTTAAATAAATAAATTAAACAATTAATTTATTTAAATAAATAATATTTATTCTACAATGAGATAAGCCTCCCTAGCGATCAACGACTTTCCGGATAATATAGATTTCAACATTAATCATAAAAGAACCTTTGAGTAAATAGTTACCGTGCACAATTCAATCCTTCCACCATACAATGTCCCAATTAAATATAAGATATGGAATTTCATCAAGTCTTATTTTATTTAATTATATGTATTTCGACTCTTAAATGCATGAACTCAAATAATGCAAATTAGAAACTTCTTTCTAATTTCATTCTCCTTAACCAAGGACTACTGGGTTGTCATTTATCGAATCACATAGGACATTTCTCTTTTTAATAAGTAGTAGATTCTTTATCGATCATACATTATCTCCATGTATAACTTATTATACCCAAGCATACCCTTTGATATACCCTAAGGGTCTTAAGGAATAAGTCAAAGTATAACTCATCATACACAAGATACTATGATGATCTCAAGTCCAAGGATCACTTGTACTACTATCACTACAGAATTCTATCGACAAAGCAAGTAAACTCCATTAGGTATTCCTTATGAGCCACGCTCAAAGAACTTATTCTCTAATAAGCACCTATATACTTGCTTTAATGTCTCCATACAAATGATCATGAGATCAATCATCCCCATCCAATGAGCAAGCAACATATGTACCAATCTATCCGGATTCACTAATCCCCAATTTAGTAATCTAATGATTGGGAACTATTTTAGTTTTAAGCTTTCTAAGAATTTAGATCTCATTAGAATGATCATTATCATTATTCTAAAAGCATTGCTTAAAACTATGGGTTTATCACATATTATAAAACAGCATCATGTAGATAATTAAAAGCCTTTAATAAATTAATACTTTTTATTAATAAATGAATAAGATTGTTACAAAGTATATGCTTTATCATCAAATATGATTGGCTTGTGTGCATACTACTTTCACCATTGTGTTGGGTTTATTAGTGTTAGTGGAAATCAACATCTATTCCGATGATAATTGATGTCTAGGGGTTATATTGATAAATCGGGTAATTTATCGGATAATTTATCTGGCTCGGAGGGATTTGTCATCTACAGTGATGCTTCAAGCAAAGGGTTAGGATGTGTTCTCATGTAAAATGGAAAAGTCATAGCCTATGCCTCACGGCAACTCAAAGAATATGAGAGGAATTATCCTACTCATGATCTAGAGTTGGCAGCTGTCGTTTTTGCGCTTAAAATTTGGAGGCATTACCTGTGTGGGGAGAAAGTGGAGATCTATACGGATCATAAAAGCCTCAAATATTTCTTCACTCAAAAGGAACTCAACATGCGCAAGCACGTTTGCTTGCTCGAATCTGTTGAAAGATTATGATCATACTATTCAATACCATCCCGGAAAAGCGAACGTAGTAGTGGTGATGCTACTTGAATAGAAGATCATATGCGGGTACGAGTGTAATATTGTCAACGCAAAGGCCCATTTTGTATGACTTGCAAAGGATGGAGTTAGAGATAAAGACTCCAGGGATCCATGTGATGATGGCGAATATACGAGTAGAACCGACTTTAATCGATAAAGTTAAAGTTGCTCAAGCTACAGACCTGGAGCTGATGTGTATGAGGAAGAAAGTACAAGAAGGTACTATGCCGGAAGCAAGAATTGATGACGAAGGAATACTTCGAGTCAACTCCAGACTTTGTGTTTCTAACAACCCTGATTTAAAGTATAAAATCATGATGGAGGCGCAAAACACACCGTTTGCAATCCATCCTAGGAGTACCAAAATGTATCGTGATCTTCGATATACATTTTGGTGGAGCAATATGAAGAGAGAGATATCAGAATTTATCTCAAGGTGTTTAACTTCTCAACGAGTTAAGGCGGAGCATCATGTACCAAAAGATCTATTGCAACCACTTAAAATTCCAGAATGGAAGTGGGAACACATTACCATGGATTTCGTTACTGGTCTTCCCAAAGTTTCTCAAGGCATAGATGCAATTTGGGTCATTGTTGATAGATTGACCAAGTCTGTTCATTTCCTACCTATATGAGAAACTTATACACTTAAACGTCTTGCTCGTATGTACATAAACGAGATTGTAAGACTGCATGGTATGCCAGTATCCATAGTTTCTGATCAAGCCCCAAGATTCACTTCAAGATTTTGGGTTAGTTTGCAAAAAGTTATGGGCACGGATTTACGATTTAGCTCAGCATATCATCCTCAGACGGACGGACAGTCAGAGAGGACCATTCAAACTCTTGAAGATCTATTAAGACTCGGTGTCCTTGACTTCAAGGGAAGTTGGGATAAGTTCCTACCATTGGTGGAGTTTTCCTACAACAACAGTTATCAAGCAAGTATTGGCATGGCTCCATTTGAGGCGTATAGACTCGCTTTACCGCCATGTATGTCTCGTGTTCATAACGTTTTTCACATATCTATGTTACATAAATATGTGAAAGACCCGAACCACATTATTGAATTAGAACCAAACGAGATAGAGGAATATTTAACGTATGAAGAGTTACCTGTTAAAATCTTGGATAAAAGGGATCATATTCTACGCTCCAAGGTTATACCTCAAGTCAAAGTTTTGTGGAGAAACCACGATGTGGAAGAAATGACCTGGGAGTTAGAATCTGAGATGAAATCAAGATATCCTTACCTCTTCGACATACCAGGTACGCACCCAAATTTCGAGGATGAAATTTCATAAGAAGGGGAGGTTGTAAGACCCCAACTTTTTGAATAAAGATTAAATTTTCTCGAAATATATTTTTGAATATTATAGTGTGGATTTGATATAATGTTATAATTATGGGTAATATTTACAAATTTTGCAAAGTACGCAAGTTGTTATATAATATTCGATTGGTCGGGAAATATTCATTTTAACAGGGAATATTTGTGACGCCCCCAAAATTAGGTATACGTCACCCATCATGGGTCGCCACTTACAAGGTACAAAACTCAAATACAACTTACTAATACAACAGTCGTATACAGGTTATTCCAACAGAATAATAAGAATGGAATAACAGAAGTTCTCTTCATAAATAAGAAAGAAATAATACTCCCTACGGGTACAACAAATAATATTCCCTACCTTGGAAAAACTGGATACTGGAATAGTGAGTAGTAGATTTCTCTTCTTCTTTCTCTCAATAATTTCTCTCTAGAGTTTCAGTGAATTCGTAAGAAAATAATGAATGAATGAGCTTCTATTTATAGAAAAATGGAATGCATAGTAACTAACTCATGAACGGTCGAGATGGATTTACTTTAATCTGACGGTCCATATTTAAAACAAAATAAAATATAATATATTTAATTTATAATCTAATAAAATGAATAACTATATAAAAGATTTTACTATGCAAACACTATGCAGAGCCTTATGCAAAACACTATGCATAATAAAATATAATATATTCTAATTATTGTCTAATAAAATGATAGCTTTAAAAAAGTATTCTTTTTATATAAAAAAGATTTTACTATGCAAAACACTATGCAGACACTATACAACACTATCGCATAATAGAATATAATATATTCTATTTATAGAATAACTTTATAAAAGTATTCTGCTTTTATATATAAAAGATTTTCCGTATTATTACATTAATAATACCAACAAAACTGAAAGTGACTTATCACTTAAGCATCAATAATTAATAACGTGTGCTACTACGCAACCACGCCAGACATCGTATTTTTAACTTTTAACAAGGGTGTTTCAACAGATTAACAGTAAAACTTCCGCCGTTATTTTCATAAAAAGTATTTTGTCGTTTTCAATCCGACAATAATTCCGTTAGGGGTCCACCAATGATTGTGCCGTTGTACTAATATTCCCTGTTAAAACGAATATTCCCCGACTAATCGAATATTATATAACAACTTGCGTAATTTGCAAAATTTATAAATATTACCCATAACTATTATATCAATTTCACTCCATAATATTCAAAAATAATATTTATAGAAAATTCATCTTTATTCAAAAAGTTGGGGTTTTACAATCTCCCTTCTTATGAAATTTCGCCCTCGAAATTAGGTACGTGCACTGGTATGTCAAGAGGTAAGGATACCTTGATTTCATTTCGATTCTAACTCCCAAGTCATTTCCTCAACATCGTGGTTTCTCCCCAAAACTTTGACTTGAGGTATAACCTTGGTGCGTAGAATATGTTCCTTCTTATCCAAGATTTGAACAGGAACCTCTTCATACGTCAAATCTTCCGCTATTTCGTCCAGTTCCAACTCAATAATGTGGTTCGGGTCTTCCACATATTTACGTAACGTCGATACATTAAAAACGTTATGAACACGCGACATACTTGGCGGTAAAACGAGTCTATAAGCCACAGTTCCTACTTTATCGAGGATTTCAAATGGGCCAATTAAATCGAGGGTTGAGATTTCTTCTCTTCGTCGATTCTTGCTTCTAGAATAACTCCCTCTTGAACCTTCTTAATTCTTCACATTCATCAGCTCCGAGTGTCTAGCTTGAGCGGCTTTAACTTTATCGATTAAAGTCGATTAATTCTACTCGTATATTCGTTATCTTCGCGTGGGTTCCTAGAGTCTTTAACTCTATCTTCATCATTCAGTAAGTCGTATGTAAATGGGTCTTTATGTTAACAACATCGCATCGCATCGATCTCTTCTACTCAACGCGTCAGCTATCACGTTCGCTTTCCCATGATGGTATTGAATGGTACGATCATAATCTTCAACAGCTCGAGCCAACGTCTTTGGCGCATGTTACGTTCATTTTAGTTGAAGAAATATTTGAGGGTTTTAGAAATGGGTTTTGTACTGGGGTCAATACAAAATTTGATTTCACGCTCTAGGGGTTGGCTAAGAAGTCTTCAAGAATACGTAAGAAAATTTATTAACAATAGAAATATCATTCAAAACTGTGACTCTCATCCAAGACTTGGGTAACACGTCACATTGATACCTATCAACTTGCCATCATCATTCACAGCGTCGCCTATAGAAAGTATGGCTTCGGTGCATTCCACACAAGGAAGTCAACAACGAAAGGATCGGGGCTCTTTACTTATGGCTTGATATGACCATGATTGACTTTAGTGATTTGGTTGCTTGAATTCGCATAACAGGTTGGTTAGGAATATGAAAGCTAACAACCTGACGAAAAGCATGATGAGTAGTTAACCAATCGATTCCTAAAATCACATCAAAGGCAAGTATTTTCAAAGAGATAAGATCGACAGGTAACGTGAAAGTGTTGATTTGAATAAGATTTATAAATAGTGGAGGTAATGAAGGTTTCTCCCAACTGAGTTTCAACAGATAAATCAAAATATAACTTCTCCGGAGTTAAATTCAAACATTGAACACAACTAGGTGAAATAAAAGAGTGAGTAGAACCGGTATCTAACACGGTATAGACTTCACAAGAGTTTATGACTAACATACCCGTGATAATTTTATTCAGGTTCCTTGTCACGAAAAAAAAACGATCTCTCTTAAACTACCGGCTTTGACTTTTCTCGAGTACGGCCTTTGGTGCCTCCATCCTAGTTTGAACTTGTCTTCTGTGAATGACAAAATCAATGGGCTAAGTGACCTTCTTTCCACAATTATAACATGCTTTGGACGGCATTATTGCAGCTTTGAACCGATGTGTCCCTCCCTCCGCATTTGAAGCATATGATAGGTGGTCGTTCTCCTTCCTTAATAACGGTGTTGGTCCGACGTCTTTCCATCATTGTTGAATCTCCTCTTCTTGAAATGTCCATTCTTATTGTTTTGACCATGATTACCACCGAAGTGGTTACCATTTCGCATGTTGATTCCTCTATGCTTATTGTCACCGCTTTGATGGTATTATCACCGTATTATCATTTTCTTAATTTTCTTCTCTTTTGGTTGCGTTGACTCGTTATCGCGCTCCACTAACTAAGCCCTATTTACAACATCTGAATACAAACACAGTTTATGAGAAATAAGATATTGGCGTATCTCCGGCTTCAAACCTCTTAAAAATATTCGCGTCATTCGCTCCTTATTATCGACCAAATGGGATGCAAACCGGGATAACTCCGCAAATTTAGCCTCGTATTGCGACACGGTCATATTGTTTTGTTCCAACTTGATAAACTCCACCTCCTTCATGTGACGAATACTTTCGGAAAGTACTTTTCGTTGAATGTACTCTTGGAACTTCTCCCAAGACATCTTAAGTCGCCAGTCGGGTACGCGTTTCTGATTCCCACCAATGATCTCCTTCTTCACGCAACATAAAGGTGGCGAATGGAACCTTTTGCTCCTCTAAGCATTCCAAGACATCAAATATCTTGGTAATCTGCTTTATCCATGTCTCCGCCTTAAGTGGTTCTGGCTTTCCCAAAAACTCTGGTGGTCCCAGCTCCTTGGACAACTTAGCGGTGACCAACCGTGGGTTACCATTGTTTCCACCTGCATTATGGACAGGAGCTGCCTTCGCCCGTTGTTGCATTAATTGCTCCTTAAACTGCTTAGTGGTGACTGTCCGAGAGTTATCAGTATTTCTACCTTCATTTTGGACAGGAGCTGCCTTCGCTTATTGTTGCATGAATTGCATAAAGCCTATGGCCATCCCATCATTCACCATTTCATCGGTGTTATTTTTTTCATGAGGAGTATTGTCCACTGGTTACACATTATCCTAATTATTGATCTGTGGAGACTCAACGGTCTCCTGTGCTCCATTGATAATCTCAACATTCTCGGATGCCATTTTTAAACACCGCCACAAAAACAAGGGTTAATTAACATATCACATATTATCCCTATACTTTGACCGACCAATTAAATACCAAATAAACTTAGGTAGGTCATATTAGCGAAGGAATTCCCTGTCTCTCCCCTCCTAGTTCTAGTCTCACATCTTAGCCAGGGATCATATCCCTAAGCTTTGATACCAACTATGATGCCCCCAAAATTAGGTATACGTTACCCATCTTGGGTCGCCACTTACATGCTACAAAATTCAAAAACAACTTACTAATACAACTGTCGTGTACAATACGACAAAACATAACTGTGAGTTTGAATACAATTATTGTCTACTAGAGATTATACAAACTCAAAAGGAGTCCTCATTACAATTATTAACACACTATTTCACGTAATAATAGTGAGGACTACTAATGCTATCCTCCGGACCGCCACTCCGCTCCCCGACTAGTCCCTCGCTATGTTCTCATTTCATTTCCGAAGAGAAAGGAAAGAAAGAAAGGGTGAGCTCAACTAGCCCAAGAAGAAAAATATTATGACTAAGATAATGCGTAATAAATTATCATTAGTCTCCAACAATGTTAAACCGATAAAATATAATAGACATCAAGTTTAATCTGCAATGAAACAAGCAATCCATTAAAAGAGTCAAGTAGAAAATAAAATCTACTATCTTTTATGATTAAAAGGTTTTTCATCATCATATCGCCGAGACTCAACTTAATAAATAATCCACATCATCGAATCACCCCTGCACTACTACCAAGGATATTCTTTAGAATCACGACCACAATTATCCATGCACTACGGGGCCAAGAATATTTGTGTATTCATTAATGGTCATGATCATGCCAACAATCGGCCCATCAATGCACCAAGCTGCCAATGAGGACTTCTACCACATCATTTGTAACATTACGATCATGATTACACCGAATAATCCCTGGTCATAATCATACCAAGTCCATCTATGCACTATAGGCCACAGATGACTTTCAACAAAATATAAACATGAGGATGATGACAATGATATAAGAATTCAATAAAACAAGTTCAAGAATTATTTTATCCAGGAACTAATATTGTCCAAATTGTCAACATGATATTGCTTTGTAGAGTAAAATTCAAGAATGCTCAGAAGAATATTTCCACGAAAAGATATCGATGAAACGCAAATATCAAGGATATTCCACTAATTTCATGGAGTATAAAGTCAAAACTTTAACCAACCGAGTATAATAAGGAATGGAATAACAAAAGAAATCACCAGCATGCGATAGACCAAGACAAAAAAGTTATTCCAATGTAATAATAAATAACGAATTAGGTCCAAATAGTAAAATGCATGCAGTGATATATTCCAAATGTAATAATAAAGACGAAATCGTGTCCCACGTAAACGCATGCATGTGATATTCCAAATGTAATAATAAAGACGGAATCGGTCCCACAGAAACGCATGATGTGATATTTCAAAGATAATAATAAAGACGGAATCGTGTCCCAAGTAGAACTCATGCAGACGTGATATTCTAACGTAATAATAAAAAGCGAAACCGTGTCCCAAAGAGAACGCATGCATGTGATGTTCCAATAGAATGATAAAGAATGGAACAATGTAAGAATTTCACCAAGTATAGGGTAGCTCACAGACATACATGTTATTCCAATGTAATAATAAGAATGGAATAATGAAGTTCTCTTCATAAATAAGAAAGAAATAATACTCCCTACTGGTACAACAAAATAATATTCCCTACCTTGGAAAAACTGGATACTCGGAATAAATGAGTAAGCATTTCTCTTTTCTTTCTCTCTCTATAATTTCTCTCTAGAGTTTCAAAGTGAATTCGTAAGAAAATAATGAAAGAATGAGCTTCTATTTATAGAAAAATGGAATGCATAGTAACTAACTCATGAACGGTCGAGATTGATTTACTTTAATCTGACGGTCCACATTTAAAGCAAAATAAAATATAATATATTCTATTTATAATCTAATAAAACGAATAACTATATAAAAGATTTTACTATGCAAAACACAATGCAGCACTATGCAAATATTATGCATAATAAAATATAATATATTCTAATTATTGTCTAATAAAATGTATAGCTTTATAAAAGTATTCTGCTTTTATATAAAAAAATTTTTACTATACAAAACACTATATCGATTAACTATGCATAATAGAATATAATATATTTTATTTACGTAATAACTTTATAAAAGTATTCCATTTTATATAAAAGATTTTTTGTATTATTACATTAATAATACCAACAAAACCGAGTGACTTATCACTTAAGCATCAATAATTAATACTGCGTGTACTACTATGCAAACACGCCAGACATCGCATTTAACTTTAACACCGGGTGTTTCAACAGCTTAACTGTGAAACTTCCGCCGTTATTTTCATAAAAATATTTTTGTCGTTTTCCCAATCTGACAATAATTTCGTTGTGGGGTCCACCAATGATTGTGCCGTTGTACTAATATTCCCTATTAAAACGAATATTCTCCGACCAATCGAATTTTATATAACAACTTGCGTAATTTGCAAAATTTATAAATATTATCCACAACTATTATATCAATTTCACTCTATAATATTCAAAAATAATATTTATAGAAAATTCATCTTTATTCAAAAAGTTGGGATTTTACAATCTCCCCTTCTTATGAAATTTCGCCCTCGAAATTAGGGTACGTACCTGGTATGTCGAAGAGGTAAGGATACCTTGATTTCATTTCAGATTCTAACTCCCAAGTCATTTCCTCAACATCGTGGTTTCTCCCCAAAACTTTGACTTGAGGTATAACCTTGGTGCGTAGAATATGTTCCTTCTTATCCAAGATTTGAACAGGAACCTCTGCATACGTCAAATCTTCCGCTATTTCGTCCGGTTCCAACTCAATAATGTGGTTCGGGTCTTCCACATATTAACGTAACGTCGATACGTTAAAAATGTTATGAACACGCGACATACTTGGCGGTAAAACGAGTCTTTAAGCCACAGTTCCAACTTTGTCGAGGATTTCAAATGGGCCAATTAAATCGAGGGTTGAGATTTCTTCTCTTCGTCGATTCTTGCTTCTAGAATAATGCCCTCTTGAACCTTCTTAATTCTTCACATTCATCAGCTCCGGGTGTGTAGCTTGAGCGGCTTTAACTTTATCGATTAAAGTCGATTAATTCTACTCGTATATTCGTTATCTTCGCGTGGGTTCCTAGAGTCTTTAACTCTATCTTCATCATTTGTAAGTCGCATGAAATGGGTCTTTATTTTAACAACATCGTACTCGCATACGATCTTCTACTCAACGCGTCAGCTATCACGTTCACTTTTCCATGATGGTATTGAATGGTATGATCGTAATCTTCAACAGCTCGAGCCAACGTCTTCGGCGCATGTTACGTTCATTTTAGTTGAAGAAATATTTGAGGGTTTTAGAAATGGGTTTTGTACTGGGTCAATACAAAATTTGATTTTACGCTCTAGGGGTAGGCTAAGAAGTCTTCAAGAATACGTAAGGAAAATTATTAACAATAGAAATATCATTAAAAACTGTGACTCTCATCCAAGACTTGGGTAACACGTCACATTGATACCTATCAACTTGCCATCGTCATTCACAGCGTTGCCTACAAAAAGTCTGGCTTCGGTGCATTCCACACAAGGAAGTCAACAACGAAAGGATTGGGGCACTTTACTTATGGCTTGATATGACCATGATTGACTTTAGTGATTTGGTTGCTTGAATTCGCATAATAGGTTGGTTAGGAATATGAAAGCTAACAACCTGACGAAAAGCATGATGAGTAGTTAACCAATCGATTCCTAAAATCACATCAAAGGCAAGTATTTTCAAAGAGATAAGATCGACAGGTAACGTAAAAGTGTTGATTTGAACAAGATTTATAAATAGTGGAGGTAATGAAGGTTTCTCCCAACTGAGTTTCAACAGATAAATCAAAATCTAACTTCTCCGGAGTTAAATTCAAACATTGAACACAACTAGGTGAAATAAAAGAGTGAGTAGAATCCCAGATTCAACACTTGGTATAGACTTCACAAGAGTTTATGACTAACATACCCGTGATAATTTTATTCGTGTTCCTTGTCACGAATAATAAAAAGCGATCTCTCTTAAACTACCGGGCTTTGACTTTTCTCGGGACTGACCTTTGGTGCCTCCATCCTAGTCAACTTGTCTTCTATGAACGACAAAAAATCGGGCTAAGTGACCTTCTTCCACAATTATAACATGCTTTGACGGACATTTGCGCAGCTTTGAACCGATGTGTCCTCTCCCTCCGCATTTGAAGCATATGATAGGTGGTCGTTTCTCCTTCCTTAACAACGGTGTTGGTGTTGACGTCTTTCCTTCATTGTTAAATCTCCTCTTCTTGAAATGTCCATTCTTATTGTTTTGACCATGATTACCACCGAAGTGGTTACCATTTCTGGCATATTGATTCCCTCTATGCTTATTGTCACCGCTTTGATGATCAAGTATCACCAGATATTATCATTTTTCTCACGCTTCTTTTTTGTTGCATTGACTCGTTATCGCGCTCCACTAACTAAGCCCTATTTACAACATCTGAATACAAACACAGTTTATGAGAAATAAGATATTGGCGTATCTCCGGCTTCAAACCTCTTAAAAACATTTGCGTCATTCGCTCCTCATTATCGACCAAATGGGATGCAAACCGGGATAACTCCGCAAATTTAGCCTCGTATTGCGACATAGTTATATTGTTTTGTTCCAACTTGATAAACTCCACCTCCTTCATGCGATTTAATACTTTCGGAAAGTACTTGTCGTTGAATGACTCTTGGAACTTCTCCTAAGACATCTTGAAAAGGCGTCGGGTAAAGTGCGTTTACGATTCCCACCAATGATCTCCTTCTTCACACAACATAAAGGTGGCGAATGGAACCTTTTGCTCTTCTAAGCATTCCAAGACATCAAATATCTTGTAATCATGTTTATCCATGTCTCCGCCTTAAATGGTTCTCGCTTTCCCAAAACTCGGTGGTCCCAGCTCCTTGAATCGCTTAGCGGTGACCAACCGTGGGTTACCATTGTTTCCACCGCATTATGAGCAGTGAGCCGCTTTTACTGCTGTTGCATGAATTGCTTCTTAAACGCTTAGCGGTGACCGTCCGAGAGTTATCAGTATTTCTACCTGCATTTTGGATAGGAGCTGCCTTCGCCTATTGTTGCATGAATTGCATAAAGCCTCTGACCATCCCATCATTCACCATTTCATCGGTGTTATTGTTTTTATGAGGAGTATTGTCCTCTGGTTGCACATTATCCTAATTATTGATCTGTGGAGACTCAACGGTCTCCTGTGCTCCATTGATAATCTCAACATTCTTGGATGCCATTTTCAAACACTGCCACAAAACAAGGCTTAATTAACATATCACATATTATCCCTATAGTTTGATCGACCAATTAAATACCAAATAAACTTAGGTAGGTCATACTAAGCGGAAGGAATTCCCCTCCTCCCTCCTAGTTCTAGTCTCACATCTTAGCCGTGGATAATATCCTAAGCTTTGATACCAACCGTGACGCCCCCCAATTAGGTATACGCCACCCATCTTGGGTCGCCACTTACATGGTACAAAATTCAAATACAACTTTACTAATACAACTGTCGTGTATAATACGACGACAAAACATAATCTGTGAGTTTGAATACAATTATTGTCTACTAGAGATTATACAAACTCAAAAGGAGTCCTCATTACAATTATTAACACACTATTTCACGTAATAGTGAGGACTACTAATGTTATCCTCTGCACCATCACTGCTCCCTCGACTAGTCCCTCGCTATGTTCTCATTTACAGAAGAGAATGGTGAAAGAAAGGGTGAGCTCAACTAGCCCAAAAGAAGAAATATTATGACTAAGATAATGCGTAATAAATTATTATTAGTCTCCAACAATTTTAAACGATAAAATATAATAGACATCAAGTTTAACTACAGCGGAACAAGCAATCCATTAAAAGAGTCAAGTAGAAAGTAAAATCTACTATCTTTTATGATTAAAAAGGTTTTTTATCACTGTTATCGCTGAGACTCAGCTTAATAAATAATCCACATCATCGAATCACCCCTGCACTACGGCCAAGGATATTCTTTAGTATCACGACCATAATTATCCATTCACTACGGGCCAAGAATATTTGTGTATTCATTAATGGTCATGATCATGCCAACAACTGTCCATCAATGTACTACGGACCAATGAGGACTTTTACCACATCATTTGTAACATTACTACCATGATTACAATCGAATAATCCTCATCATAATCATACTAAGTACATCTATGCACTATAGGCCACAGATGACTTTCAACAAAATATAAACATGAGGATGATGACAATGATATAAGAATTCAATAAAACAAGTTCAAGAATTATTTTATCCAGGAACTAATAATGTCCAAATTGTCAACATGATACTGCTTTGTAGAGTAAAATTCAAGAATGCTCAGAAGATTATTTCCACGAAAAGATACTGGATGAAACGCAAATATTAAGGATATTCCACAAATTTCATGGAGTATAGAAGTCAAAACTTTAACCAACTGAGTATAATAAGGAATGGAATAACAAAAGAAATCACCAGGCATGCGATAGACTACACAGGCGAAAAGTTATTCCAATGTAGAATAATAAATAACGAGAATCAGTCCCACAGAAAACGCATAGGCGTGATATTCCAATGTAATAATAAAGATGAGAATCAGTCCGGTGTAAAAACGCATGCACAGGATATTCCAATGTAATAATAAAGACGGAACCGGTCCGGCGAGAACGCATATATCTGAGGATATTCCAAATGTAATAATAAAGATTTAACCAGTCCGGCGTAGAAACGCATGCATGTGATGTTCCAACAGAATGATAAAGAATGGAACAATGTAAGAATTTCACTAAGTATAGGTAGTAGCACAGATACAAAAGTTATTCCAATGAAGAATAAGAATGGAATAACGAAGTTCTCTTCATAGATAAGAAAGAAATAATACTCCCTACAGGTACAACAAATAATATTCCCTACCTTGGAAAAATTGGATACTGGAATAGTGAGTAGCAGATTTCTCTTGTTCTTTCTCTCTATAATTTCTCTCTAGAGTTTCAGTGAATTCGTAAGAAAATAATGAATGAATGAGCTTCTATTTATAGAAAAATGGAATGTATAGTAACTAACTCATGAACGGTCAAGATTGATTTACTTTAATCTGACGGTCCATATTTAAAGAAAAATAAAATATAATATATTCTATTTATAATCTAATAAAATGAATAACTTTATAAAAGATTTTACTATCTGCAAACACTATGCAGCACTATGAAAACACTATGCATAATAAAATATAATATATTCTAATTATTGTCTAATAAAAGCAGATAGCTTTTATAAAAGTATTACATTTTTATATAAAAAAGATTTTACTATACAAAACACTACGCATACTATATGGAACACTATTATCGAGACACTATGTATAATAGAATATAATATATTCTATTTATAGAATAACTTTATAAAAGTATTCTGCTTTTATATAAAAAGATTTTTGTATTATTACATTAATAATACCAACAAAAGCGAGTGACTTATCACTTAAGCATCAATAATTAATCTGGTATTAACTTCTTATGCGACCACGCGTATTCTTTATCTTTTTAACTTAAAGGTGTTTCAACATTAACAGTAAAACTTACGCCGTTATTTTCATAAAAAGTATTTTTGTCGTTTTTTCAATCCGACAATAATTCCGCTAGTAGGGGTCCACCAATGATTGTGCCGTTGTACTAATATTCCCCTGTTAAAACGAATATTCCCCACCAATCGAATATTGTATAACAACTTATGTATTTTGTAAAATTTATAAATATTACCCACAACTATTATATCAATTTCACTCCATAATATTCAAAAATA
This sequence comes from Panax quinquefolius, assembly GCA_020205615.1. Lineage (NCBI taxonomy): Eukaryota > Viridiplantae > Streptophyta > Magnoliopsida > Apiales > Araliaceae > Panax > Panax quinquefolius. The sequence continues at coordinate 15,206,750 of CM035167.1, forward strand.
ATATTTATAGAAAATTCATCCTTATTCAAAAAGTTGGGGTTTTATAATATTCGTATAACGGCAAGACAATTATTGGTGGACCCCATTAACGGAATTATTATCCGGATTGAGAAAACGACAAAAATACTTTATGAAAAAATAACTACGGAAGTTTTACCGTTAACCGTTGAAACACCCGGTGTTAAAAGTACAAGAATACGCTGTCTGTCGTGATTGCAGTAGTAGCACCTGTATTGATTATTGATGCTTACGTGAGAAGTCACTCGCTTATACTCAATTATTACTACGAAATTCTTGCGCATCATATCTCTCATATTATTGATTCAATTATTATCACAGTATCATTTTGCATAATATATTATATTATTAATTCAATAATTGAGACGATAAAGTTATTCATATTATTATTTGTAATATTGACAATGTCTAAAAGTTCTGTCAAGGAGAGGTTTGGTCACCTAATTGCGAGCCAATAAAGAGAAATCCTTATCGGAAAGCCCCCTCTTTCCTGGGAACGACCTGGTTGTTAAATATTGTGAGTTATAATATTAATGATGAATAAGTTGTGTTGATTAAAAATGAATTTTGATAGTTCCATTGTGTTGGGATTATTAGTGTTAGTGAAAATCGACATCTATTCCGATGATAATTGATGTCTAGGGGTTATATTGATAAATCGGGTAATTTATCGGATAAATGAGTAATTAATTGCTACTAATTCACATGCTTATATAACTATTTGTTCACATGTGTGTACTATTGAATCACATTATTTACTATTTGGGGAGTTGGTGCAAGATTGATAATACTTGCATGACTAAGTTAAAAATGGAGGTATAGATGGAGGTACTATACTGTAATTCGTATTTTTCACATGATTATACTATTGATTCACATGATTGAACTATTGATTCACATTATTTACTATTAGGGAGGTGGTGCAAGTTTGATAATACTTGCAGGACTAAATTAAAAATGAAAGAAAAGTTGGAGGTATTGTACTGTAATTTTTTGAGCCCCAAAACGTGCAATTATCGAAACTATATTTTTCTATAAATAGAAGCTCATTCTTCCTTCATTTCTCACCAATTCATAAAAGCTTTAGAAGCGATTATTATAGAGAAATTATAGAGAGAAAAGAATAAGAAAGTCTCGCTACCTCACAATTCTAGTATCCGGTTTTTCCAAGTAGGGAGTATTATTTTTTCTTATCCATGAAGAGAACTTCATTATTCCATTCTTTATTATTCTATTGGAATAACTTGTATCACGCTAACTACCCTATACTTGGTGAAATTCTTACATTATTCCATTCTTTATCATTCTCATTGGAACATCCTATCTCGCAATTCTGTGGGACTGTTCCATTATTTATCATTCTGTTGGAACATCATGTATGCATGCGTTCTCTATGGGACACAGTTCCCGTCTTTATTATTCTCGTTGGAATGTCATATTCATGCATTTGATGCCGGACCTAATTCCGCTCTTTATTATTACATTGGAATATCACGTCATGCTTTTTACGCCTCTGGGACTGATTCCGATTATTTATTATTACATTGGAATAACTTTTGCTGTGCGATCTATCACATGCCCGGTGATTTCTTTTGTTATTCCATTCCTTATTATACTCGGTTGGTTAAAGTTTTGACTTCTATACTCCATGAAATTAGTGGAATATCTTTGATATTTAAGCTTCATCCATATCTTTTCATGGAAATATTCTTACGAGCATTCTTGAATTTTACTCTACAAAGCAGTATCATGTTGACAATTTGGACATTATTAGTTCCTGTATAAATTAATTCTTGAACTTGTTTTATTGAATTCTTATATCATTGTCATCATCCTCATGTTTATATTTTTTTGAAAGTCATATGTGGCCTGTAGTGCATAGATGGACTTGGTATGATTATGACCAGGGATTATTCGGTTTAATCATGACCGTAATGTTACAAATGATGTGGTAACAGTCCTCATTGGCCCGTAGTGCATTGATGGACAGTTGTTGGCATGATCATGACCATTAATGAATACACGAATATTCTTGGCCCGTAGTGCATGGATAATTATGGTCGTGATACTAAAGAATATCCTTGGCCGTAGTGCATGGGTGATTCGATGATGTGGATTATTTATTAAGCTGAGTCCCAGCGATATAAGTGATGAAAAACCTTTTAAATCTCCTTTTGAATCTCCTCTTCTTGAAATGTCCATTCTTATTGTTTTAACCATGATTACCACCGAAGTGGTTACCATTTCTGGCATGTTGATTCCATATATGCTTATTGTCACCGCTTTGATGATCAAGTATCACCCAGATTATCATTTTGCCATTACCGCTCTTTTGGTTACGTTGACTTCGTTATCGCGCTCCACTAATCGAGCCCTATTTATAATATCCGAATACAAACACGGTTTATGAAAATAAGATATTGGCGTATCTCGAACTTCAAACCTCTTAAAAACATTCGCGTCATTCGCTCCTCATTATCGACCAAATGGGATGCAAACCGGGATAACTCTGCAAATTTAGCCTCGTATTGCGACACGGTCATATTGTTTTGTTTCAACTTGATAAACTCCACCTCCTTCATGTGACGAATACTTTCGGGAAAGTACTTGTCGTTGAACAGCTCTTGGAACTTCTCCCAAGACATCTTAAGTGCGTCATGCTGGGTACGTTTTACAGATTCCCACTAGTGATCTGCCTCTTCACGCAACATAAAAGTGGCAAAAGGAACCTTTTGCTCCTCGTAGCATCCCAAGACATCAAATATCTTGGTGATCTGCTTTAACCACGTCTCCGCCTTAAGTGGTTCTGGCTTTCCCAAAAACTCCGGTGGTCCCAGCTCCTTGAATTGCTTAGCGATGACCAACCATGGGTTACCATTGTTTCCACCTACATTATGGACAGGAGCTGCCTTCGCCCGTTGATGCATGAATTGCTCCTTAAACTGCTTAGCGGTGACCGTCCGAGAGTTATCGAGATTTCTACACGCATTTTGGATAGGGCGCGCCACTTTATTGTTGCAAGAATTGCATAAAGCCTCTGACCATCCCATCATTCACCATTTCATCGGTGTTATTGTTTTTATGAGGAGTATTGTCCTCTGGTTGCACATTATCCTGGTTATTGATCTGTGGAGACTCAACGGTCTCCTGTGCTCCATTGATAATCTCAACATTCTCGGATGCCATTTTCAAACACTGCCACAAAACAAGGGTTAATTAACATATCACATATTATCCATATACTTTGGCCAAACCAATTAAATACCAAATAAACTTAGGTAGGTCATACTAGCGAAAAGGATTCCCGTTTCTCCCCTCCTAGTTCTTATCTCACATCTTAGCCAGGATCATATCCTAAGCTTTGATACCAACCGTGACGACCCCAAAATTAGGTATCGTCGCCACCCATCTTGGGTCGCCACTTATATGGTACATAAATTAAAATACAACTTAATAATACAACTGTCATGTACAATACGACAAAACATAAACTGTGAGTTTGAATACAAATATTTTATACTAGAGATTATACAAACTCAAAAGGAGTCCTTATTACAATTATTATAACACTATTTCACGAGAATAGTGAGGACTACTAATGCTATCATCATCCGTCCACTCCGCTCCGTTTTCCACTAGTCCTTGCTATGTTCTCATTTCACAGAAGAACAATGAAAGAAAGAAAGGGTGAGCTCAACTAGCCCCGTAGGAAATATTATGACTAAGATAATGCAGAATATATTATCGTTAGCCTTCAACAGTGTTAAACTGATACAATATAACAACCATCAAGTTTAATCATAATGAACAAGCAATCCATTAAAAGAGTCAAGTAGAAATAAAATCTACTATCTTTTATGATTTAGAAGGTTTTTCCATCACTTTTATCGCTGGGACTCAACTTAATAAATAATCCACATCATCGAATCACCCCTGCACTACGGCCAAGGATATTCTTTAGTATCACGACCACAATTATCCATGCACTACGGGCCAAGAATATTTGTGTATTCAATAATGGTCATGATCATGCCAACAATTGTCCATCAATGCTTTACGGGCCAATGAGGACTTTTTCCACATCATTTGTAACATTACGGTCATGATTACACCGAATAATCCCTGGTCATAATCATACCAAGTCCATCTATGCACTATAGGCCACAGATGAATTTCAACAAAATATAAACATGAGGATGATGACAATGATATAAGAATTCAATAAAACAAGTTCAAGAATTATTTTATCCAGAACTAATAACGTCCAAATTGTCAACATAATATTTGCTTTGTAGAGTAAAATTCAAGAATGCTCGGAAGAATATTTCCATGAAAAGATCTTTGGATGAAGCGCAAATATCAAGGATATTCCACTAATTTCATGGAGTATAGAAGTCAAAACTTTAACCAACCGAGTATAATAAGGAATGGAATAACAAAAGAAATCACCAGCATGCAATAGACCGCACAAAGAGTTATTCCAACGAATAATAAATAACGGAATTAGGTCCCACGTAAAATGCATGCACGTGGATATTCCAATGTAATAATAAAGATTTAAATCGGTCCCACGTAAAACACACGAATGACAGATATTCCAATGAATAATAAAGATTTTAATCGGTCCGACGTAAAACGCATGCAGCGGATATTCCAACAAAATAATAAAGAGCGGAATCGGTCCGTAGTAGAACGCCTGAGCGTGATATTCCAACGAGAATAATATAGGCGAAAATAAATAGGTCCCATGTGAGAGAACGCGCGACGGGATGTTCCAACAGAATGATAAAGAATGGAACAACGAAAGAATTTAACCAAGTATAGGGTAGCTCACAGTATCTGAGTTATTCCAATGAATAATAAAGAATGGAATAACGAATTTCTCTTCATAGATAAGAAAGAAATAATACTCCCTACGATTACAACAAATAATATTCCCTACCTTGGAAAAAAGCTGGATCTTTGGAATAGTGAGGTGTGATTTCTCTTCTTTCTCTCTATAATTTCTCTCTATAATAATCACTCTAAAGCTTTTGTGAATTGGTGAGAAATGAAGGAATAATGAGCTTATTTTATAGGAAAATATAGTTTCGATAATTGCGTTTTTGGGGCACAAAAATTACAATCTGAATACCTCCACTTTTCTTTCATTTTAATTTAGTCCTGCAAGTATTATCAATATTGCACCAACTCCCTAATAGTAAATAATGTGAATCAATAGGTCAATTATGTGAATCAATAGTATAATCATGTGAAAATATGAATTACGATTATAAGACCTCCATCTATACCTCCATTTTTAACTTAGTCATGCAAGTATTATCAATCTTGCACCAACTCCCCTAATAGTAAATAATGTGATTCAATAGTACACATATGTGAACAAATAGTTATAATCATGTGAAATAATACCAATCAATTGCTCATTTATCCGGTTAAATACCCGATTGGTCAATATAACCTCCAGACATCAATTATTATCGAAATAATTGTCGATTTTCACTAACACAATTAATTCCAACACAATGAAACCATTTTTATCAAAAATATAAATTTTGAAATTTGAAGTTTGATTTTCCCAAAAAAGTCAATTTGTTGACTTTTTCACCAAATAGTGAATCCAAAAAATTTTGTGTTTATAGACTATTTTACTAATTTAAATAGCTTCCGGACTCAAATATCACGTCCGCGTCTCCAAATTCAACTCCGAACAACATTCATTATTAATATTATAACTCACAATATTTATCAACCAGTCATTCCCGGGAAGAGGGGCTTTCGAATAAGGATTTCTCCTATTAGGCGCTTGATTAGGTGACCAAACCTCTCCTTGATGTAACTTCTAGACATTGTAAATATTATAATTTATAATATGAATAACTTTGTCATCTCAAGTATTGATTTAATAAAAACATTTTATACGGATGATCTTCGTGACAATAATTGAATCAATAATATGATAGATATGATCACGTTAATTCTCGTAGTAATAATTGAGTATAACGAGTGACTTCTCACGTAAGCATCAATAATCAATACTGTGTGCTACTATGCAACCACGCGTATTCATCGTACTTTTAACAAGGTGTTTCAATAGTTAACGGTAAAACTTTCGCCGTTATTTTCATAAAGTATTTTTGTCGTTTTCTTAATCCGAAAATAATTCTGTTATTGGGGTCCACCAATGATTGTGTCGTTGTACGAATATTCCCTGTTAAAAGGAATATTCCCCGACCAATCGAATATTATATAACAACTTGCGTACTTTACAAAATTTGTAAATATTACCCACAACTATAACATTATATCAAATCCGCACCATAATATTCAAAAATATATTTCGAGAAAATTTAATCTTTATTCAAAAAAATCTGGGGTCTCACAATAATCATGACCGTAATGTGACGAATGATGTGGTAAAAGTCCTCATTGGCCTGTAGTTCATTGGTGGACAGTTGTTGGTATTATTATGACCAGGGATTATTCGGTATAGTTATGAACATTGATGATTACATGAATATCCTTGGCCGTGGAGCAGGGATGATTCGATTTTATTTATTAAGCTGAGTCTCAGCGATAAAAGTGTTGAAAAACCATTTAAATCATAGAAGATAGTAGATTTTATTCTCTACTTGACTCTTCTAATGGATTGCTTGTTCCGCTGCAGTTAAACTTGATGTTTATTATATTTTATCAGTTTAACACCGTTGAAGGCTAATGATAATTTATTCTGCATTATCTTAGTCATAATATTTCTTACTGGGCTAGTTGAGCTCACCCTTTCTTTCACTTTGTTCTCTTGAGAAATGAGAACGTAGTGGGACTAGTCGGAACAGGTGATGATCTAGATGGTGTAGTAGTAGTCCTCACTATTACGTGAAATAGTGTGATAATAAATGTAATGAGGACTCCATTGAGTGTGGATATTGTCTAGATGACAATATTTGTATTAAAACTCACAGCCTATATTTTGTCGTATTTTACACGACTGTTGTATAATTAAGTTATATTTGTATTCAGTACCTTGTATCTGGCGACCCAAGATGGGTGATGTATACCTGTTTTGGGGGTGTCACACAATTTCATCAACAGTTCAAATTAAGTTCTAATTTCTGCTATTTCTGCAACAATAGATATATATTAGGAGTAATTTCAAACACCTATTTCACCAATATGCACAATATATAGGGTAGGAAATTAAAAAGATTTTTTAGGGAAAAAATTACCCCTAAATATACAAATAAACTGTAAGACCCCAACTTTTTAATGAATAAAATCAAATTTCCTCTATTTATTATTGTGAATAATAAGGTATTAATTTGATATAATACTTTGATTATGGGTGAAATGTGAAAATTTTCAAAATAAGCAAGTGGTTATAAAATATTCATTTGTCGGGGGATATTCATTTGGTCATGGAATATTCTTTCTATCGGGGAATATTAAATGCGATACAAGGACCATTTGTGGGCCCCATAACCGATAACTTCGGATGAAGAAAATGACAAATTTGAGTTTTTTACAAATAACGGCGTAGTTGTTACCATTAACACTATTGGAATACACGGTGGTTAAAATACGATGTCTGGCGTGGTTCGCATGAAGAAGCATACTATTATTGCATGATTGTTGAATTATTGATTCTTACGTGAAGGCACTACTCAATAATTGTTACGATAATTCTTGCTCAATATTTTATTTTATTGATTCAATAATTGCTTGCGTTGATATTTTATATTATTATTACTTTCAATAATTGTCACTGCACATCATCTCCATTATCAGATCAATAATTCATATTATTTGGAATAATATTATAAGATAGCATTATTGGCAATATCTAGAAAGTTCTGTTAAGGAAAGGTTTGGTCACCTAATTGCGCGCCAGTAAGGAGAAATCCTTATCGGAAAGTCCCCTCTTTCCTGGGAACTGCCTGGTTGTCATAATTGTGATTCTGTAATATTATTTATGAATAATTAATTATTGATTTATATGATAAGAAAATATTTATTTTATGTGGATATAAATGATGGATATATTTATTTTATGTGGATAAAATGAAGGAATTAATGTTGAGGTGTTTTATCCAGTATTTTGTCGGATTGAAAGTATTTAAAAATCATCCGTTTGTGGGTTTCAGATATTTTCTGATTAGAATTTGGAAAAACTTTCTTCTACAAAGTTGTAGAGAATTAAATTTCCTATGGAAAGCATATGAGATTTGAATTTTTCTGATAAAGGGCTATTTATTATGAATTGTTGAACTTTTGGAAAATAAAATGATTTTTATTAAAACATGGGTGGGCCCCACTTTTGGTTGGTGAAAATGTGCTGAGATTTTATTCAAATGTGGTAGGCTTGAATAGTAGCAGGTAAACCTATAAGGTAGCAGGTTAGTCTGCTATGGCGTTCTAAGTATTTTTCTATAAATAGGGTGCTTAGTTAAAATTGAAAATCACACCAGAATTCATAAGTTTTCTCTCTTTCTCTCTATAATATTGAGCGTATTTTGTAAGTATTTTAGTACTTTGAGTGTTGCTATACGGTGCAAGTTCCTTCAGCACTATATCCAGTATTCCAGTCAGAAGTACTGTCTTTGCAAGGTAAGGGATGTTATTTTCTTCCTAAATGATGTTATTCTTTTAATATCATTATGTCGAAATATTGGTCTGAACTTTTTATCAAATTTGGAACTTTTTGTGTCCGGGTTACTATTCACGTATACGGCACTATTCACCGAGAAATGAAATTTTCTCCTTTTTGTCCAAGATGTCTATTATGGTTACTATCTTTGATTGTATCCATGTTTTGATCTTTATTCTTGAATTTTGCTTCAAAATTGGTTATTATGGAGTATTATTGATCTCGGATAAACTGTTATACGAATCCCTACTATTTGTCCTTCTGTCTCACTAGATTCGTTTTCTTTAAAATATTTTTCATCATCCTCAGTCCTAAATGATGATATTACTGAATATCTTTGGCATGTAGTGCAAAGATGAATGATTACCTAATGAATATCTTTGGCCGTGAAAAAGAAGATGAGCAGTGTTGAGATGAACATGACCAACCGGTGATACAAATGAATATCTTTGGCCCAGAGTGCAAAGATGAATATTGATTAAAGATGTATATTGATTGTTATTCAGGGGATAAAATTGATGATGGACTTTTAAATCTTAGAAGATAGTGGAATTCTTCTCTACTTGACTCTTTCTAATGGATTGTTGTTTTCATTGCGCTTGTTGATCTAAAACTTGTTGTCTATTATATTTTATCGATTATTCCTGTTGAAGACTAATGATAATTTGTTGTATATTATCTTAGTCATAATATTCTTTCTCCGGGCTAGTTGAGCTCACCCTTTTCATTTTTGTTCCATTATTCTTCTCGGGATGAGAAAATTTACCGAGAACTAAATGGGTAATGGAGTGATGATTCGAGATAGTCATTTAGAAGTCCTCACAATTTTGTAAAATAGTGTATCAATAATTGTAATGAGGACTCCTTTTGAGTTTGTATACTCTCTAGTAGACAATATTTGTATTCAAACTCACAGTATATGTGTTGTCGTATTTCGCACGATAATTATATTACTGAAGTTGTATTTGTTTCTATACCATGTATTTGGCAACTTAGAATGGGTGATGTATACCTATTTTGGGGGCGTCACAGTTGGTATTAAAGCTTAGGGATATGATCCCTGGCTGAGATGTGAGAAAAGAACTAGGAGGTGAGAGTCGGGGAATTCCTTCGTTAATATGACCTTATTTGTTATTTGGTTGGTCAGTCAGAGAATATGATTAATATGTTATAGGTTAATTTGTTAATTAACCCTTGTTTTATGGCAGTATTTAAGAATGGCAGCTGAGAACGTTAACAATGGAGTGTATGAGACTGTTGAAGCACATATAGTCACTAATCAGGAGAATGTGCAATAGGCTGGCAAAGTTCCTCCTGTAAACAACACCACTGATCAGACGATGAACGATGGAATGTTTAAGAGCTTTTTGCAGTTCATGCAAAATCAGACGAGGGAGACTCGTGTACAAAATATGGGTGGAAATGATGGCAACGCGTGGTTTGTCACTGCCAAGCAGTTTAAGGAGTTGGGACCATCAGAATTTATTGGAAAGCCGGATCCAATCAAGGCAGAAACGTGGGTCAAGCAAATTACCAAGATATTCGATGTCTTGGGATGCATGGAGGAACAGAAGGTTCCATTTGCCACCTTTATGTTCCGCGGTGAGGTAGACTACTGGTGGGAGTCTATGAAGCGTACCCAACCTGTCGCACTCAACATGTCTTGGGAAACGTTTCAGAAACTATTTAATGACAAGTACTTTCTTGAAAGTATTCTTCATATGAAGGAGGTAGAGTTTATCAGACTGGAACAAAACAACATGACGGTGTCCCAGTACGAGGCGAAGTTTGTAGAGTTATCCAGGTTTGCACCTTATTTGGTCTAAAATGAGGAACGAATGATAAGGACGTTTTTGAGAGGTCTAAAGACCGAGATTCGGCAATATCTTATATCTCATAAATTTTCTTTATATTCAGATGTTGTAAATAGGGCTCAATTATTAGAAGAAGATAATGAGTATGTGCAACCAAGGGACCACAACCAGGGTCATACCGGTGGTGGCAGCCATCGAAGCAATGAAAACCAGCAGGGAGGAAAGCATTCGGACAAAAACGGTAACCACTCTGGTGGTAATCGTGGCCGTGATAATAGAAGGAGGGAGTCGGGAGGAGATTTTAAGAAGAGAAGGTACAACAATGATAACGTGAAGACATCATCACAAACATCAACTGTTTCTAGGGGAGGAGAACGAGCATCAGTCGTTTGTTACAAATGCGGGAAAGAGGGACATATAAGCCCAAACTGCCCACAACAATCCAATGTATGTTATAACTGTGGAAAGGAGGGCCATATAGCTAGAGACTGTTCTGTAGCAAAACCAAGTTCAGCAGGGATGGTAACTCCAAAGGCTGTCCCGGATAAGTCGAAATCAGCGGTTCCTGGAAGAGCGTTTGTCGTGACTGGCCACAACGCGAGAAACCCAAACGAGGTGATCACGGGTAAGCTAATATTAAATTCTTGCGAAGTTTATACCTTATTAGATACCGTTTCTACCCATTCATTTATCTCTCCTGCTTGTGCTCAACGTTTAAACTTGACTCCGTTGGGTGAAACTTTCATTACATCCACTGTTTATAAATCTTGCTTAATCCAAGTTGGCACTATCACATTACCTGTTGATCTTATCTCTTTAAAAATACTTGCTTTTGATGTGATTTTAGGAATTGATTGGTTAACCACTCATCATGCCAAAATTGATTATTTTTGTAAGGTTGTTAGTTTTCGTATTGCTAACCAACCTGTCATACGAATTCAAACAACTAAACCACTAAAATCAATCACTGTCATATCAAGCCATAAAGCTATTCGTTTATTGAAAAACGAATGTCAAGCTTTCTTAGCCCATGTTATGGATTTGAACAAAGACAAGTTAGATTTGAATAATATTTCTGTTGTTAGAGAATTTCCTGATGTATTTCCTGAAGAACTTTCCGATCTACCCTCAGAACGTGATGTTGAATTCTTTATTGATCTTGAACTGGGTACAAAGCCCATTTCTAAAACCCCATATCGAATGGCTCCTATTGAACTTCAGGAGTTAAAAGTCCAACTCTGAGGAGTTATTAGACATCGGTTTCATTAGTCCCTAGTACATCTCCTTGGGGTGCTCTGCTTTATTCAGAAAGAAGAAAGACGGAGTATATCACGACTTTAGATTGACTATCGAGAATTAAACCATGTCACCATCAAGAATATCCATTACCTCGCATTGATGACCTGTTTGACCAATTGCAAGGAGCACAATTCTTTTCAAAGATCGATCTTAGCTCGGATATCATCAATTTGAAGATTAAAATTGAGGATATTCCAAGACCGCCTTTAGAACTTCAGATGACGGTATTATGAATTCTTAGTCATGTCTTTTGGATTGACTAATGCTCCTGCTGCTTTTATGGATATGATGAACCGTGTATTCAAGGAATATTTGGATCAGTTCATTGTTGTCTTTATTGATGACATCCTCATCTATTCCAAAAGCCGTGAAGATCGTGAGCACCATTTGAAGCTGATACTTGAAAGGCTTCGTGAAAACAAGCTATATGCCAAGCTGAAGAAATGCGAGTTCTGGCTTGAGGAAGTAGCATTCCTTTGGCACGTGGTGTCAAAACATGGAGTATCTGTCGACCCGCGAAGATTGAAGCCATACAAAGTTGGGAGCAACCGAAAGTCGGTGGCCAAGAATGAAGCTTTACGGGCTTAGCTAGTTATTATCGGAGATTCGTGGAAGGATTTTCTCGAATCGCTACTCTACTAACTCACCGACTCGTAAAGATATAAAATTCGGTTGGAGCGAGAATTGTGAGAAGAGTTTTCAAGAACTTAAGAGAAGACTCATTTCGGCACCTGTTCTGGCAATACCATCTGGTTCGGATGGATTTGTTATATACAGCGATGCTTCATGCAAAGGGTTAGGATGTGTTCTCATGCAACATGAGAAAGTCATAGCCCATCACGACAACTCAAAGAATATGAGAGGAATTATCCTACTCATGATTTGGAGTTGGCAGCAGTCATTTTCGCGTTGAAGATCTGGAGACACTGTGACGCCCCCAAAATAGGTATACATCACCCATTCTGAGTTATCAATACATGGTATGTAAACAACTACAACTTTATTATTACAACAAGAAAAAGCGTGAGTTTGAATACAAATATTATCTTCTAGACAATATCTATACTCAAATAAATCCTCATCACATTTATTGATACATTATTTTACAAAAATGGTGAGGACTACTAAACAATTCTTTCTAAAACCTTCATTCCATACCCCGACTGCACTCGCTTATATTCTCGCCTCCCGAGAAGAAAAATGGAACAAAAAGGAAAAGGGTGAGCTCAACTAGCCCAAGAAAGAATATTATGACTAAGATAATATACAACAAATTACCGTTAGTCTTCAACAGAAAAAATCTAATAGAATACAATAGACAACAAATTTTAAATCAATATTCGCAAATGAAATAATAATTCATTAGAAGAGTTAAGTAGAGAATGCAAACTACTATCTTCTATGTATGAATTTAAAAGTTCATCGTCAATCTTTTATCCTCAGAACATCAATCAATATACATCCGGAATCAAATATTCATCTTTGCACTACAGCCAAAGATATTCATCGATTAATTCATGTTCATCTAAACACTGCTTCATCTTTGCACTACTGACCAAAGATATTCTTCTTGAAAATCATTCATCTTTGCACTACAGGCCAAAGATATTCAATAATATCATCATTTAAGACCGAGAATGATGAAAAATATTTTTAAAGAAACGAATCGATTGAAACAAAATGACAAGGATTAAGGATTAAGGATTAGTACTTTGTTTTATCCATGTTCAAAAATACCTCAAAAATAATCATAGTGGTGTAAAATTCAAGAATGATCAAAACATGGATACAATCAAAGCTAGTATCCGAATAGATATTTTGGACAAAAGAAGAAATTTTATTTTTCGATTGAATAGTGCCGATATGTGAATAGTAACTCTCAGACACCAAAAGATAGAAATTTCCCAAAAAACATCTTCACGCTTCATGAATAGTACTCAAATAAATAGTAACTCGTGAATAGTAACTCTCATGAATAGTAACTCGTGAATAGTAACTCATGAATAGTAACTCATGAATAGTAACTTGATATGGAAAAGTTCCAAATTTGATAAAAGTTTCAACCAATATTTGACATAATGATATTGAAGAAATAATATCATTTGAGAAAAAAATAACATCCCTTACCTCGAAAGATTAGTAGATTCTTATTTGGAATATCTGGATATAGTCTTTGAAGGAACTTGCAGATCTAACAATACTCAAAGTATACTCACAAGAATACGCTCAATATATCGAGAGAAAATAGAGAAAACTTGAGTTTACGGTGTGTTTTTCAATTCTAACCTAAGCACCTATTTATAGGAAAATGCTTAGAACACCAAAGTAGAAAATTGAATATAATATTAATATATTTTCACATTTTCTTTAGCCCACCTTAGACAACTGATCTCAGCCCATTTGAATCACATGTGAGGCCAACTTAGTTGCAAAAACGTTTTTCTCAAAATAATTAACTAAAACTCCCAAAATTAATTATTTGAACTTGAAACTTCAATAATTCATAATAAATAGCCCTTTTATCGGAAAATTCAAATCTCGCTGGCGTTTTATAGGAAATTAAATTCTCTACAACTTTGCGAAAGAAAGTTTTCCAAATTCCAAACAAAAATTGGCCAAAAATCCACAAACGGGAGATTTTACAACATAATCAAATTTCAATCAATAAATGGGGTCCATGACATGTTTAACATGTCTTAAATATTTATTGCAACAAAAATACTCTTCCTCCTCAAATATACTCATATATCCCACATTCGTTGTAAAAATATCACCATTATTATATTATTATAATATAATAATATATTTAAATAAATTATTTTATCGAAAAAAGATAAAATTTCAATTTTCAACAATTGTCACATTAAAATTTTCTCCATCTATATCCACATAAAATCAATATTTTCCTATCATATGAATCAATAATTAATTATTCACAAATAATATTACAAAATCACAATATTGATGACCCGAGGCGGTTCTCGGAAGAGGGGGGCTTTCGAATAAGAATTTCTCCTTCTTGGCGCCATGATTAGGTGACCAAACCTCTCCTTAGACAGAACTTTCTAGACATTGCCAACAATGTTATCTAATAATATTATTCAGATAATATGAATTATTGCTTCGATAATGAAAAATACGTGTAATGACAATTTATTGAAACAACAACAATAAAATATCAACGCAACAATTATTAAATCAATAAAATCTTGAGCGATAATTCTGTAACCATTATTGAGTAGTGCCTTCTTACGTAAGAATCAATAATTGGTGCAATCTGGTGTCTTCTTGTGTTTTAACCATAGAGTATTTTAACAGTGATAATCTGATAACAACTACTGCAGTTATTTTTAAACAACTTATATTTGTCGTTTTCTTCATTCAATCGCTTTTCGTTATGGGGCCCACATATGGTCGCTGTTTTCGATTTAATATTCCCAAGCAGATTAATATTCCATTCCACGACCAAACGAATATTCCCCGACAACAATGAATATTTTATAACCACTTGCTTATTTTGAAATATTTGCGTATTTTACCCCTAACTATCCACATTAATCAAATCAACCCTTACTATTTCAAAATAATAAATAGAGAAAATTAAATTTCATTAATAATAAGTTGGGGTCTTATAGACACTACCTGTATGGGGAGAAAGTGGAGATATGTGGAAAATTAAATTTCATTAATAATAAGTTGGGGTCTTATAAAAGCCTCAAATATTTCTTCACCCAAAAGAAACTCAATATGTGGCAACGACGTTGGCTCGAGCTATTGAAAGATTACGATCATACCATCCAATATCATCCCGGAAAAGCAAACGTGGTAGCTGACGCATTGAGTAGAAGATCATATGCGGGTACGAGTGCAATGTTGTTAACACAAAGGTCCATTTTGTATGACTTGCAAAGGATGGAGATAGAGGTAAAGGCTCTAAGTACCCACGTGATGATATCAAACATACGAGCAGAACCAACTTTAATTGATAAAATTAAAACTGCTCAAGCAACGGACATAGAGCTGATGCGTATGAAGAAGAAAGTGCAAGAAGGTGCTATTCCAGAAGCAAGAATCGATGAAGAAGAATACTTGAAATCGACTCCAAACTTTGTGTTCCTAATGATTACGACTTGAAGCATAGAATCATGATGGAGGCACACAAAACACCGCTAAATCCATCTCGGGAGTACCAAAATGTATCATGATCTTCGACATACATTTTGGTGGAACAATATGAAGAGAGAGATCGCGGAGTTTATCTCGAGGTGTTTAACTTGTTAACGTGTAAAGGCGGAGCATCAAATGTCAAAGGGTCCATTACAACCACTTGAGATTCCGAAATGGAAGTGGGAACACATTACTATGAATTTTGTTACGGGTCTTCCCAAGGTTTCTCAAGGCATAGATGCGATTTGGGTTATTGTTGATAGATTAACCAAGTCTGCCCATTTTTTGCCTATACGTGAGACTTATTGTAAGACCCCAAAATATTAATAAATGAAATTTATTTTTCTCTATTTATTATTTTGAAATAGTAAGGGTTGATTTGATTAATGTGGATAGTTATGGGTAAAATACGCAAATATTTCAAATAAGCAAGTGGTTATAAATTATTCATTATCGTCGGGGAATATTCGTTTGGTCGTGGAATATTCGTCTCGTTGTGGGAATATTCAATGCGACCAAGCGATCTTTTATGGGCCCCATAACGAAAAAAGCGATTGGATGAAGAAAACGACAAATATAAGTTGTTTATAAATAACGGCGATAGTTATTACAAGTAATACTGGTTGAATACCGGTGGTTAAAACACACTAATACGCGTTGTTAAACAAGAAGACACTTGCAGATTGCACCAATTATTGATTCTTACGTGAAGAAGACACTACTCAATAATTGTTACAAATGATTACTGCTCAATATTTTATTTTATTGATTCAATAATTGCTTTGCATTAATATTTTATATTATCATTGTTTTAATAAATTGTCATTACACAAGATTTTCCATTATCGAGCAATAATTCATATTATCTGAATAATATTATTAGAAAACATTATTGGCAATGTCTAGAAAGTTCGCTCTAAGGAGAGGTTTAGTCACCTAATCATACCCAAGAAGAGAGATCCTTATTGAAAGCCCTCTTTCCTCGGCGACTACCGTCACAAAAGATCGTGATTCTAGTAATATTATTTGTAAATAATTAATTATTAATTTATATGATGAGAAAAATATTAATTTTATGTGGATATAGATGGAGAAAATTTTAATGTGACAATTGTTGAAAATTAATATTTTATCATTTTCGATAAAATAATTCATTTAAATATATTATTTTAATAATATATTAATGGTGATATTTTTATAATGAATGTGGGATATATGAGTATATGAGGAGGAAGAGTATTTTGTGGCATTAAATGATTAACACATGTTTTGTGTGTTGGTGGACCCCATTTCTTGATCGAAATTTGATTATAAATTTATAAAATCGCTTCGTTTGTGGATTTCGGTCAATTTCTGTTTGGAATTTAGAAAACTTTCTTTTGCAAAGTTGTAGAGAATTGAATTTCCTATAAAAACTCATGAGATTCGAATTTTCTGATAAAAGGGCTATTTATTATGAATTATTGAAGTTTTGAGAGTTCAAATAATTGATTTTTGGGAGTTTTAATTAATTATTTTGAGAAAAACGTTTTTGGTGAGTTTGTGAACCTCATTTAACATGTGCTATGGCTGAAATCAGATTTCAAAGGTGGGCTAAGGAATTTTGTTTATAAATAATATTATTATATTCAATTTTCTGCTTTGGTGTTACAAGAATTTCCTATAAAACAGGTGCTTAGGTTAAATTGAAAATCACACCGAAATCAAGTTTTCTCTCTCTATATTATCGAGTATTCTTGTGAGTATTTTGAGTATACTTTGAGTATTGCTATACTGGTGCAAGTTCAAGTCATAGCCTATATCCTGTTTCAACTAAGATCTTGCCTTTTTCGGTGTAAGGGATGTTATTTTCTTCTCAAATGATATTATTTCTTCAATATCATTATCTTTGAAATATTGGTTGGAACTTTTTATCAAATTTGGAACTTTTTCATGTCGGGTTACTATTCATGAGTTACTATTCACGAGTTACTATTCATGAGTTACTATTCATGAGTTACTTATTCACGATTACTATTCATGAGTTACTATTCACGAAGTTACTATTCACGAGTACTATTCACAAAGCGTGAAGATGTTTTTTGAAATTTCTATCTTTTGGTGTCGAGTTACTATTCACGATACTCGGATTATTCATGATATCAAGACTATTCACGAATACTTGACTATTCATTCATAGAAAATGAAATTTCTTCTTTTCATCCAAAATATCTATTCTGGATACTAGCTTTGATTGTATCCATGTTTTGATCATTCTTGAATTTTACACCACTATGATTATTTTTGAAGTATTTTTGGACATGGATAAAACAAAGTACGAATCCTTAACCCTTTTTCTTGTTGTTCCATTTTTCTTCTCGGAGGCGAGAATGTAAATGAGTACTAGTGGGGTATGGAATGAAGGTTCTAGAGAGAGTCGTTTAGTAATCCTCACCATTTTATAAAATAATGTATCAATAATTATGATGGGGATTTATTTGCGTGTGGATATTGTCTGTATGGCAATATCTCGTATTTAAACTCACAGCTTATATGTTGTAATAATAAAGTTGTAGTTATTTACGTACCATGTATTTGGCGACTCGAGAATGGGTTGGATGGAATTGACCTATTTTGGGGGCGTCCACGGTTGGTATCGAGCTTAGGATATGATCTCCCATGGAGATCGGGGAATAGAACTAGGAGGAGAGACGAGTAAATCCTTCGCTAAAGTGTGTCCTACCTAAGCTTATTTGTTAGTTGGTCAAGATATAGGGATATTATGTGATATATTGATTTCCTTAATTAACCCTTGTTTTATGACGATATTTGAGAATGTCGACCGAGAATATTAATGATGGATTAAATGAGACCGTGGAGATGCTCAGCTTTACCAACGAGGAGAACGTGTAACACAGTGGCAATGTACTTCTCGTGAACAACAACACCGGCGAAAGATGATGAACGAGGGGATGTTTAGAAGCTTTTTGCGGTTCATGCAAAATCGACAGACGGAGACTCGTGTTCAAAATACGAGGAGGAAATGATAGCAATTCACGGGTGGTCACAAACCAAGCGCTTTCAAAGAGTCGGGACCACCGAGTGCAGGAAAGCGGATCCGATTAAGCGAGACGTGGGTCAAACAAATTACCAAGATATTCGATGTCTTGGGATGCACGAGGAGAACGAAAGTTCCATTCGCTACTTTTATGTTCCGTGAACGAGGCAAATTATCGGTGGAAATCACGTGAAGCGTACCCATCCAGTTGCACTCAAAGATGTCGTGGAGACGTTTGAATAGTTCAATGACAAATACTTTCCCGAAAGTATTCGGCTATATGAAGGAAGTGGAGTTTATTAGACCGGAGCGTAATAACATGACGGTGTCCCAAAGACGAGGCGAAGTTCATGGAGTTATCCGTGTTCAGACCTCATTTGGTGGAGAATGAGGAACGATGATGCGGATGTTTCGAGAGGTTTGAAACCCCAGATACGTCGATATCTCATTTCTTATAAATTTTCTCTCTATTCGAGATGTTGTCAGCAGGGCTCGATTGTTAGAAATGAGATAACGAAATACGCTCAACCGAGGGACCATAACCAGGATCATATCAAGATAGCGCCATCGTAATAACGATAACCAAATGGAGAAAGAAGAATACGGACAAAGGCGGTTACCACTCCGGTGGTAATCGTGGCCATGAAAATAGAAGAAGCAAGTCGGGAGGAGATTTTAAAAGAGGAGATTCAACAACGACCATGTGAAGAGTTCAACGCCAAGAGTAAATCGGTTCCAAGGAGGAGAAAGACCACCGGTCGATGTTACAAATGCGGAAAGAGGGACATATCATTGGCCGCCCCAATGACAGTTTAAGGTATGCTATAATTGTGGAAAAGAAGGACATATCGCTCGAGATTAGACGATATCGAAACCCAGATCCAAATGAATGGTGACTCAAAAGGATGTCCCGTAAAAGTCAAAGACAACGATTCCTCGGAAGAGCGTTTGTTGTGGCCGGTCAAAATGCGAGGAACCCGAACGGTTAAGCACGTTAGTTAATTATAAATTCTTGCGAAGTTTATACCTTACTAGATCTGGGCTCTACCCATTCTTTTATCTCTCTTGCTTACCTCAACGTTTGAACTTGACTACGGAGAAATTAGACTTTGACCTATTTATGGAGACTCAAGTAGAGAAAACTTTCATTACATCCGTTGTTTAGAAATCTTGCTTGATTCAGTTGGCACTATCACATTACCGTTAACCTTATTTCTATAGAGATATTTGCTTTTGATGTGATTTTAAGGTTAACTACTCATCATGCCAAATTGATTGCTTTTGTAAGGTTGTTAGTTTTCATATTCCTAAGCAACTCGTTATTCAATTCAAGCAATCAAACCATTATAGTCAAACATTTTCATATCAAGCCATGAAGTCATTCGTTTATTACGGATGTCAAGTTTTCTTAGTCCATGTTATGGATTTGAATAAAGACACGTCGATTTGAATAATATTCCCGTTGTTATTGATTTTTCCCGACGTATTTCTGAAGAATTTCTTGGCTTACTCCTAAAGCTTCGATATTAAATTTTGTATCGACTTTGAACCCGGTAAAAACTCATTTCTAAAATCTCATATCGAATGGCTCTATTGAACTTCGTGAGTTAAAAAATTCAACTATAGAATTTGGTACTGAGCCTTTATCCGGTGACTTCCTTTGTGGAATGCACCAAAACCGCATTCTCCGTAGGGGGACACCATATTCGCATGCGATAGTAAACCGATAGGTGTCATTGTAACGTCTTATCCAAGGTTGGGATATGAGTCATGATTGAGAACAACCTAAGTCGTGAATTGAAATACGTAGCTTTTTAGGCTTAGTTGGTTATTATCGGAGATTCGTTGAAGGATATTTTCGAATCGCTATTCCATTAACGCAAATTGACTCGTAGAGATACAAAATTCAAATGGAGCAAGGAATGTGGGAAGAGCTTGAAGAACTCAAGAGGAGACCCATTTCAAAGACATGTTCGACCATGCCATCCTGAAAAGCGAACGTGGTAGGCGACGTGTTGAGTAGAAGATCGTATCTGAAATGAAAATACGATATTGTCAAAGACTAATTTCGTATAATTTACAAATAATAGAGATAGAGATGAAAACTCTAGGGACTCACGTGATGATATACGAGTAGAATCGACTTTAATCGATAAAGTTAAAACCGCTCAAGCTACACATCGGAGCTGATGAATTTGAAGAAGGAGGTGCAAGAAGTTGTTATTTCAAAAGCGAGAATCGGTGAGGTGAGGAAAGCTCAAACCTTCGATTTATTAATCCATTTGAAATTCTCGATCGAATAGGAACTGTGGCCTATAGACTCGTTTTACCGCCAAGTATGACGCGTGTTCATAACGCTTTTCACGTGTCGATGTTACGTAAATATGTGGACGACGACCGAACTACGCTATTGAAGTTAGAACCGAGATAGATAGCCAAGACTTAACATACGAAGAAGTACTCACAAGATCTTGGATAGGAAAGAACATGTCCCATGTAATCTGAGGTTATACCACAAGTTAAAGTTTTGTGGAGAAACCATGCTATTGAGGAAATGACCTGGGAGTTGGAAATGGAAATGAAAGCGAGGTATTCTCATCTTTTCGAAACACCAGGTACGTACGTCAATTTCGAGGACAAAATTTCATAAGGAGGGGAGGTTGTAAGACCCCAAAATATTAATAAATGAAATTTATTTTTCTCTATTTATTATTTTGAAATAGTAAGGGTTGATTTGATTAATGTGGATAGTTATGGGTAAAATACGCAAATATTTCAAATAATCAAGTGGTTATAAAATATTCATTATCGCTTGGGAATATTCGTTTGGTCGTTATAATATTCAGATCGCTTGGGAATATTCGTGACGACATAGCGATCTTTTGTGGGCCCCATAACTGAAAGCGATTGGATGAAGAAAACGACAAATATAAGTTGTTTATAAATAATTGGCGTAGTTATTCAGCAAGTAATACTGGTTGGAATACACGTGGTTAAAACACACTAATCACGCGTTGTTGACAAGAAGATACGGTATTGCACCAATTATTGATTCTTACGTAAGAAGGCACTACTCAATAATTGTTACAGTAATTACTGTTCAGTATTTTATTTTATTGATTCAATAATTGCTGCATTAATATTTTATATTACTGT
Organism: Panax quinquefolius; assembly: GCA_020205615.1. Lineage (NCBI taxonomy): Eukaryota > Viridiplantae > Streptophyta > Magnoliopsida > Apiales > Araliaceae > Panax > Panax quinquefolius. The sequence continues at coordinate 15,228,885 of CM035167.1, forward strand.
TGTTTCAATAAATTGTCATTACACAGTATTTTCCATTATCGGAGCAATAATTCATATTATCTGAATAATATTATTAGAAAACATTATTGGCAATGTCTAGAAAGTTCTGTCTAAGGAGAGGTTTGGTCACCTAATTGCGCGCCAGTAAGGAGAGATCCTTATTGAAAGCCCCTCTTCCTGGAACTACCGGTTGCCAAGATCGTGATTCTGTAATATTATTTGTGAATAATTAATTATTGATTTATATGATGAGGAAAATATTGATTTTATGTGGATATAGATGGAGAAAATTTTTAATGTGACAATTGTTGAAAATTAATATTTTATCATTTTCTGATAAAATAATTCATTTAAATATATTATTTTAATAATATATTAACGGTGATATTTTTATAATGAATGTGGGATATATGAGTATATGAGGAGGAAGAGTATTTTTGTGGCATTAAATGATTAACACATGTTTTGTGTGTCGGTGGACCCCATTTCTTGACTGAAATTTGATTATAGCCTGTAAAATCGTCCGTTTGTGGATTTCGGTTAATTTCTGTTTGGAATTTGGAAACACTTTCTTCTGCAAAGTTGTAGAGAATTGAATTTCCTATAAAAACTCGCGAGATTCGAATTTTCTGATAAAAGGGCTATTTATTATGAATTATTGAAATTTCGGAGTTCCGAAATAATTAATTTTTGGGAGTTTTAATTAATTATTTTGAGAAAAACGTTTTTGGTGAGTTTGTGAACCTCATTTAACATGTGCTATGGCTGAAATCAGATTTCAAAGGTGGGCTAAGGAATTTTGTTTATAAATAATATTATTATATTCAATTTTCTGCTTTGGTGTTCTAAAGCGAATTTCCTATAAATAGGTGCTTAGGTTAAATTGAAAATCACACCGTAAACCAAGTTTTCTTTCTATATTATCGAGCGTATTCTTGTGAGTATTTTGAGTATACTTTGAGTATTGCTATACTATGCAAGTTCAAGTCATAGCCTATATCCTGTTTTTATTTAAAGATTGTCTTTCGAGGTAAGGGATGTTATTTTCTTCTCAAATGATATTATTTCTTCAATATCATTATCTTTGAAATATTGGTTGGAACTTTTTATCAAATTTGGAACTTTTTTCATGTATCGGGGTTACTATTCATGAGTTACTATTCACGAAGTTACTATTCATGAGTTACTATTCATGAGTTACTTATTCACGAGTTACTATTCATGAGTTACTATTCACGAAGTTACTATTCACGAGTACTATTCACGAAGCGTGAAGATGTTTTTTTTGTGAAATTTCTATCTTTTGGTGTCGAGTTACTATTCACGTATACTGATCTTATTCACGATAATGACACTATTCACCAAAAAAATGAAATTTCTTCTTTTCGTCCAAAATATCTATTCTGGATACTAGCTTTGATTGTATCCATGTTTTGATCATTCTTGAATTTTACACCACTATGATTATTTTTGAGGTATTTTTGGACATGGATAAAACAAAGTACGAATCCTTAACCCTTTTCCTTGTTGTTCCATTTTTCTTCTCAGGAGGCGAGAATGTAACGAGTACTAGTCGGGGTATGGAATGAAGGTTCTAGAGAGAGTCGTTTAGTAGTCCTCACCATTTTTATAAAATAATGTATCAATAATTATGATGGGGATTTATTTGCGTGTGGATATTGTCTAGATGGCAATATCTGTATTTAAACTCACAGTTATATGTTGTAATAATAAAGTTGTAGTTATTTCTGTACCATGTATTTGGTGACTCAGAATGGGTTGGATGGAATGGACCTATTTTGGGGGCGTCACACTTATTCCCTTGAACGTCTTGCTAGTATGTACGTGAATGAGATTATGAGATTGCATGGCATGCCAGTATCTATAGTCTCGGATCGTGACCCAAGATTCACTTCACGATTTTGGGTTAGCTTGCAGAAAGCTATGGGCACGGATTTACGATTCAGTTCGGCATACCATCCTCAAACGGACGGACAATCAGAGAGGACTATTCAAACTCTTGAAGATCTATTAAGACTCTGTGTCCTAGATTTCAAATGGAGTTGGGATAAGTACCTAGCATTGGTGGAATTCTCCTACAACAACAGTTATCAGGCAAGTATAAGTGTGGCTCCATTCGAAGCGTTGTATGGAAGAAAATGTCATTCTCCAGTATGCTGGGACGAGGTGGGTGGAGCAACATTGTTGGGACCAGAGTTGGTACGAATGACTATAGAGAAGATTCAAACGATTCGACAACGTATACAAATGACACAGGATCGACAAAAGAGTTATGCGGATCTTCATCGAAAGGACGTGTAATTTAATATTGGGGATCATGTATTGTTACGTGTTGCACCATGGAAGGGAGTTACAAGATTTGGGAAGAGAGGAAAGCTCAATCCACGATTTGTTGGTCCATTTGAGATTCTTGACCGAATAGGAAATGTGGCCTATAGACTCGCATTACCTCCAAGTATGTCTCATGTTAATAATGTTTTTCACATATCTATGTTTCGTAAATATGTTAAAGACCTGAACCACATTATTGAGTTAGAACCAGACGAGATAGCCGAAGATTTAACGTATGAGGAGGTACCTGTTAAGATCTTGGATAGGAAAGAGCATGTCCTACGCACGAAGGTTATACTACAAGTTAAGGTTTTGTGGAGAAACCGTGCTATTGAAGAGATGACCTGGGAGTTGGAATTAGAAATGAAAGTGAGGTATCCTCACCTTTTCGAAACACCAGGTACGTACGTCAATTTCGAGGACGAAATTTCATAAGGAGGGGAGGTTGTAAGACCCCAACTTTTTAATGAATAAAATCAAATTTCCTCTATTTATTATTGTGAATAATAAGGTATTAATTTGATATAATACTTTAATTATGGGTGAAATGTGAAAATTTTCAAAATAAGCAAGTGGTTATAAAATATTCATTTGTCAGGGAATATTCGTTTGGTCGTGGAATATTCTTTTTGTCGGGGAATATTCGTACGACGACGCAGCCATTTGTGGGCCCCATAACGGATAACGGTCGGATGAAGAAAATGACAAATTTGAGTTTTTACAAATAACGACGTAGTTGTTACCATTAACACTGTTGGAATACCCGGTGGTTAAAATACGATGTCTGGCGGTGGCACAAAGAAAGACATATATCGATACACAGATTGTTGTTGAATTATTGATTCTTACGTGAAGGCACTACTCAATAATTGTTACAATAATTACTTTATTGAATATTTTATTTTATTGATTCAATAATTCTTTGCGTTGATATTTTATATTATTGTTGCTCAATAATTGTCACTACACATCATCTCCATTATCAGATCAATAATTCATATTATTTGGAATAATATTATAAGATAAAGCATTATTGGCAATATCTAGAAAGTTCTCACAAGGAGAGGTTTGGTCACCTAATTAATTGCCGCCAAGAAGGAGAAATCCTTATATCTGAAAGCCCCACTTTTCCAGGAACCTGCGTATGTCATCATAATTGTGATTCAGTAATATTATTTATGAATAATTAATTATTGATTTATATGATAAGAAAATATTTATTTTATGTGGATATAAATGATGGATATATTTATTTTATGTGGATAAAAATGAAGGAATTAATGCTGAGGTGTTTTATCAGTATTTTATCAGATTGAAAGTATTTAAAAATCATCCGTTTGTGGGTTTCGGATATTTTCTGATTGGAATTTAGAAAAACTTTCTTCTACAAAGTTGTAGAGAATTAAATTTCCTATGAAAAGCACATGAGATTTGAATTTTTCTGATAAAGGGCTATTTATTATGAATGTTGAAGTTTTGGAAAATAAAATAATTTTTATTAAAACATGGGTGGGCCCCACATTTGGTTGGTGAAAATGTGCTGAGATTTTTATTCAAATATGGTAGGCTTGAATAGTAGCAGGTAAAGCCATCAGGTAACAGGTTAGTCTGTTATGGCGTTCTAAGCATTTTCCTATAAATAGGGTGCTTAGTTAGAATTGAAAATCATACCAGAATTCATAAGTTTTCTCTCTTTCTCTCTCTATAATATTGAGCGTATTTTGTGAGTATTTTAGTACTTTGAGTGTTGCTATACGGTGCAAGTTCCTTCAGCACTATATCCAGTATTCCAGTCAGAAGTACTTTCTTCGCAAGGTAAGGGATGTTATTTTCTTCCTAAATGATGTTATTCTTTCAATATCATTATGCCGAAATATTGGTCTGAACTTTTTATCAAATTTGGAACTTTTTGTGTCAGGATTACTATTCACGTATACGGCACTATTCACCGAAAAATGAAAATTTCTCCTTTTTGTCCAAGATGTCTATTATGGTTACTATCTTTGATTGTATCCATGTTTTGATCTTTATTCTTGAATTTTTCTTCAAAATTGGTTATTATGGAGTATTATTGATCTTGGATAAACCGTTATACTGAATCCCTACTATTTGTCATTCCGTCTCACCGGATTCGCTTTTCTTTAAAATATTTTTCATCATCCTCGGTCCTAAATGATGATATTCTTGAATATCTTTGGCTGTAGTGCAAAGATGAATGATTACTAATGAATATCTTTGGCCCGTAGTAGTGCAAAAGATGAACAGGTGTTGAGATGAACATGACCAACTGGTGATACAAATGAATATCTTTGGCCTATAGTGCAAAGATGAATATTTGATTCAAGATGTATATTGATTGATGTTACAGGGATAAAATATTGATGGACTTTTAAATTTTAGAAGATAGTAGAATTCTTTCTCTACTTGACTCTTCTAATGGATTGTTGTTTCATTTCGCAATTGTTGATCTAAAACTTGTTGTCTATTATATTTTATCGATTATTCCTGTTGAAGACTAATGATAATTTGTTGTATATTATCTTAGCCATAATATTCTTTACTGGGCTAGTTGAGCTCACCCTTTTCCTTTTTGTTCCATTGTTCTTCTCAGGAGGAGAAAATTTAGCATGAACTAGCCGGGGTATGGAGTGATGATTCGAGATAGCTGTTTAGAAGTCCTCACTATTTTTATAAAATAGTGTATCAATAATTATAATGAGAACTCCTTTTGAGTTTGTATACTCTCTAGTAGACAATATTTTTATTCAAACTCACAGTATATGTGTTGTCGTATTTTGCACGACAATTATATTACTGAAGTTGTATTTGTTTCTATACCATGTATTTGGCGACTCAGAATGGGTGATGTATACCTATTTTGGGGGCATCACATAAACCTTGACCAACCCTTAAGACTTAATTTACAATCCAGCTAAGGGAGGAGAATGAGGTGAACGGCGGCGGCGTGTGAGTGGCGGCGGCTTGTGATGCGGCGCCGGAGTGAACAGGAGAGAGAAGAGGGTCGGGAGGTGGAGTGATAAAGAGAACATAGAGAGATAGCAGAGGGGAAATGAAAGAAATGAGAGGTCAGAATATAGAAATAAAATGTGCAGAGGCGACTGCTGGTTTTAGGTTTTATAAGTTATTTCCGATGGAATTTCTGTCGAACATAAATCCCTCGGAATTACTTTATTTATGACGACAATTTCGCCGGGCTTAAACGTGGTTTCGTCGAGATTAGAGTTCGTGCTAGCGGGAAGACTGGCACCAAGGACCGGCTCCTATCTCCGATGGAATTCTGTCAGACCAATACTATTTCTGAGGGAATTATTTTCGACCGACTAATCCGTCAAAATTAAACTACTTCCGAGGGAATTAAGTCCGTCAAAAATACTTCCGTCGAAAATAAAGTTTTTTCTTGTAGTGTACATGTTCACTGAATCAACTCAGATGATCAACCTAACAAGTTTGATCATTCTATTCGTAAAGTCCTTGTACATATATGTCTCAGATAAGAACTTTACAAAAACTATTGAACAGTTGTAAACACTCGAAATTTTACATTCCTGTTACTAACCATACAAGAGGGTTGAATCATTTTTCAGCTTCTAGAGACAACCCTGGAAGTCAAAATCATCAATTCAAGCCCCAGAGACAACCCCGAAAGATCAAATTCAACCCCGACGCGAACCCCAGGAGATCAAATCAAGCCCCGGTGACAACCCCGGGAGATCAAGTTCAAAGCCCGGAGACAACCCCATGAAATCAAACGAACCTCAGAGACAACCCTAAGGACTGACAAAAGTCAACATCAAACCAACCTCAAGGACAACCCCGAGGACTGTCAAAAGTCAACGGCAGTCCAATCTCGGAGACAACCCTAAGAAAAGATGGCTACACCTGCATCAAGTTCGGAACCAACCCTATATGGGCAAAATAGTAATTTTTCCAACTTAACATCAATTCAGCCCAAATCACTGCAAAAAAAGTCATGAAGAACCATAACATCAATCCCGAGTGAAAACAGCACAAAATAGCTCAACGGATGGATTACGAAGACTCGAAGATCTGGCCATAAACCCATCTTCCCGGATTCAAAAAATGTCAAATCTCATGTCATTGTGTAGCTCTCGTTAAGGGCTTTCCGAAAAGGTATAGTACACCTCCATCGGATTTCCGGATTGAAAGTTATGAAGGTTCGAGCGGGCAGCACGTAATTGGCCCGAGTACACGTACTTCGAGATAATAGGACCTACGGGCTCCGGGCCCACCCAGCCAGACACAGGTAGACTCACGGCTGCCGCGGGTAGACCCGCGGCTACTTTGGTCTATAAATAGAGCCCCCATCAACCAAAAAAAAGACAAAAAAACTCTGTCTATTTAAACTCTTAACCCCTCATATAGTGTTCCAAACTTTAATATTCTTCTTTCTAAACATTTGTGTATATACGCCACCCATCTTGGGTCGCCAGATACATGGTACATACAACTTCATTTATACAATCACAGTAAAAACACGATTTACATTATATATCGTGAGTTTCAATACAAATATTGTAACGTATATAATATGACAATATTCATATTTAAATTATTACAATGCCATATAAAGTACATCAACAAATAATTCAAGTCCCGAAGAAACACGAGAAGATTTTTATTCTCCTCATTCTAATGCGGTGTATTTTTGAAACTTTCAAGGTCGGGTCCTCATCACCCTATAGTTGTTCACCAAAACCAATTAGTAAATGATGTATAAAAATATGTCACACACATTTTATTATTCTCAATGTAATTATTATGCCACACCGCTTTATATTTTGATAAGGCTTGTGACTAATTCAGATCACCACTTTATCTGAAGTTCTCTCTCGCTAGTCTCAAATTACACTTTTATTGCACGAAAGGGGTGGTGAAGTAAAAGGGTGAGCACAAAACATTCCCAAAGAAAAGAATATCATGACTTAAGATAATTACATTATCAATAGCCTTCATCAATACTAAATCGGATATTTAGAATATATGGTAGAAGATAAAAGTTTTCAACCATAATAGCGGTGAACAAGTAATCTGTGGACGACCCCAAAATAGGTCAATTCCATCCAACCCATTCTCGAGTCGCCAAATACATGGTACGTAAAATAACTACAACTTTATTACAACAATTATCGTACAAAATACAACAACACATATCTTTGTGAGTTTGGATACAAATATATACCAACTGCATGACTCATGTCCCAATCGTGGATAAAGACGTCACAATGACACCTTACATAAAGGTATAGTCAAAACCTGCTTTTAAAATTAGAATTTTTGGGAAGTGCTCAAGAAACCGTCAAATACGTGGGAGGCCATGCTTTTAGGTTATGATAGATATCATATGGCCACAGAATTATCCTTGGTTGACCCAATAGACCCCAAAGAAAAACGAGAAGATTACTATCATATTCTTCCCAATGGTGAGTCTTCTCTTGACTTATCATTATCTCCACTGTCTCAAATTGAGAATTATACTTCAAACAAACACCAAGATTATATAGGTAGTGCTCGGTAAATATACTCACCAAGTGGATGAGCACAACCTGTCTTATGATGACACGAGGTTGTATGTCATTAGACATCTTGTATGATAGTGACAAAACACCCTTCCAACGTTCGGTTCGCCTCTCCCTATATGATTCACCAAATATAACTACTAAAAGATGTATACAACACACTTGTCTATATTGTTTAGGGAGAACTCCACAGCTAGAGACCACCGTTCTATTCCTTGTTACCCCGCTCGACCCACATCTACACTTTTATTACCTAAAAGGAATTGTGAAGCAAAAGGGTGAGCATAACTAGCTCAGTAAAGAATATCATGACTAAAGATAATTAAATTATCAATAGCCTTCATCAATAACAAATCAGAGATTTAGAACATATGGTAGATGATAAAAATTCAACCATAGTTGCAAAGAACGAAAGCAATCCATTAGAAGAGTCAAATAGACCATAAAATCTATTATCTTTTCCATGTTAAAATCCACCAACAATGTTTTATCCACTCAGAACATCAATCAACAATTACGTCCGCAATCATATAAATAACTCATAATCATAATTGTAGTTCTACATTCCTCTTCTCATCCGGATCGAAGATAATTTTCATAACCTATCTTCACCAAAACATCAAAGATCATAGTTATACCAAATCACATTTCCTGCTCATAATCATATCGATAAATTCATCTTTTGCACTATGGGCCAAAGATATTCGTCAACGCACCATCTTTTGCACTACTACCAAAGATATTCAACAATATGTCATCTTTGCACTACGGGCCAAAGATATTCATCAACAGACCATCTTTGCACTCCAGGCCAAAAATATTCAACAACAGGTCATCTTTGCACTCCAGGCCAAAGACATTCAACAACAGGTCATCTTTGCACTACGGGTCAAAGATATTCCTCAACAATTCATCTTTGCACTACAGGCTAAAGATATTCCTCAACAGTTCATATTTGCACTACAGGCCAAATATATTCATCAACAGTTCATATTTGCCACTACGTGCCAAATATATTAATATCTCAAAAAATATATAATCATTTCAGAATTTATATAAACAATAATTATAACCATGTTGATTATTTCACCTTTGCACTTAAGCTAAAGATATTCAATTATAAATTCAATGGTCATGATCATACCAGTCACAATTCAACTTTTCACTACTGGCCAAAGAGAACCCTAGTCATAATCATACCAATAATCTATCCATCTTTATACTCAAGTGAAAGAGAATTTCAACATCAGGGTTATAAAAATGTTATATATGATAATAAAAATAATATGATCAACAACTACACTTAATCTCAAGGGCAATATTCATAAATCAACGATAATTTGGTCAGAAAAAGAAACCAACTTTGTCGTGAATAGTACCCGTGAATAGTAACTCGTGAATAGTAACTCATGAATAGTAACTCGTGAATAGTAACTCATGAATAGTAACTCAAAAATAGTAACACATGAATAGTAATCCCGACATGAAAAGTTTCAAATTTGATAAAAATTCAAACCAATATTTCGGCATAATGATATTGAAGAAATAATATCATTAATGAAGAAAATAATCTCCCTTACAATCCCTTACCTCAAAAGAGCAGCACTTCTGACTGGATATCGGATATGACGCTGAAGAAAACTTGCACAGATGAATATCAACTCACCAAGTATCTAAATACTCACAAAATACACTCAATAATCTAGAGAGAGAAAGAGAGAAAACTTATTTCTGGTGTGATTTTCAATTCTAAATTAGCCCTCTATTTATAGGAAAATTTTAGCAGACTTGACCTGCAACCTGATGGCTTTACCTGCTACTATTCCCACCCACCACATTTAAAATAAAATTCAGCACATTTCTTCACCAACCACAAGTGGGGCCCACTCAATTCTAGAATTTTCCACCAAAATGCTAAATTCGGATACTTCAACAATTTTTGAACCATTCACCTCTTAAAATTCATAACAAATCATACGTTCATTTTTAACGGTTCAAAATTTGTGGACATATACTCAACTTATATATGTATAACATATCCAAAAATTACAACGATCCAACGATCGAATTAAAAATTATAACTCACGCAATATATCTCAAAAACACTGGTTTAATTTTTAATACCTTCATTCCGACAAAAATACTGATAAAATACCTCAACATTAATTCCTTCATTTATAACCACATAAATAAATCCATCATTTATATCCACATCAAATAAATATTTCCTTATCATATAAATCAATAATTAATTATTCACAAATAATATTACGTAATCACAATTATGACAACCAGCCGCTTCTCAGAAAGAGGGGCTTTCCAATAAGAATTTCTCCTTCTCGGCGCCAGCAATTAGGTGACCAAACCTCTCCTCGATGAACTTTCTAGACATTGCCAATAATGCTATCTAATAATATTATTCAAATAATATGAATTATTGATCCGATAATGAGAAATATTATGCGTTGATAATTATTGAAACAACAATAATATAAAATATCAACGCAAAGAACTATTGAATCAATAAAATAAAATATTGAATAAGAATTATCGTAACAATTATTGAGTAGTGCCTTCTTCACGTAAGGATCAATAATTCAAAAATACTGTAATAATACGTATCTATCTTTTCAACAACGCGTAGACATTTATTTTACCAACCGGGTATTCCAACAAAGGTTAATCTGTAACGATTACGCCGTTATTTATAAAAACTTAATTTTGTCATTTTCTTCATCCGGCAGCTTATTCATTATGGGCCCTGAATGGTCACTTGCACTGTGCGTATTTAATATTCCCCGACGTAAAGAATATTCCACGACCAAACGAATATTCCCCGACAACAATGAATATTTTATAACCACTTGTGTATTTTGAAAAAAATTCATATATCACCCTTAACTTTAACTTTTATCAATTTAACCATTTACTGAATAGTAATTATAAGAAAAATTGAATACTTTTATTTCATAAAATTTTGGGTCTTACACAATCCATTAGAAGAGTCAAGTAGAACATAATGTCTACCATCTCCTCTAAATTAAAAGTTCATCGTTAATATTTCATCCCTGTAATACTCATCAACAATTCTTTATTGTACCCAAGACAAAAAGAACTCTCATAACCTGTCTTCACCTGAACCACCAAAGATTATAGTTAAATTCACAATTCATATTTATAATCAGGTAAATCAACAGTCCATCTTTGCAATACGTGCCTAAGACATAAAACTATAAAACCAATAACCAACAGTCCATCTTTGCACTACTGGCCAAAGATATACAACTGTAAAACCAATAATGTTGAGACTCAGCTTAATAGTATCACGACCACGAATTATCCATGCACTACGGGCCAAGGATATTCGTGTTTTCAATTACGGTCATGATTATACCGAATGATCCCTGGTCATAATCATGCCAAGTCCATCTATGCACTACAGGCCAGAGATGACTTTTACCACATCATTTGTAACATTACGGTCATGATTATACCGAATAATCCCTAGTCATAATCATACCACGTCCATCTATGCACTACTGGCCATAGATGACTTTCAACACAATATAATCATGAGAATGATGACAATGATATATATAATGAATAAACATAGATCATCATAATAATAAGATAACATAAATCTTAGTGATTTTCAACTTAATTATCCAGAGTCCAAATTGATAACATAATAATAGATGAAGCACAAACTATTAAGGATATTCTAATCCTTTCAGGACCTTTCATCATTTAATGACCAGCTGAAGAAACGAATACTAACTTCTTACCATAATATAGAGTAAGAAAGAAAATGATATCACTTTACCATAAAAATAATATGCCTTACCACAATAATGATATCCCTTACCTTCGCATGTGACTTGATTCTGCTTTCTGTGAAATTAATCAACTTAAACAATGCTTGCATTCCTTATCTACACTTGGAGTAACAATACACTCAATAGAAATACTTATAATATTATACTCACAATATTGTAGTAAAAGAATTCTATATTTTTAGTATAGTGATGGTGTGTGTTTAGTTGCTTAACCGGGCAACCTATTTATACTGAAAATTGAAGAAACAATTAGCACACATGCTTTGACAAAATAACCAAATGAGGTATATAATAATGGTAGTGAAATTTATGGTCCCGCAGAGAAAATTAAACCAACTTGTACACGTTTTAACAATATTTGTTCAATAATAGAGTTGTGGTCCATACTACTTTAGAAAAAAGTAGAGTGTCGGCAAGTCCTGCCAAACTTACTTTTGTAAAAAGAAAATAATTGAACAACATCTGTATATCATACTTATCTTTAATCAACACCCTTTTCAATCTTTGAACCATTATTCACAATTATTAACATAGACTCTTAATACTGCCAACTGGTTTAATTATATCATATCAAATAATATGAGTCACTGTGTAATAACTACTGTGGCAATTATTGAAATAAATACCGAGTGACTTCTTATGTAAGAATTAAATTAATACCTTACTTATAAACAATTTAAATTCTATTAAAAGTAAGGATCAACATCAAATCATAATTATCTCGAATAACATATACACCACCTAATAATTCATTATTTATTTAAGTTATCTTTATTGATCACATAATATCATTATATTTAATAATGTTCATGTTTTATAACTTAGAACAACATCCTTTATCGTCGAAAACATTACACGTTGCATACGTGCATGCCCGACGTCCTCCGGTTGCCTCTGAATGCACATCAGTCCCTACATTATCCATTTTAGGCCCTGATACCGACCTCAAATCTCAAAACATAAATAATGAAAGTTTTAGGTATACTCGTTATCTTTCCGAATCATCCGGAATCATCCCAATCGGAGTTCGTATGAAAAAGTTAAGCCCAATTTACTAAAGGATGTACGGACAGATTTTGGCTTAACACTTGACCAGCGTCTAGGCACCCAAATTTGGCCTTGGGCAAGCGCCTAGGCGCCTAAGAATAGATTCTAAGCGCCTAGTCCAGCGCCTAGGCGCCCGACCCTTGACACTTAACTCCGATTTCTAGATTTTTGCAACTTTTGACACACATACTTCAAATCTTCATAACTTCTTCACCCGTTATCGAAATTAGTCCGTTTTCGAGGCTGTGGAAAGCTTGTAACATGCTCTACAAAACCCCCATGATTTCCTAATTTTTTAGATTCATTAATTATTCTGAAATTTTGCTCCAAAGTCCCCCAAGACTAAGTTTTTCATCGTTTAACTTGTTTTACGAAAACTTTCACCACTACTTTGATTTAAATCATTTTTAGTCCGTTCAAATTGGAATATTTCCATAACTTCTTAATCTATAGATCACCGTCCTCGGATATTACACATAAATCAACTATCAATACTTTTACAAGTTTGATTTAAGTCCTCAAAATAACTTTTGTTCATCCTCAAACACATGCCTAACTTTTTGATCATAAATTCAATTATGACATGAATTAAACATAAAATCTTTATCATATACTTCCTTATTAATTTGGATCCATCATGATCCCCTATAACCCAACTTTCAACAAATCAAACTCTTAAGAAAATTAAAGATATGAAAAGTATTGGTTTTACAAAATCAAGTAATAAACTATTTTTTTCTGAAAATTTTCAGATTTTGTTCTTCATTTGATTTCTTGATTTCTCTCGTTTGATCCTTGTTTATATAAGTTTAAATCATCTCAATCAAGTATGAACAAAATCTCTTCATATAAAATTCATGAAATCTTAAATAGAAAAATAAATCAATGGTTTACACATACCTTTCTTGATTTCTTGATTCCTTAATTTCTTCTCCTTCTTCTTCTTCTTCTCTCTTTCTCTCTTCCTTTCTAAACTTTGGCTACGGAAGGAAGCATGAGATAAAGAGAAGCAAAGTGTTGCATAATTGACTTAATCAAAATGAATGGCCAACATCCTTTCCCCACAAAAAAATTGGACCAATAGAAGAAAGGCTTGGTGCATAATTTAGGGAAAGGTTTGGAAATTAAATCTCAAAGACTCATCACCTTAAATTACGCCTCCGTGTCCACATTTTATAAGTTTAATATCTCCTCTTTTATTTATCCGATTAATTGCTCATTTGACCATTCATCAATTTAACATTTTATAAAAATAATAAATTAAATTAGACTTTTATTTCATAAAATTCGGGGTCTTACAATCACTACACCTTATGAAATTTCGCCCTCAAAATTTACGTACGTACTTGAAATTCCGAAGAAAGAAGAATTTCAAATTCTAGCTCCCAAGCTACTTCCTCTGCCTCATGGTTCATCCATTGCTCATTTCCTGTATTTCAGATATCATTCTAGAATACAGTTTCAAAACAAGGGTTAATTGACATGCCACATATTATCCCTATACTCTGACCGACTAATTAAATAACAAATAAACTTAGGTAGGTCATACTAGCGAAGGATTTACCCGTCTCACCCCTCCTAGTTCTAGCCTCACATCTCAGCCAAGGATCATATCCCTAAGCTTTGATACCAACTGTGACGCCCCCAAAATAGGTATACGCCACCCATCTTGGGTCGCCAAATACATGGTACATACAACTTCATTTATACAACTGTTGTGCAAAATACGACGACACATATACTGTGAGTTTCAATACAAATATTGTAACGTATATAATACGACAATATTCATATTTAAATTATTACAATGCCATATAAAGTACATCAACAAATAATTCAAGTCCCGAAGAAACACGAGAAGATTTTTATTCTCCTCATTCTAATGCGGTGTATTTTTGACACTTTCAAGGTCGGGTCCTCATCACCCTATAGTTGTTCACCAAAACCAATTAGTAAATGATGTATAAAAATATGTCACACACATTTTATTATTCTCAACATAATTATTATGCCACACCGTTTCATATTTTGATTAGGCTTATGACTAATTCGTATCACCACTTTATACCCAAGTTCTCTCAATTTAGTCCCAAATTTACTTTTTATTACTGAAAGGGGTGGTGAAGTAAAAAGGGTGAGCACAAATAAATTTCAAAGAAAGAATATCATGACTTAAGATAATTATATTATCAATAGCCTTCATCAATACTAAATCAGATATTTAGAATATATGGTAGAAGATAAAAGTTTTCAACTATAACAGCAGCGGAACAAATAATCCATTAGAAGAGTCAAGTAGAACATAATGTCTACCATCTCCTCTAAATTAAAAGTTCATCGTTAATATTTCATCTCTGTAATACTCATCAACAGTTCTTTATTGTACCCAAGACGAAGAGAACTCTCATCACCTGTCTTCACCTGAACCACCAAAGATTATAGTTAAATTCACAATTCATATTTATAATCAGGTAAATCAATAGTCCATCTTTGCAATACGTGCCTAAGATATAAAACTGTAAAACCAATAACCAACAAATCCATCTTTGCACTACAAAGCCAAAGATATACAATCAGAAAAAACAATGAGACTCAAGACTTCGAAGATTATCACGACCACGAATTATCCATGCACTACGGGCAATGATATTTGTGTTTTCAATTACTATCATGATTATACCGAATGATCCTCGGTCATAATCATGCCAGTCCATCTATGCACTTTTCGGGCCAAAGATGACTTTTACCACATCATTTGTAACATTACTACCATGATTATACCAATAATCCCTAATCATAATCATACCAAGTCCATCTATGCACTACTGGCCATAGATGACTTTCAACACAATATAATCATGAGAATGATGACAATGATATATATAATGAATAAACATAGATCATCATAATAATAAGATAACATAGATCTTAGTGATTTTCAACTTAATTATTCAGAGTCCAAATTGATAACATAATAATAGATGAAGCACAAACTATTAAGGATATTCTAATCCTTTCAGGACCTTTCATCATTTAATGACCAGCTGAAGAAACGAATAATAACATCTTACCATAATATAGAGTATGAAAGAAAATGATATCACTTTACCATAAAAATAATACCCCTTACCACAATAATGATATCCATTACCTTCGCATGTGACTTGATTCTGCTTTCTGTGAAATTGATCAACTTAAACAATGCTTGCATTCCTTATCTACACTTGGAGTAACAATACACTCAATAGAAATACTCACAATATTATACTTACAATATTGTAGTAAAAGAATTCTATATTTTTAGTATAGTGATGGTGTGTGTTTAGTTGCTTAACCGGGCAACCTATTTATACTGAAAATTGAGGAAACAATTAGCACACATGCTTTAACAAAATAACCAAATGAGGTATATAATAATGGTAGTGGAATTTATGGTCCCGCAGAGAAAATTAAACCAACTTGTACACGTTTTAACAATATTTGTTCAATAATAGAGTTGTGGTCCATACTACTTTAGAAAAAGTAGAGTGTCGGCAAGTCCTGCCAAACTTACTTTTGTAAAAAAAAAATAATTGAACAACATCTGTATATCATACTTATCTTTAATCAACACCCTTTTCAATCTTTGAACAATTATTCATAATTATTAACATAGACTCTTAATACTGTCAACTGGTTTAATTATATCATATCAAATAATATGAGTCATTGTGTAATAACTACTGTGGCAATTATTGAAATAAATACCGAGTGACTTCTTATGTAAGAATTAAATTAATAACTTACTTATAAACAATTTAAATTCTATTAAAAGTAAGGATCAACATCAAATCATAATTATCTCGAATAACATATACACCAACTAATAATTCATTATTCATTTAAGTTGTCTTTATTTATCACATAATATCATTATATTTAATAATATTCATGTTTTACAACTTAGAACAACATCCTTTATCGTCGAAAACATTACACGTTGCATACGTGCATGCCCGACGTCCTCCGGTTGTCTCTGAATGCACATCAGTCCCTATAATAACCATTTTAGGCCTTGATACCGACCTCAAATCTCAAAACATAAAGAATGAAAGTTTTAGGTCTACTCGTTATCTTTTCGAATCATCCGGAATCATCTCAATCGGAGTTCGTATGAAAACGTTATGCCCAATTTACTAAAGGATGTCCGAACAGATTTTGGCTTAACACTTGACCAGCGCCTAGGCGCCCAAATTTGGCCTTGGGCAAGCACCTAGGTGCCCAAGAACAGATTCTAAGCGCCTAGTCCAGCGCCTAGGCACCCAACCCTTGACACTTAACTCCGATTTCTAAATTTTTGCAACTTTTGACACACATAATTCAAATCTTCATAACTTCTTCACCCGTTATCGGAATTAGTCCGTTTTTGAGGTTGTGGAAAGCTTGTAACATGCTCTAAAAAACCCCCATGATTTTATAATTTTTCAGATTCATTAATTATTCCGAAATTTTGCTCCAAAGTCCCCCAAGACTAAGTTTTTCATCTTTTAACATGTTTTACGAAAACTTTCACCACTACTTTGATTTAAATCATTTTTAGTCCGTTCAAATTGGAATATTTCCATAACTTCTTAATCTATAGATCATCGTCCTCGGATATTACACATAAATCAACTATCAACACTTTTCCAAGTTTGATTTAAGTCCTCGAAATAACTTTTGTTCATCCTCAAACACATGCCTAACTTTTTGATCATAAATTCTATTATGACATGAATTAAACATAAAATCTTTATCATATACTTCCTTATTACTTTGGATCCATCATGATCCCCTATAACCCAACTTTCAACAAATCAAACTCTTAGGAAAATTAAAGAGATGAAAAGTATTGGTTTTACAAAATCAAGTAATAAACTATTTTTTTCTGAAAATTTCCAGATTTTGTTCTTCATTTGATTTCTTGATTTCTCTCGTTTGATCCTTGTTTATACAAGTTTAAATCATCTCAATCAAGTATGAACAAAATCTCTTCATATAAAATTCATGAAATCTTAAATAGAAAAATAAATCAATGGTTTACACATACCTTTCTTGATTTCTTGATTCCTTAATTTCTTCTCCTTCTTCTTCTTCTTCTTCTTCTCTCTCTCTCTCTCTCTCTCTCTCTCTTCCTTTCTAAACTTTGGCTACGGAATGAAGCATGAGATAAAGAAAAGCAAAGTGCTGCATAATTGACTTAAACAAAATGAATGGCCAACATCCTTTCCCCACAAAAAAATTGGACCAATAGAAGAAGGCTTGGTGCATAATTTAGGGAAAGGTTTGAAATTAAATCTCAAAGACTCATCGACCTTAGCATTCCTCAGTGTCCACATTTTATAAGTTTAATATCACCTCTTTTATTTATCCGATTAATTGCTCATTTGACCATTCATCAATTTAACATTTTATAAAAATCATAAATTAAATTAGACTTTAATTTCATAAAATTCGAGGTCTTATGATATATATATATATATATATATATATATATATATATTTGGCTGGATTGTTAATCTATGGCATTTTACTTGCTTTTATATATATAATCATATATAGATTTACATTTACCGATTTGGTATGGATTGTTAATTTGTGGCCTTTACTTTGCTTTATATATATATATAATCACACACACACACACACACACACACACACACATATATATATATATATATATATATATATATATATATATATATATATATACCGCTATCGTTTAAATATTTGTTTTAACTGCTCATTCAATGTAAATCCATAATATTTGATCAATCTATGGATTAGATTTATCTAAATCTAGTCATATCTAACTTTTAACTGGTTCAAAAGTTGTAAAACAGGAACCGTTGAGATAAAATTAATGGCTAAGATTTATGTAAATCTAGTTTTATTTCTAATTTTTTTTTTGTGAGCCTAAGAGCCACAAGATATAAGATCCAGCTGACGGATCTAGATATGACTCCCATGATGGACCCTTTTCAGCTGTACAGTTAGTTCGTAAATCATATTTGTGGTGTTTGGACATCCTTCGGTGACTTTATGCCTATAAGGAGTTCGACACTTATATGTATATTATTTTGTCAAAGATACTTCACATCTCGAGAATAAAATCAAACTAAGCCGAATACGGAATAAAATGGAAGTATCAAATGTCACAATTACTATGTGAGCATAAGGGTTTGAAAACTTGTTTTCAAAACATCATTTTTGCATATATTGGTTAAAATTGAACTTTCATATAAAACAAATCCTTTGTATATAGGTGCAAACGAGGCATAACACTACTTTCAAATAAATGCACTTAGGCCCAATTAACACATACAAACACACTTCAGATAAACTAGGGAATTGAAAAGTCGCGGTAACCGTGTTTTTACTGAAGTCGGGGGGTGCCTAACACCTTCCCCCGTTTAATCAAACCCCCGAACTCTATGAATCTCGGTTTTCAAGGTCTGTTAAATAGAGTCCAATAATTCGTGTAAACCTTTTCAAATTCGGTTGAGTTGGTGCAACCATTTCAAAACTACTAACTGACGACTCTGAATTTTTAAATCGCGTGTCGGACTCTTTTCAAACTCTCCCTTTTAAACAAAATTCAATACATAGAAAACATAAAGGGTAAAAAGAAGAATTCCAAACAAAAGAAAATTTTTCCCGACATCGACAACATTTATATATTATAATCACATCATCAAATTTAGCATTACAATCATATATTTAGTGAACCAAACACAAGTTGGGGTGTAATAATATTATTATATAAATACCAAGTATGAACTATTACAATGCATACCATTATTCAAAGTATCGTTCGTTACGCCAAAATATCGATTATGTCGGTTGCCTCGATTTCTAAGGTCGAACCAATAGTAACATTGGCACAAATCGCAAAATTAGGAAGTATTCATGTAAAAAGTAATTTTCGGCGAAATTTCGACAACTCGACATATAACGTAATTGTTTCGATAAGTGAATAAATTCCAATGACATGCAATAAAGCAAATTATAATTTATTTCTCCCTCCGTTTTAAAAGTAAAATTCAATTACAAAATTTCGTAAATATAAGATATTTATTTTTATTTCAGATTTTAATTTTGAAAAACAATAAGCTGACAGTTTAGGAATAGTTGTATGGTAATGGAATTATGATTACAAAGTTGAGGATATCATGTCATTTTATATTATTATCAAAGAAAACTATTAATAAAATGAAAATTGAGACTCTTTCTTGTGGCTGGACCACTTTAAGAACAGGTTTGAGCGAGCCAAGCCCATTATAGAAGAAGGCATGTCAAGCCTCTCACACTCACAGAAGGCCCATTCATGCAATTTTTTGTGTTTGGGCTTGAAGGACTTTAGAGTTGGAAATGAAAGTAATTATCCAAATTGACAACCAGCTCAATGGCAGATGAGAAACTTGTGTTATTACCAATATAAAAATACGCCAGTGGTTAACCAACTTGTGATCTCTCTGTGTGTTAGCACTGTATTGGTCAATTGACCAACTTATCATGAAGTTAACTTCATGATAACTGAATCTTAAAAATTCATATGATATTTTTTCTTACCTTTCTCAGAGATAATTCAAGTAATAAAGTACTAAAAGAACTAAAGAAGCAACAAAAAGTTTAAGGACAATTAATAGTGAGCCGAAGGTTTGAGGAAGAGGTCAATTTTGACCAAGTCTCAAAAAATCATGTGATAAAAAATAAATAAATACAATTAATATTTGAATTTGAGATTTAAAAATCACATGAACTCAATTTTAATTAGTACGTTAAGATTTATTAGATGGTGTTCGGGAACAATTTATAAGTCGGTTAAACTAATTTATAAGTTTTTTTTCACTATTTAGCTATTTGGGAATAACTTATTTTTTGACTTATAAGTTATTATTGATAAGTATTCTAACTTCTCAAAAAATAACCTATAAATTATTTTAAAATAAATAGGTTAGACCAAATGTAAATACACTTTTGTCCTTATTTTAATAGTTTTTACATCTTATTTTAATTTATAAGTCATTTTAGCCAAATACCTTCGCATTTTATTTTAATTTAATTTCTAACTTATAAGTCAAAATAAGTACTAAATATTTTATTTATAAACCACAGTTTAAAAATAATTTATAAATCATTTTAAATTTTAACTTATAAATCAATTTTAAATAAGTCATCTCCAAATAGGCCCTTAAGCCCATAACATCAGTACACATCTTTTTTGAGTGATAATTTATCTAAATTCAAAAATAACTAAAAATTTGTTGGCTTATTAATGTTTGTAGCATTTGGAGTTACAAATGAATTGTATAATTTTTGTGACATTATGTTTAAATTTTAAATGCTTCGTTTATAAATTAAATAAATTATGTTTAAAATAAATGATTTATAAATTAATAATATTTTTAAGTGTGTTTTGGGTAATCAAACATAAATGAATTTGGAGTAAGAGTATAATGAATCGAGTCGAGCCGAGTTAAGTATTGAGTTCCTCATATTTGGTTCATAAAATTTATCGAGTATAAAATAAAATTTGATTGAGACTTGTTTAGCTACCGAGTCTAGCACGATCTCGAATCGAGTTTGAGTAGTTTAAACTTTTTGAAGATGTATTAATATAAAATAACAATTTGAGAAAATTTGAATAATTTATGAAGTTTTAAAATTTGTTCATATTTAAATTATTTATATTTTAAATCGAGCTCGAATTAAATTTTTGATCAAACGAATACGAATCGGATCCAATTATTACTATCTTAATCCGGGGTCTAAAATGTCAACGGGGTAAAAGATGAAGAGGTAATTTATTTTTACCGAAAATTGGGGCTTAAACAAAATATCGGTTTTCTCCCGGTGACCTCGAAGAATTCTGGGAGCAGTCACAAGGAGAAGACGACCATGGCGCCAACACCACCAGCTGCGATTCGCTGGTACGCGATAACATCAGTAGTCATGCTCCTCTTTATGGTCCAATCGTCATTCGCCATTTACTGTGACGAAGACGATTGCTACGATCTACTAGGGTTCGCTTCGCCTACATTTTCTCTCTCTATATTTTGATTTTCTAATTGAAATTGCTTTGTTCAGCTAGTAATAGATTATTGTTTTTGTAGGGTTACCCAAAGTTCCAATTCTTCTGAAATCAAGAAAGCTTACTACAAGCTCTCTTTGAAACAGTAAGTTTTTTTATGTATGATATATATGATTTTTTCTACAAATCTGATTTTGATTTTGAATAGGGGTTTATGTGTGTTTTGTTCAGTCATCCCGATAAAAACCCGGATCCGGAGTCCAAAAAGCTGTTTGTGAAAATTGCAAATGCTTATGAGGTAAATGCTGATGGAATTTAATTTATTTCATCATTGTTGATCATCAGATGTGTTGTGTAATCTGATGATTTGCTATATATTTCTTGATGCTCACTCTGTCCTAAAGAAGAATATATAAAAATGAAACCTTTGATGATTAGCTTATTATACCATGTGATGAGCTTATGCATCTACATTTATAATTCTACTAACTATTAGGAATGGAGGTTCCACCCCCTCCCCCTCCCCCTCCCCCCTTCCTTTTGATAGGTAATATTTCCCAAGTATTCAATTGGGTGAGTAGGATTATAGCATTTTGTTTTTGTTTAAGAGAAATATTTGCAGTCGGATGCGGTTTTCTCTTTTATGTGGAGTTTAATGTTTTGTGTTCTTTTGTCTACTACCTGAACTTTATTAATGTGTTTTAGATTATTATGTTCCTAAATGATGAAGTTATCTTATTATGCTCAGTTCTGATTGTGTTATTTTTTTGGAAATACCTTGTTGTAGCCTATGATGTAATATCTTTTTGCATATTCTTACAGATTTTTGTACATATGGTATTAGATAAAATGACTGTTTGTTTACAGATTTTGAAAGATGAAGCCACAAGGGAGCAGTATGATTATGCAATTGCACATCCAGAGGAGGTTAGTAATTGTTTTAATAAAACATAGATACATTATAAATATAGGGAATTGATATTTCTACAAGCTAATGTGATATTTTCACAAGTGGGTCCTATTTTTAACTAAAACGACCCTTTGTGCAATAGACTAACTATAGGATTTAGTTCTTATGTCCAAATTATCCCAACTTGATAAATAACTAAATATCTAGTTGCATAACTTTATTTGATTAGTAGCGTTACTCAATTCCTTTATACTTCATTGTTAGCCGTTTGAAGGCAACTTTTATTTATTTAATTATTATGATACTAATAATATTAATAATAATTATTAGAAAATTGTTGGGAAATAAGTGGGAAAAATTATTTACACATAAAAATTAGGATATAAGGCTTTCTCCCACCAGGGAAAAAAAATTTATTTTCAGAATTTCTATCATCATATCATATTGCTAAATTAAGATTTTATGAAATAAATTATACTTAAAATATGTAAACTTTATATACAAAATTGTTTATGAATATACTGCAATATATTTCTAAATTTAACTTAAATAACAATTAAGTCGTTACAATCAACATCTAGAAAATTAAGAATATTACAAGGAGGTTCCAAAATAAAATTAACACCAAAAAAAGAAGAAACATGTCCTGTATCAGTAAGGAAGTCTGCACATTGATTTGTTTCTCTTCGAACATGAGTGAACTTAGTATTCCATGGCATACAAAGAACTCTTTTACAGTGTTCTAAAAATTCCCCCCTAGGCCCCCCTTGGCGCCCCGCCATAGCACTAGGCCCCTGACGCCTCACCTAGGCGGCAAAAAAATTCCTCCAGAAAATTAGACGGGGCCTAGGTGGGGTTTAAGCGGAGAGGTTTTTTTTTTATTTTAATAACTACCCAAACCAGATCTTAATATATTTATTTTTTTAATTATTTATCATATTCATTATACATGTTATAGCATATCAAATCACAACAAAAAGTGAACAATATCAAGTCAAAATGGATATTTTTATTATAGTTGTAATTTTTTGAACTTGTAACAACTTCAAATTATATAAATGATGTTACATTTGTAATATTTAGTTTAATTCAATATAATTCTTAAATTTATGTTTAGTTTCTTAAGTTTTAATATTGAATTAAATTCTTGAAATTTTAAATTTTATTATTTAATAGCAATCTTGTTTATGAATAAAACTAATACGTTAAAATATGTTTGAACTTTGAACAATCGCATGTTTGTGTTTAAACTTAGACATTAGCAATATGGATATGTGTTTGAACTTTAAGCAAATGCCTTTATTATCTTTATTATAGATTATTTTTCTTTATATTATTGTTTTGTTTAGATAAATGTAAGATAAAATATTAAAAGTAGCTTAAAATAAAAAAATCCCGCCTAGACCCCGCCCTGGCCCCCTAGGCACTAGGCCCCCTCGCCCTCCCGCCTAGCGCCTTTTAGAACATTGCTCTTTTACAGTCCTGAACTAAGGTTCCATCACGATGATTATCCATGTTTGCCTCTTCAATACACTTCAAAGTATTTGTTAATCTGTTTCCACCTCTAGGTTTTGAAATCTCATATCCTATCCTGTGGTAATATGTAAGGATATTACATATTACCACAGGATATTACATATTACAACACCATCATATTATTTAGAACTTTATATATAAGACTGTTTATGAACATATTGTAATTTATTTCAACACCAGCACATTATAGAGTGAGGCCATCAGTCAACTCACTAGCAAATAATTGCAATTAAGATATGCACACCATATTAGTGAGACTTGGAATTAGAAAAGTTAGAAAAAGAATCTTTTTCCATCCCTAAAATAAGCAGCAGGTTGAATTCAGATTACAACCATAAAGACTAATGTCCACTTCCGTAATGTTTAGCGGAAAAATTTAATCAATAAATAAACAAAAATACAAGAGAAAAGACCAATATCCACTTTCATACTGTTTTGCTGCTATTGTTCTAGGTCAGTCACTTCAAAAGCCAAGCTTGCATCATCTCAATTTGCTACGTGTGGATCATGTTTGAGCTTGTTAAAAAACTGCACATATAACAGTAAACAATAAAATAAATGAATCAAATATCTTTTGACTTTGAAGGTGTTTCTATAGGGCAGCTTATTCAGAACATTAGAAAAACAAAAAAAAAACTCCAGTGCTATAAGTTCATTGAGAAGCCAAATTAAAGTCTTGTAAGACTCTCTTGCCTTGTCCAATTTTTAGTAAGATTATTGACATATATACATGTATGTGCACACACTTTTACGTTGAGTAAACTATTTCTTAATGGAACAAACACCAACTTCATATAATAATTTCCATACAAGGAATCTTATTATGAAGACGAACAAAAATATCTTAGCATAAGAATTCCCAATTAGTTATGAAAATCACAACTACTATTCATTCATTTCTCCATTGCAAGTACCAAAGAGCATAAAAATGGGTAAAGAAAACATAGTTAATAACAAATGTAAAAATAACAAAAATCTATACGCCAAAAATGAAATTAATTCTAAAATAAAGTATTACAGTGTTTTTATATGGACAACTTTTTTTTTTATCATGACTGAGATCTTTGCATAAACTAATCTTTTCTACAAACTCAAATGCAGAAGGATCACGCCTTGTAGATGTATTCCTTTTACTTTTTGACCCCCGTAGGACGACCTTTGTGTGGCTGTATAAGAGGGTCGTGTAAGAAAGGATCACGTCTATCCACAAGCTCAAAAATATATTATACATAAATTAAGTTTTTGATACCATAAAAATTACAAAAATACTGACAAATACATCAAATAATGGTTACATGACTAGATGCATCAATGTAGCATCTTTCATGAAAATTACCACGTGTGATCTGAATTTTGTTATTAAACTGTTGTTAATTTTATATTTTTATGCTAATGGTGAAAATAAAAAACAATTGAAAAACCAGGGTTTGTAGCAAAAAAAGGACTGATGAAGAAAAAGATTTACCCATTAGTAGAAGATTATCCGGATTAAAAAAATGGAAGCAAACAAGAATAAAAAGAGAAAAATTAAGAGTAGAATTTACATATGATTTTTTTGATTTTACCTCAAACACTTCTTTCACTTTCGCTTGACCCTTTGTAGATGAATAATGGCGGTGGAAGGAGCAAAGATTGATATATAGAGATAATAAGAAAGTTGTACAACGAGAAGAGAATATGAATAGACTTTTGAGCAACAATTAGAATAAATTAGAATTCAACTTTTACTAAATAAGGGCAAATTGGGCATAATAACTAAATCCTTTAGTTAGTCTATTGTACACAGGGTTGGTTTAGTTAAAAATATGACCCACTTGCGGAAATATCAATTCCCTAAATAATACTTGTTTAACAGTGCATTCAAGTGACTGCATTCATATATTGACGCTTTCCCTATACAAAATTGAAAATTTGACTTGTAGAGAAATTATATACTGGCAATAGGTGTTTTGAGATTAGGTAAATTTCAGAATATGCTATTACTTGAGGACTGAAAATGTTTGTTTAATTTTCCTGCTTAGTTCTTTTACAATACGGCTCGCTACTATCAGGCATACTATGGCCACAAAACGGTTAGTACCTTCTTTCATTTATTGATTAATATTTTTGTCCTTTCTTTTTGCAAATTGCTCTACGTAGCATCTTGCAATTCTATGTTTTATTTTACTTAAGTATCTGTATTTTTGCATGCTAGGATCCTAGGATTGTCCTAGTGGGCCTTCTTCTGGTTCTATCAGGATTTCAGTATCTAAATCAGTGGACAAGGTATAATCAGGTAACAGCATATATTGAATATTACTTCAATCTAGTAACATTTGAAGTCTTTATCTGATAATATTTCATGAATAAGCTAAGTGGTGGTTTGATTACATGGGACATATTATCTAGTCGTGTGGCTGTTGAATACGTTATAGGGAATTGATATTGCCAGGGGGAAGTCTGCATCAGGGTCTT
Source organism: Panax quinquefolius (assembly GCA_020205615.1). Taxonomy (NCBI): domain Eukaryota; kingdom Viridiplantae; phylum Streptophyta; class Magnoliopsida; order Apiales; family Araliaceae; genus Panax; species Panax quinquefolius. The sequence continues at coordinate 15,255,630 of CM035167.1, forward strand.
GTAAACCATAACTATAAGTTCTACTCTTCTCTGGCATCAACAAATGTTGCTGGCGATATTAGTAACCATAATTATAATTATTATCATTCATGATACCTAAGGGCCTTGTTTGAAGGTCGGAGTGCGTCAGAGTAGATAAAGGTATCTGGCATTTTTGCGTATTAAGGGAGGCATAGTATCCTAGCCCTTACACAAAAATCACCATTCAATTGTTAAGGATTATTGTTAGTATTTACTAAATTACACCATAATTCAGGTATATGGATTGGTGAAAATGGGTAGGAATTGTGCCACAACTCTGGGTTGTAGTCTCTGCTTGTGCTTTAAAAATAGAGTACAAATGTTGATAGTAACAGATACCACATCTCACACACGCGCGCGCGCGCATGCGCACACACAAACACACAAACATACACAAGCACATAATAGTAATGGAAGCCACATCTCTCTCTCTCTGTCTCTCTGTCACACACATACACATATACACAAGAGCATAATAGTAATGGAAGCCATAGTTACGTTGTTTCTGTTTTTCTCCTAAACTTGTTGATTGTGTTTATCTTTGTTGCAGGCTCTTGACATGGTCAAGAAGACACCAGCTTACAAAAATAGGTTACGGGCATTGGAGCTGGAACGCAGTGGAGGTGTGACAAACAAAAAGAAGAGTCACAAGCAAATGAACAAGTATGATCCATCTAAATAAAATTAAGTATTGGCACAATTTAGATGTTTATCTGCTTACTGTTCTGAATATTCACTGTGACTTATTATTTATTTTCTTCTTTCTTTTAAGCAGTACTCTGTAAACAACTACTTGAATATGCCTTAATGACAGGAAAGTGGAGGAAGACCTCAGCAAGGAACTTGACTTGCAGATAAAGGGAGCTGAAAAGCCATCAATTTGGGAACTTCTTGGTGTCCGTTTCATTCTCGTGCCTTATACAATTGGAAAGGTTAGAGCAGTCATGTCTATTCAACAGAACTTCGGACATAAATCATTCCAAGATTGCTTGTTATCTATTTCTGTCACTATGTTAGAAGTTGATCTTAGCTTATGAGATACAAGAATTATTGATCAGTTTTCTATCTATCCAGCTATTGTTGTGGAATGGTTTTTGGTTCTGGAGATATCAGGTTAAACAAGCTCCGTATTCATGGGAAGATGCTTCTTACTTGACACAAAGAGCCCTAGGGGTGCCTATTGAGTCATGGAGATATCTAGGTAACTGTTATTCATATTTTTCATCATCGGCTAACTCTTGAGTAACTTGCTGTAGCTTAGTTTAGTTTTATCAACCACGTATGTCTACTATGAAATTTTGGGTCAATTCAACATGCATAGCAGCTCTATGTTCTATGTCATGCTTCATAAGTTTCTTGGAGATTTGCCACGTCTTGTTTGTCATTGCACTCCAAAGTAAGGAAGACGACCACCCCACCCACCCGCTGGGAATTTTGGGGGTGGGTTGTTAGGTACTTGGGGCTGCCCATTTGTTGAAGGGGAAAATCATTTAAGAACCGTATGGTGGCTGTTATAGACGCTGCACATATTATGCATGTGTTTGATTTGAAATTCCTTATAGCTCAATGTTTCACTGAACTTGTTTTTCCCTTTTTTCCCCTTCCCCTTATTAGATGAACCCCGGAAGGAAGATCTCATTGAGAGACGTTTATGGGAGAAGTCTAACATGGACAGCTACACGGCAGAGATGCGGAAAGAATCAAAGCGCAGAAGATAAACTGATATTTAATTTGAGACTTCGCTCCTTTGGATTGGAAGGAATTGAAGATCATAAGACTGCTATTGTCACTTCCGTTTAGGATTTTTGATAAGTGTACAAGTAATCTAATATGTAAACCTAGGATAAATGATTAATTATACAGGTGCAGCAAGAGCTTCACAATTAATACTGGTGCAGCAACAAGAATTTTTATTGCCAACCCCGATTCAGTTGGGTTGATAACAATGTTGTAGAACATAAAAGTATGAAACTTTTGAGGGATAGTCATTTTACAGGCTTTATATAATTAAATGAAATAAATTTTGATGTTGTATTGTTTGCAGTATGTGTTTGTATTAATGGAGCATATAAGGGTTGGTATTTTTTTTCTGAACTGTAATCAGATGCTATGCCAAGATTATTATTTTTTAACCATAAGATGCTATTACCATAAAAAAAAATACATTGTCTTGGACTAATTAAAACAAAAATCTCCATTTTTTTCTACATTTTCCTATAAATATTAAAATTTGCATAGAAGACACCTATACACAATTATTATTAATAAATATTGGTATGATTTCTCATTTCACAACTCAAATTGTTGATTAAAAACTTGAAAAATTGTGTTTTCAAAGTCAAAAAATAAATAAAATTCATAAATAATTAAAATATTATATATTGTTCATTAAAAGACTTTTTTACTTTCTATTTTTTCTTAGTATTAACAAGGGAAAAAACTCCAAGACATTAAAATATGTCAAGATTTAATTAGTAAATAATTGAGCATATATAAGTGAATCGAGCGATTATAATCAATCAAAATCATAAGCATCATCTTATATATATATTTTTTATAACAATTCTTTAGCACCTTAATAGTAGTATTATTATTGTTTGCGAGTTTCTAGCCTGCCACTATTCTTTTGGGAAACTACTAGCTTATATAGTGCGTAAAATCTGACCCCTCATAGGAAACATAAGCGCGTGAAGTTCTGCAACTCATCAATGGCAGCATACTCTCCTCCTCAGGTCATTATTTATTTTTCTTTCCTGTATTCAATCAATTTACTTTACTCAATTTGTTAATGTTATTGGTTTTATTTTTTCTTTTTAAACATGAAGATTGGATTCTTGATTCCTCTGAATAACAATCTAGAAGAAATCACCTCAATCCCTAAAATCCCAATTTCAAAAGGGGTTAACATTATTGGTCGCGATTCCATTTTGGTCAGCGACAAGAGATTTAGCCGCCGCCATCTCTCCATTAACGCTTCTTCCAGCTCCTCTGCCGATATCCTTGTGGTAATCATCCACTATTTTCACTAATCCCTTATAATTTTTCAACTATCTTTATTTCTGTAGTGTGTATTATATGTATCTCATATGCTGTTATGAAGTGAGAAATGATAATTATTTAGTCAGAAAAATTGTAATTTAAAAATGTAGGTTTTTTGTTGAAGATACTGAAGGGCGTTAATTTGTAGGAAGGAACAAACCCAGTTGTTGTTAGATCACATGATGAAAGGAAGAAGCTTTTGTCTCGAGAAACATGCACAATTAGAAATGGTGATGTGATAGAGTTAATTCCCGGGCATCACTTCTTTAAGTTTGTAGCAACTTGTGGAGAGAAAAATTCTTCATCACCTAATCAACATAAAAGGGCTTCCAATGAAGGAAATAAAGTTAGTGAAGAAGATGAGTTCCTTAGTCGAAAGAGAATAAGACAGGTGTCCCAAGATGAGGTTTTTGCTAGAAATTTGCAGGTATCTTTTTCATGTCCTGTAAAAAGAATGGCTTAAAATTGTTCCCTTTGAGTTTGCTCTCTAATTCATTAGCGCTTCTCTGTTTTCTTTCCCCTGAATAGGCTGAGTTCAACAATGATAGTCCTGTAAATGAAAGATCTCCTGAGGCCATCCGTCGCTTCAGCCCTAATAAGGATAAATTACCATCAATCTTCAGGCTTATGAAAGTGAAGGGGCTACCAGCATGGGCTAATACGAATGCAGTTTCTATAGGGGATGTGATTCAGGTAATTATTCTTTGACCATGGTTTAATAGAAGTTGGATGGATTGTATATGTGTGTCTTCCCAATCAAAGGATTTAACTTTTAAGGGTGGAATTTTTTCTTAAAAACCAATTTATTCGGAAAAGAAGAAATTACTTAAACCATGAGGAGCTCTTCTGTTTGCTTAATTTTCTCTGAAGATGATTATATAATTAATGTTATTGTAGTGTAATGCTGGCTCATAACAACTTTGATATATTGGTGTAAAGTAAATTATTTATGGCTTGACTGAGATAGTTTTTCTGTTAAGAAATTGGAAAAGTAAGGTTCTGTTAGGACAGCTTTGGTACCTGTTTTTGTTTTCATTCTCTACAAGCATTATTGTTTGGAATGCATTTCAGGACATATATTCGAAACATGTGCAGGTGTTTTCAGTTGTTTCAGTATTAAATAAGAAGAAATGAGACTCTAAATTGACCTGAGAACATTCTCAAATGCACTTTAAGCTGTTGAGAGAGCTATTTAATACTGAGCACTTTGGATGTAAAGATTAGATTTTTCTAATTTCTCAACAATACTGCTAAAAAGTTTTTTTCCAATGCTTTACCACCTTAGAATTTTTTCTTCAATGATATTATCTTTTTCTAGTTTGTAGTTCATCTGTAGTTGAACCTATCTCTGAATTTTGCTGTATCATGTGTATGGCTTATCAACTTGTATCATAAGATGAGCTGAAGTTTTTCCAAACTTTTAAATGGTAGGGAAATGTGCTGGTTGCTGTCCTTTCAAATTACATGGTGGACATTGACTGGTTGACTTCTGGTGAGTGTCATTTTACTAGTTGTGTTCAAATGTAAATCGTTGTCTCTTCTGTGTCGTTCATTGTGTCCGATAAACACTACTACAGTAGGTATTGAGGACTCTTCACCACTCTAAAAGGATCTTCTTCTTCTGATTATTCAATTGTATTATCTTATTAATTGTGTATGTTATTTGATGATCCAGGCACGTGCGGTTGTAATTGCTTTTCATTTTCATAAAAATCACTTATTGGTTTGTTTTATGTTTCTAGCTCTCGTTTTTTTACTTTAATATATTATGATCTTTTATAATTTGTAATGTAGCATGTTCAACACTTCAAAAAGTTTCTCATGTTCTGGTCATTCATGGAGAGGGTGATGGTACATTGGAGTATATGAAGGTCTGCAGTAGCCATTAGTTATAATAATCTTGTGCATTTGGAGCTTCTTATTGTGATCCCAAGCTTCAGCTTTGTTTGCTGATTATTTTATAGAGAAACAAGCCTGCAAATTGGATTATGCACAAACCTCCGTTACCCATTTCATATGGGACTCACCATTCAAAAGCCATGCTTCTTGTTTATCCTCAAGGAGTGAGAATAATTGTACACACAGCAAACTTGATATATGTCGATTGGAATAACAAAAGCCAAGGTTTATGGATGCAAGATTTCCCGTGGAAAGATCCAAACACTTCAAGTAAAGGATGTGGTTTTGAAAGTGACCTAATTGATTATCTTCGTGCACTGAAGGTACTACTAATGAGATATGTTATCAGGATGATGTAGTTGTTTCTTTGGTTGCTTATGAGTACAAAGTAAGTGATAATAATGACTGGTTTAGGTTTTCTTAGTACTTTCTTAAAATTTTATTTTCTTATCAGGCCATTTTCCTTGGGCGTAGTACGTGCACAATTTGCTCCAGCTAATGTCATTTTTATCCTTAATTAAGTAATGAGTAGGAAAACTTCTCATATACTTGTTGCTCCTACAGATTTTACATGTCTGGTCCATATATGATTAATTCTATTGATTTTGTCGAATTTAACTCAGTTTAGTGCATCTTGTTGGCTTATTCTGCTATATAAGAGTGTGGCTTATTTATTTTTTATTTTTTTATTTTTTTATTTTTTTATTTTTTTATTTTTTTTGTGTTTGTGTGTGTCTACATATATGTTTATTATATGCACATATTTGTGTATGTATTTATTTTTGTGTCTGTGCGTGTGTAATTTCTGAGGTTTTGAAAAGAAATTAAGAAAAAGTTGACAATAAATGCTTATTCCTTATCTTGTAGAACTGTAAGGATTTGAACATAACTAATATCCTCTTTGTACTTTAGACACTCTAAACAAATTTAGCTTTCTACTATATATAATCAACTAAAATCTCAAATATCTGCTTGTTCTGAAAGTAACTATATGCCAGTTAGATACTCTGTTTCTAGGAATCTTAGTTATTTCAGTATTTTCCAGGGGTTCCCACTTGATCCTTACATAATCAAAGAAAGCATCATGAAAAATGTCCTTATCTCTCTGATTTTTTATATTTTCGTTCTTTCTTTCTCAAAGTTTTAGCATTACTGACCTGTTTATGGATAAGTTACTAATAAAGTACTACTTTCCTAAAGTAGACGGCAACCAGTCACAACCTTGCTATACTTTTCTATTGTCCATGATGGTCATCACATTGTAGTACTTGTGAAAGTTTGAGTAACAAGTTTGATGCATCAATCATTCAATCCTGTAAAGTATTGCCTGCAGAAATTGTGACTAATGAAGATAATTTTTTTCTTTTTCTTTTGTTTCATATGAATGTTTTGTAGTGGCCTGAATTTACTGTTAATTTGCCGGCCCTTGGAAACTGCACCATCAATTCATCGTTTTTCAAGAGATTTGATTACAGCAGCGCAGCGGTATTGTTCTATTCTCTCTATCCCCCCCCAAAAAAAAAAAAAAAAAAAAAAAAACCTCTGTTATTCTTTTTTTTAAAAATATTCTTTGGAAATTATGATTTTAGTAATAGATTCTGCAAACTTTGCTAATACTTTGTATTCTACTTGATACAACTCTGTTAAGGTAGCTTCTTAAATAATCTATCCGTGACTCTTGTCAACTACAATGGCTCATTTTTCCAAAAAGATGATTAGTCATTTTAGTGCATTATACCTAATGCAACAGTCAACTGCTTCTCTCGGGACAGAAACTTATTCTTGTACAACTAAGGTTGTGCTCATCTTTTTCAATAGAATCGTTAGTCTATAAATATGTTATTTCCTCGAACCTCAAATTCGATTAAGTACCTAAACATTTGTTTCTAAATATTATGATCTTACTTCTTAAGGATACGTGAGCAGCATTTACCCTTGGCAAATATATATTGAAATACATATATGTTTTCATATTCTGAACACTGTATTCTAGTAATTTATTTCTAAAAGTTCAATTCTTCCATCATTCCAGGTCAGGTTAATTGCATCTGTCCCTGGATATCATTCAGGTCCTAATTTGAAAAAGTGGGGGCATATGAAGTTGCGTACTGTTCTGCAGGAGTGTATTTTTGATCAAGAGTTTCGAAAGTCCCCTCTTGTTTATCAGGTATGTCAGGGTTGTTATGCGTCTGCTTGGGAAACTATATACAGAGATTATGTAGTGGATGTTGTATACAATTAAATAAACAAAACAAAACAAAGCCATATTTCTGGTTAAATAAACAAAACAAAACAAAGCCATATTTCTGGTTCATATTTCTTCATGGACATCTATCTTGCTACTGTTCTTTATGCAATGTACTAAATAGGTTTTAGATATGGGAATGTAAGTGCTTGATGATAGGTTGGAGGAGAATGCATAGTAGGGCAGTTTGTGAGCCTTTTCATTTGGTTTAACAGACATATGATAGTTGGACCATTTTGTGAATACTGCAAACTCTCTCAATAAGGTAGTTTGGCTAAAGTAAAGTGGCTTGAAAATTCTACATACTGTAAGATATGTGAAACTAGACTACTGATTAATCTTGCACCTTATTCTGCTACTTCTATTCGGCCTGTGTATCTACTTCTACCTTTCTGATTCAGTTTTGTGGATTTTCTTCCTAGACCTCCCCTTTCTAACAGGTTCTTGGATATGGGTTCTGTCTGTAAACTTGTTTAATTGTATCATGCTCATTACATTGTTATATAAGAATAAGGCGGCCTCTACCTTTTTTAGACTTGGTATCCTTTCTATTCCCGAATGGTACTGAACCTGTGAAATCAGACTAGGTTATATTAGCAGCCCACAAAAATCTTATGTAAATTAGGCTATGTCAATGCACGTTTAAAATAATTATTAAGTACAGTATATGCTTCTGTATTGATCTCTCTCTGTTATACGATGTTTTATTTCTCTATGCTTCGATGGGTATCTGAGCAATTCTTCCCGTCTCTTTTACATATTTCCTCCTTTTTACAGTTTTCATCGCTAGGTTCTTTGGATGAGAAGTGGATGGCGGAGCTTGCATTTTCAATGTCATCAGGAGTCTCAGAAGATAAAACGCCTCTAGGTCTGGGGGAGCCACTAATTGTATGGCCCTCTGTTGAAGATGTTAGATGTTCTTTAGAGGTAGATTATTCTAGTGATCCCATCTGTTATGTTTTCAATAGACTGCTAGAATTAATGATATCCAAATATATGTATTTTTGTTCAACTTATTATTTAATTGAACTGTTGGTGGGTTGTTTTCAATAGATGAGAGAGAATTCTGAAGTTATGTTCTGTTGTTATTTACCATTAATTTTAAATTCCTCATACTTGTTACCATATGATATGGGTATGCATATCGTGTTTGATTTTTCCAACATACTTCATCAACTTGTATCCTAAATTCCTGCCTGCATTAACTGATTGAGGGTTGCTGTGTACTGTTTTTTTTCTTTGTCCAGGGTTATGCAGCTGGAAATGCCATTCCAAGCCCACAAAAGAATGTGGAGAAAGAATTTTTGAAGAAGTATTGGGCAAAATGGAAAGCAGGCCACACTGGTCGTTGGTAGTCTCATATCTGAAATAACTTTAAATGAATAATTACTGTTAATATATCCATTTTTTCCCGTTACATATATATTTTTAATTTCTATACAAACTAGTAAGTTGTGTGCCAGACTTTAAGCACGTCAGTACAATAATGACAGAAGAAACGGATAAACTTCTACATTTAATCTGATAATACTGAAGTCTGAAGGTCTCTGTCTGATCTTCCCATAATATTAGTTCCATTAGTGTTTCTGTATCGGAGTTTGGTAGTAATGGACCACTGTTTAAAGTTATCTGCGCGACAGGTTTTCTATTTTTCCTCACCTTCTAGTACTGTCCATCAAACATGGAATTGACTTCTAGAAGCTAATTAACCTTGAGATGGTCTAGCTCAGCTTATGCTTTAATGAAACTAAGAGAAACTGTGATTTCAATCTGAAGAAAATAAAGAACAAAGTCTTCTCCGGACTGCTAGTGGGTCTATAGGACTTTAAAATGAAGTCCTTTATACTGTCTTTGTGAGTTCGGAGGGATGGGGAGGGAAGGGAAAGTACGAGTAGGGAAGGGACCGGAAAGGATGGGAAGGGATTTTAACTTGATGTCAGATTTATATTTGATGCAGTTTTTTCTAGTTCACTTGAATAAGTGCTTGATTCCCTTTATAAGATGATAATATTTGGTGTCTTATTTTTCAATTTCTATTTCTTCTGCGAGTCGGATTGTAGTGTTACAAGTCAGAATTGCTAAGCCTTCTCTGTGTCACCGAATACTTGAAGTAAGCAGCTCTAAGATTATTAACTTGTAAATGATATGCTGACAATTAGCCTTTCATTGTTTCAGTTGCACGATGCCTCATATAAAGACATTTGCCCGCTATAGTAGCCAAAACCTTGCGTAAGAATCCATCTCAGAAATGCTTGTTATTTAGATTTGAAATTATTGACTTTGCTACTAGCTCACCCTTATAAGCATTAAAGCATGCCACTTCTGGCTATCAATATGTGGTCCTGGTATTTCCTATTCTTTCCAACAGGTGGTTCTTGCTAACTTCATCAAACCTCAGCAAAGCTGCCTGGGGAGCACTCCAGAAAAACAATTCTCAGCTGATGATTCGTTCTTACGAGGTATTTGACTTGAATCATCGTTGATGCTGATAAGTAAAATCGACACTTCACCATATAATCAGTTAAACTATGTAAACAATTTCAGCTGGGAGTGCTGTTTTTACCTTCAAAACAACACGGTTGTAGCTTTTCTTGCACAGATAACGGGAACCGATCAGAGGTAAGTACTGTAACAGCTATTGTTCCATTTATCGAGTAGGCTAATAATATTCACCGTTGGTACACAACTCTGGTTCTCCTATAATTTTCATTTTTCAGGATAACAGTAGTTCGTCAAAAGGTTCTGAAGCAAAGAGAACGAAACTGGTTACCCTGCTATGGCAAGGAAACAAAAACACAGAATCATCTGAAGTGATCCAATTGCCCGTGCCATACGAGCTCCCTCCGCAACGCTACTCGTCAGATGGTTACGTATTCCCTCCCCTGCTTATCTTTAGCTTCTATTCCGCTGATTATCTTGAGCATCTATTATTATTGCTCGTAGCTAAATTTAGCTTTCTTCGACGTACAGATGTTCCCTGGTGTTGGGACTGAAGATATAACAAGAAGGATGTTTATGGTCTAGTTTGGCCAAGACAAGTGCAGCTATATAAATGCCAAGACTCGTGAGATAAGTTTTTTTTTTATTGCTAGAAGAAGTTGCTGTTAGCCAGATGAACGATGCTTGTGACATTTTTTAGTGATCTCTTCCTGTGGATGGGGAACATTAAGAGGATTTGTAATTAAAATGATAGTGCTGGTTTCTATTAATTTTTTTTTTTGTCAATTCAAAATTCATTTATTTATGATATACAAGTAATACATCACCTGTGACGCCCCCAAATCCGGGTTACTTTTAACTCGGGTTTGGTGCTCACGATACTAACATAACCAATCATACTATCATAAACATGTCTTAGATTACATAAATATCTTACTTAAATCCCATATTCTATAGACCTTTATACGACTTAAATACCAAAAAGATTACAAAACATAATACTAAAAGTATTTATTACATCAACTACTTAAGTTCATATAAGTACAGGCACTTAATAAACATTTATTTTGCAACTTTATCTTTTCCCTTATCTTTTTCGGACGTACTAGCGTTCTCGATTTTAACTGAAAGCATTATATTCAACGCAAGGGTGAGCAAAAGTTTGCTCAGCAAGAAAATAAACAATTGAATATAATGGAACATAAATATTTAAAGAGGATATAAATCAATAATTTCTGAACAAGACAGTTCTTTAAAAGTTTTGAGTTTGAAAATCAGGCTTTAGCATGCTGTAAGGTCAAATGACCACTGAATTCTGTACTAGAATTGACAGTACTAACACTGCAATCCATGGATACAAACAGTTATTGAAACTGTTCTATATCCTAGACTTGTACTTTAGGGGATCAGCCTAAGTAGTCTATTTTGTGCACAACATAACAATCTAATGACACATTATATGTCCTTCGGAATCATATGTCCGGTACAATATTCCCCTATAAAAGGGTTGTTCGTTCACAACATTATATAAGAGTCCGCACCACAACAAAATGGTTTGTAAAACATAAAATGAGATTTTCATGAATGGATAATCTCAATATATCTCAACAGTTGTCCAGCCGAAATAATGGCATTGCCATTCTTTCAATATCCTCAAAATAACTGAATTTGAAGTATTAAAGTACAAATAAGTTGAACAACTAGAAAAGATAGCTTTTGAGTTAAATACTGCAATATAAACTTATTTAAGAGAGAAAGATTTGATATACTTGATAACATCTTAACTATCCTCTTGAAGCTAATTGGAATAAAAAGGTTTTACTACCTTGTATTATTCATAAGTAAATGAGAGAATTCAGAATTTAGAGAACTTGCCTACATATGAATAAATCCAAAATACTTTCTTATTAAAGAGTAAGATTTAGATACTTGCCTCTTGCGTCGACTAATCTTTTTAAAAAAGTGTTTTGCCACTGAGTAGCCTACACATATTCAGTATTGACTGACTTAGTTATCCCTTAGCACATAGCCTATATTTATTAATACACATAGTTCAACTATAGATATTGAAGACATTTTCAATAACTAACATGTATGTTACTTAGTATCATCAAACCATCATATATGTCTTTTATTTAAAGATACAATTAGTTACACATATGTATATAACTCTTTACTACATACTTTTACAATTTAGTATATACATATATAACACTTTTTTTATAATTGGCTTACATAAGCATCCAACACATTTATAGTTCAAATATATGTTAAAACATACTTGATTCCACCCAAACATGACATGTCATGGATCTTGGACCATAACTCACTTTTATTAGTTCATTTAGACATGTTAGGACATTTACTATCATTAAACTTTACTTTTAGAAATATACTTAAAAAACTCAAAATTATGATTTTTGAGGCACCTTTGAGGATTTTTAGAATTTTTTATGATAGTCTTTTGAACCTATCATTTGTGCATTTTTATAGACCCCATACCAAAGTCTTTTTGTGTTGGTTTAGGTTTCCATGTAAACCTCTTTATGCTTCTTGAAACTAATGTCCAAACTAGGCCATTATTCACAGTTTTGAGTTTATTAGTTTTGGTCAATTTTTGCCAATTTCATTTCTAGTCACTTTGGTTCATTCCAACACTTGAATTATATCTAGTTAGGACTAGTTCTAACATTCCTTTAGGTTTACTAAGCATAGATTGGGTTTTGACTATCTAAACCTAGCTTTTTCAAGTTTTTACACACTAACTTCTCAAGTTCTTATATACATTAGCATTCCAACACTTGAAATAGCCTAACATACCTCTAGCTCACTTGTCTAAGGTGGCAAAACTGAGTTTCAAGTAAAATAGAAAAATCTCAAATTTTAGACAAATTTGCAGAAAATTGCAGTTTTAATGATTTTTCATGTTAGTTTGGTGATTTGTTCAAACTTCTTGGTTAAGCCAAAAGCTTATCCTCTTGGCCCTAATTCTAGACCATACTTCAAGGTATTTTAATCAAGGTTTAGGTTTCTTGTTCATGCCCATTAAGTTTCCCAAAATAGGGCTCAAACTTAGCAGTTTTCTTACTTTTTTTACAAAACTGTTTTTTAACTTTTTTCAAAATTTTCTAGTTTTGGCCACTAGGATAGTCTAGACATGTGTATTTAAATTACTTAAGGATACTTTTAGCATCACCACACTTTATTTAATCATCTAGTTGACCTATCAAAGCTCACTTTAGGCTTGAAAAAGAGATCTTAAATTGATTTTCTTTCTAGCTTTGGTCATGACCATGTTTGGGAATCATTACTAGGATGTATGAGCAACTTTGTATAATCTCATAACAGTCCCTTAAGGTCAGGTACTAAGGATTGCACAAAATAGTCCTCTTTTGGCTTTAAAATGTTCTTTTGAACAAGTCTCATGCTCAAAATGGTTTAGGCTTGGTTCCTTTAGTTTGTGTAGTCGTATTATGACTATTGAAACTTGTGTATGTGGTCCAGGTATGGTGGTTCTTCATTTTGGTGTTCATTGCTCTTTAAAACTTATTTTCATTGATTTTTAAGCATGAATTTGCACAACGCACCTTGCAGACCTTAAATATCATAAGGAAAAACTTCTAAAAGACATATATAGACTATTTAGAGACTTCATACTGCCTCACAACTTTAGTTGCAAACATTGCTAAAAATAGCTCCCATTTTTAGAGTTTTATTCACACTTTTGGCTATTTACTACAAACAGTCCCAAGCTATGCTTGTTAATTTAGATATCTAAGAGCATTAACAACAGTTTCCCTAATCAACTCTCTATCCTCAATTTTAAAGAATACATCAATAAATTATTATCCTACAGTTTTCTCATCCTTATTTGACTCTATTTTAATCCCTATATAGGATTTTACTCCCTAGTGTGAGGGAGTCAAAAGATCATTATCTGTATATACAAAATAACATTTCACACCCTCATTTAAGTTGATTGACTCATCATCAATCATACGATATTGACATTTTTTACTACTTCATTTTCAAATTATAAACTTAATATTGATTTATTTTAAAAATTAATTTCAAACGATTCAAATTTAAAATTGATATAAATTTATTTAATTTATGTCAATATAATTATAAATATTATAAAAGTACTATTAAATATAAAATTTATTATTTTCAAAATTTAAATGAATCATATTAAATTTAAATTTAAAATATCACAAATTAACTTTTTAAAAGTTAATTTTGATCTTATGTACATTTGCAACTACAATTCATTCAATACTCACTCCATAAATTACTTAAAATTTAAAATAAAATAAAAATTATTTTATAGTAGAATATAATTGATAAATTATATTCTCTTTTATAAATTATAAGATTATTATTAATTTGATGTTTTGACTGTTGGAACTTTTAAATTTTAAATTTCATTATTTAAAGAATCAATATAAGGAACCTGTTGGATACATAGTGAAAAAATTGAATCTCTATTTTACAGAATGACCCAATAGTACTGCAGGGTAGGGATAAAAATAAGAAAACTAGATGACGTTGATTATCTCATTTATTAATTTGAATTAAAAATATTATTTAAAAAATTAAAATTAAAATTAAAAGTTTAATCCCCTAATTATTTAAAAAATATTATTAATTAATTTGAATTAAAAATATTATTAATAGATGGCGTTGATTATCTCATTTATTATTTAAAAAATTAAAAGTTTAATTCCCTAATTGAAAAAATTGAAAAGACAATCTCCACAAAGTGGAAAAAAATTCAGGGTATTAATTCATATTTACACGTTCTCAAGAAAACAGTAGTTACCTAAATTTCATGTCAACTTCTTTGCAAAATAAAGTGCATCTTCTAAAATGACAGTTATATGGTAAGTAGTATACATAATTGGTAAGTATCAAACAATAATAACGTGAATTAAGTTTGAAAACCTCCCCATAAAATCAGCTAAAAACGTTTAAATTAGATGACGTTGATTATCTCATTTATTAATTTGAAATAATGCAAAATTACTAGGAGCCATGCAAATCGGGCAACAGTTGAAATAAAACCGTGTACCGTTACAATTACAACCATGCACTACTCGTTTGCTCTCTTTTTCATTCACACCAGTCCACATGATCTTTTATTCCATAAATTCTAATATAAATTAAGGAGTGAATAAAGGAGGAGATATTCACTTGATTTTTGATCTCTTACATTTACTGATCTATATATATTTTAAAGTATTTTTTTTCTTTAAATTAGAAAACCATTTACTTGAAATTGAGTTTAATTTTCGTATCACGATTCAGAGCAATATATAGTACGTACGTACTTCCATGGTAAATCTTCAAAATTTTCTTTTATCTTATCAAATTATATTCAAACACTAAAACCCAAACTGCATGCATTGATTTCAAATGGATGTGTTTTTCGAAATCCGGACAGGGAAATCATTCTCCATTGAAATAGGTTTTTTCGATTCTGTCCTTGAGATTAAAGAAAAAGTACAAAAATACCAAGGGATACCTATAGCCAGACAAACCCTAATTTTCAAAGGACAGTCCCTAGAAGACGATGGCAATGTGGAAAAGTGTGAACTTCTACATAACTCGCGTATCCAACTCATTATAGCTCTTCCGGAAAATCCCGGAAAAATTGAAGAATCACCGGCGGCGGCGACGACCAAAATTCTTCTTATTTTGAGGATGCCAACGTCGTCCAAAAAACATGTTGAAATGGAGGTAGACGATACAATTTTGCACTTAAAAGAGAAGATTAATGAGGTCGAAAGTATGACAAATTCCCGGTTGTCACTATATTTGTATGGAAATGAATTGCATGATAATCAATCTCTACGCTACTATGAAATTACTGGTAATTCCGAGATTGATGTCGTGATTAAACCACCACAGACGACGACGGCGATGTCATCCGGAGGTACCATTAATTCCAAGAAATTGAAGTTAATTGTGTTGACACAATGTGGAACAAAGAAGATCCCAGTTGAAATGAATGGTTCTGATAATGTGGGGGATTTAAGGAAAGAGCTTCAGAGGTTACAAGAGATTCTTCATTTTCATCTTCCTCCAGAAGGGTATTTCTTCATCTACAAACAAAATGTGATGGATGATGATAGGTCTTTCAGGTGGCACCATGTTGGTACTGGTGATATGATTGAGATCTTCAATGGAAGTGTTACAGGGGGGTTATCTTAATTAATTCGTATTTTTCAAATTTTATTTTGTGATATATGCAAGTGTTTTTAATTTGCATGCAAGTGTGGTTATTTTAAATTATATTTTCGTACGTTACTTTTTATGTATGTCCAAAAATATATATAGTTATATCTTTAGAACCCGAATCTTAAGTTCACCCTTGCTCCAACTCACACTGAACTTCATTTCTTGACCGAAATGACGGTTCGATCGATACATAATCGTCGCCTATACTTTTAACGACGTTGTATATTGTCCGTCGCTAAAAGTATAGACAACGATTAGATATTTGTCTGTAATCACCGCCAAAAATCATTAAAGAGGTGAAGCTGAATCAAATGAATAAAGGGTCAGATTAAGATCCGAACAGTATATCTTTATTCTATCCATTATACTCTAAAATGATAGAGATCATATTTCTCTTTTCAATCCCTTCTACATTGACACACAATTCTATTTTTATACACTAGAGTCGTGTTCACATCTCCAACTAATTAATATATAAGATGATCCAATCCTAATCCGCTATTTCAAATCACAATATATCAAGACTTGATCCACTATTTCAATAATATTTTTTTGAATCGTCTTTATCCACCACGTTCGTTCAAAAATACGTCAGAATTGAAAATACTATTAATAGTAGTTTTTGAACCGTATATACATGAGAATAATTTATGTAATCTCCGATAGAAACTTGTCAATTCTAAGAGAAAATTAAGGAGTTTTGATTGTGTTAAATTAATTAAATAGATTTTACCGCGATAAATAATATTATGCAATCAATTAAAAAATAAAAACTCCTTGATTTTTCTTAAAATACAACGTACAAGTCTAGCTAAATCTTATTAGGTGTAAAAATACTAATTTGTAATATGTCCGTATAGAATTGATTCTCTATATACATGTCAAGGTGGGGATTTACAATTACGGCATTTTAAAAAATCTTTAAAATATTCTCTTTATTTTATATTTTTAGTAAGTTAATATTTTATTTTTTGAGAACAAGGAAGTAATATATTAATCGAATTATATAATACTCTCTTCGTCTTAAGATAAATATCCACATTAATATTTTAGTCTATCTCATGTTTTATGGTATCTATTTTCTTTTATTAACCTATCTTTTACCAAAATTTACGAATAGTACCTTAAATTTAATTTCTAATATCACACTTTCTTCACATTATTATTGTTAACAGGGTTAATTGCATATTAAACCCCAAAATATACATTTTTTTACCATTTGAACCCTAATATTTAAACGCTCCCATCCCGCTACCTCAAGTACCGTTAAGTAAGTACAACTGACCCTTTTGTAATTTTTGGCCATTTAAATTGTGACACGTGTCCATTTTTTAGTGAACAAATTGACCAAAAGAGTTAATTATGCTTACTTAACTGTACTTGGGGTAGCGGGATAAAAGCGTTTAAACATCGAGGTACAAATGATAAAAAAATGTATACTTCGAGGTATAATATGTTTACTTAACGGTACTTGGAGTAGTAGACATTCACAGTAAATTTCTGAAATATAGAAAGTTTTAAATCATTGTAAATAAAGATAACAGAAAAAATGTATACCATCTTTTTAATATATTTGAAAAAATCAGAGTCACAATATTTATCTTGAGGGAAAGATATATTATGATAAAATGAACAAAATTCTTTAATTTGGCTCTTTATTTTGTTACTCATATTATAAGTGATTTAGATCCTTTCAATATATATATATATATATATATCGACAAATATGTGATAAAGTTGAATTGCGACCCACATAAAAATCTATGCGATGAGATAAAATAAATTAAAATAAGTCATTCTTATTTCTTAATTCTTACTTCATGTTCAAACGTCGTATTTAATTATAAGTCGTATATCTCATAGCATTACTTAAGGAGCCTAAATTCCACCCTTTATATCCGTCACTCTATCTATAGTATATATTAATTTCATTTTTTTTAAATATTATTTAAAAGTTAAAACATCTTAAAATGATTAATATGATTTTTAACCATAACCATATGGTTTCAACCCACATAACTCATATTAAAAATGGTTAATATGGTTTTAGTTCTTAAATTGAACCATAACCATATTTTAAAAACCAAAACCAACCCATAACCATATTTTGTCAGGCCTATCTGTATCTATATAAAAAAAACAAATCGGTTTCTTTTATATTCTTAGCAAGCTTTATGCTTATAGAAGAGACATGAGTCAATCTAGCCGAAGCTTTCATCGGAACGAATGATTTAGCCAGCGTTTTCACCGAAACGAAGGAGATCTGCCAGAGCTTTCATATTCAGAACGGAGGAAAGAAGAAGAAAGACGAAGGAGATAATTTCTTTAAATGTGTGAGGATACTCCCGTAATAAAGAGTTCACATGTTCCTCTCTCCGATTCAGACCTGATTCCATCTCTTATCGAAATAGAGGCTTACAGAGACGACTGATTTTTTATTATACAAGTATTTAGGTCTGAACGAAAAAGATAAAAAAAATTCAAAAGTAAAAAATTGTAAACAAACACAACCAGTATGAAAATATTAATTTCCTTTTTTATTATATAAAGAATGTAAAAATTGTACTGAAAAAGTACATCCTTACTATATTTCAATCCATTTCCTAAGCATTTAAAGAAACTTAATATTTTTAGTCTTTCTAAGGGTAAACTAGAATATGTTAAAAAAATATTAACATGAAATATAAATAATTTACTATTTGTAATATTTATAAAATAAACAAATTTATGTCCATATTTAAATACGAAGGTGTATGAATATATATGAAATATGAGACGA
This sequence comes from Panax quinquefolius, assembly GCA_020205615.1. Taxonomy (NCBI): domain Eukaryota; kingdom Viridiplantae; phylum Streptophyta; class Magnoliopsida; order Apiales; family Araliaceae; genus Panax; species Panax quinquefolius. The sequence continues at coordinate 15,274,292 of CM035167.1, forward strand.
TAAAAAAAATTATACATTAAATATATTAAATAAATTATGAGGGTATAAGAGGAAGAATAGAATAAATATAGTTATTAATATAAAAATAGAATTTTTATTTTGAAATATTATAAAAAAAATTAATTAGAATATTTAATATAAAACGGAGGTAGTATTTATAAATGAGATTTTTTATAAGAAGACAAGAAAGGATGAATATAACAATACTTGCGTAAACGCCCGTTAAGTACACCCAACGCCTACATACAAGCTAACGTCACCTAGGATTCCTTATTCCAAAGATTGCCGTGTAGCTAATGCATGACAACTCAACCGTACACGTGTCATAACATCAGAAAATGCATCAAGTAGTAATTTCCGTCAAAACAAGTTTCCATAGCCGTGCCCGTGACGGACCAGATTCCCCTCTTTCTCTCTCCATACTTTACCCTATAAATAAACCCCCAATTCATCTCCCAATCTCACAGCAAACAAAATCCCTAGCAACAAATTTCCTATCAAGGTAATTTAATCTTTTTCATTTCTTTAATTTCTGAATTTTTTAGGTCAAATTATAGTTTTTGTAAGTCGGTAATATTTTTTATTTTGAAAATTACAGATGCAGATCTTCGTGAAAACCCTCACCGGCAAGACCATTACCTTGGAGGTAGAAAGCTCCGACACAATCGATAACGTCAAGGCCAAAATCCAGGACAAGGAAGGAATCCCGCCAGACCAGCAGCGTCTAATCTTCGCGGGAAAACAACTGGAAGACGGCAGAACCCTAGCCGACTACAACATCCAGAAGGAGTCCACTCTCCACCTCGTCCTCCGTCTCCGGGGCGGTATGCAGATCTTCGTGAAAACTCTCACCGGAAAAACCATCACCTTGGAGGTGGAGAGTTCCGACACGATCGACAACGTTAAGGCCAAGATCCAGGACAAGGAAGGAATTCCGCCGGACCAGCAGAGGCTGATCTTCGCCGGAAAACAGCTCGAGGACGGGCGGACCCTCGCCGATTATAACATTCAGAAGGAATCGACCCTTCACCTTGTGCTGAGGTTGAGGGGAGGGATGCAGATTTTCGTGAAAACCCTAACCGGAAAGACGATTACCTTGGAGGTGGAGAGTTCGGATACGATTGACAACGTGAAGGCGAAAATTCAGGACAAGGAGGGGATTCCGCCAGACCAGCAGAGGTTGATCTTCGCCGGAAAACAGCTGGAAGACGGGAGGACGCTGGCTGATTATAATATCCAGAAGGAATCTACCCTTCACCTTGTGTTGCGTCTTCGTGGTGGTGATTTCTAAGAATGTTAATTAACAAGTTTTTTATATTTCGGCAAAAGTTGGTGTTTGTTTTCGTCTTTTTATTTTCGTATCAGTACTAACCAACTTTTTCCTGCGGTGGTGTCAAGTCTTCAAAATGTGAATAATAAAAAGAAGTTTGGTTTTGCTTAGTCAAGTGTTGTGATTGCTTGAGTAAATTTTTTTATTTTAGTTTTGAAAAATCATAATTCTAATGAGAAATTGCAATTTTCTGTTTGGATGTGAAAATTATATATCTATATTAGGATATGAGAAATTTAAGGGTGACTATAATTGTTAGGAAAATGTCCACACAAAAAAATTTGTTAGGAAAGGATAGTTGAAATTGTTTTAAGGAAAGGTTAGTTGAAATGTTTGTTTATTTAGGAAGTATCCTCATCCAGTTAAATACTCACATCCTTATAAGATAAAAATAATAATTTCAAGTAAAATATCCACTTTTTTAAATAATTTATTTTTATAATAACTTGTTTATAATATTTTAATATTAATTGTCATATTTTTTTTTTTTGTGTTCATATTTATGGAGTATCACTAGTTAAAATTATATAATTAAATAATAATTTAAATATTGACAATTTTATTATTTTATCATTTTTTAATATGAACAAAAGGTCTATCGTATTTTTTGTTAGATTTGTAATATTCATTTAACGCAATCAAATCAGATAAAAATGCGAACGCGTGTGAAATCGTAGTTTTAAAATTTTACAAACCATAAACCTGATCACCTTTATCGCATAACTATTAATTAAACGAAAAGATAAAGAATAAAATCATACCTCAAGATCGAAACTAAGCCTCGCGCATAAAGCTTCACCTCCAATCCTTTTCGCTCAACTTGAATCCACCGTTTGGCCTTCCTTTCGATCAACGTTAATGGCCCATGTTTTCCTTCAGAGGTGATCCACCAAGGAAGAATAAAATTCAAGAAGAATGGTTTTTTACTCAACCCTAGTTTTCTATCTCTATAAAAAAAGTCTTCTCCAACAATTCGGAATTATGTCAGATGTTGTAAAAAGTCAACAACCCCACCACCCATAATAAGACTCTCTTTATTTATCATGTAAGCAACCCTCCTTAACAATTAAGAAATTGGGTTTTATTTAATTAATTAAATTTTTTTAATTAATTAGGCTCCTAATCTTATTAGGATAATTAATTAAACTCTTTTAATTAATTTAACCTCCTAATCTTATTAGGAATAAATGAAAGATTTATATTAAATTAATTTCTAAACTCTTTAGAAATTAAAATAATAACAATTGTAATAATATTAATAAGACTCTCTTATTAATTTATATTTAATATTTCTAAAATATTAAATAATAAATATTAAGTTATTTAATTTATTCTATCACCATGTATTAAATTAAATATACATAACATATTATTATTACGATTATCCATAAACTTCTTAAATAATTATTCTTCCTTTTATGGTGTGAATTTTTAGGCTTCTCCATATTAAATCTACAATGAATAAATCAATTAGAATAATTCTAATCTTATTTAAATAAATAAATTAAACAATTAATTTATTTAAATAAATAATATTTATTCTACAATAGGGATAAGTTCTCCCTGTGATCAAACGACTTTCCAAATAATATAGATTTCAACATTAATCATAAAAGAACCTTTCGAAAAATAGTTATCAGACAATTCAATCTCTTCCACCATACAATGTCCCAATTAAATATAAGATATGGAATTATCATCAAGTCTTATTTTATTTAATTATATATTTCGATCCTTAAATGCATTAACTCCAAATAATGCAAATTAAAACTCCTTTCTAATTTCATTCTGCGCTTTACCAAGACTACTTGGGTTGTCATTTATCGAATCACATAGACATTTCTCTTCTTTTATTAAGTGGTAGATTCTTTATCGATCATACATTATCTCCACGTATAACTTATTATACCCAAGATACCTTTGATATACCCTAAGGGTCTTAAGGAATAAATCAAAGTATAACTCATCATACACAAGATACTTATGATGATCTCAAGTCCAAGGATCACTTGATTACTATCACTACAGAATTCCTATCGACAGCAAGTAAAACTCCATTAGGTATTCCTTAATGCCGAGCCAATGCTCAAATGAACTTATTCTCTAATAAAGCACCTACATACTTGCTTTTAGTGTACTCCACAATAAACGATCACGAGATCAATCATCCTCATCCAATGAAGCAAGAACGATATACTAATCTATCCTGGATTCACTAATCCCCAATTTAGTAATCCAATGATTGGGAACTATTTTAGTTTTAAGCTTTCTAAGAATTTAGATCTCATTAGAATGATCATCATCATTATTCTAAAAGCATTCTTTAAAACTATGGGTTTATCACATATTATAAAACAAAGATCACGTAGATAATTAAAAGCCTTTAATAAATTAATACTTTTTATTAATAAATGAATAAGATTGTTACAAAGTATACGCTTTATCATCAAACATGATTGGCTTAAGTGCATACTAATTTCAATCTCCCACTGCACTAAAGCCAATCGCCATCAGTATCTTATACTCTTCTTCTCTAAGTGACGATTATCCCGTCATGTTGGATAAGTTTTTAGTTAATGGATATATAATGTTGTTCATGAAAGTCCACTATCTCTATAGTGATTTCCCATCTTTCAATGATTCTAATAATCAAATGAAAGTGTCACAACACATGTTTAGATCCAAGATGAGACTTAGGAACTATTCCTAGTTCTCAGAATGAACTTTTAATCCAAACAATCAACTCATAGCCTTCATTTATAGCTATATACTTTGTCTTTATCACTAAACCAAAGAACTCTTTTGTTGTTTGGAACCTTTCAATTCATCGCACTAATTGCTTCAAGGTAACCCTTTACCTTAAAGTGGATTTTTTTTTTTCGTCTTGTCCGTCTCAAAAAACTTGAGTCCATTAAGCCCTCTAGTTTTAATTAAGACCCACCATGAATATGATCACATCCTTAGTGCTTGGGTAAGCACTTTAAGATGTTTTTCACCGACTTCATAGTGAACTTCTCCATAATATGACCGATCAACATCGTGTCTCATACATTTCATCAGATACATGATTGTCACTCATGCGACCTCTCTTTCGTGAGTCTGTGGGGACTATTAAGAGAGATACACTCCACGGCTCATCGACATGAGACATCTCTTGAGTTTGCCATGCTAAACGACTTTAGCATCAAATGAATATATTCCTCGGGTTAAGTCGAGCATCCTGTTGAATCTATCTATATAGATTTTATCCCCAATTAAGATACTCTTCCCAAATCATTCGGAGGAATGTTTAGACAACTCTATCATTACCGATTGTAGCATTAGTATGTCATTCCTTATCCGTAGTATATCAACATATAGTACTAGGAATGTCACGATGCTCCCTAATCGACCCTTTTGTACACACTTGGTTCATTCTTATTTTGATAAAATCAAACTCTTTTGATTGCCTCATCAAAACGAATGTTTCATATTTGAGAAACTTGCTTCAATCCATTTCTCCGAAAGTGTCTACAACACTTACCTCATCGTATGTAATCGGATCATCATCTTCTATGATATGTACCTCATCATCATCATCTATGATGAATCCATACCTCCTGTATCTTCAAAGATTATTCAAGATTTACTGATTCAATTGTGGTATAATAGGTCTATCTACGTGTTCCTCTTATTCGACTTATAGTATTTTGTGGTTCTTGAACTCTTCAAGATCTATTATCCTCCCACTAGCCCCTTTTAATGATAAACACCTTTATCTTGTAAGGCGGCGTGTTTCGTAACAAACACCTTTTGCTAAGTAGAATTATAGAACATATACCCTAAACTTACTTTAGGATGTCCCACAAATCAGACATGTCAAATCTTGTCCCAAGCTTATCCTTCAAACATTTTCACATAAGTTGGACAACCCCTTAACTTAACATACTTAAGATTAGGAATCCTCCCCGTCCATAACTTTTATGGAGTCTTGGGGTGGATTTTGAGGTTACCTTTTCATAGATATGCACGACCATTTCTAGGACATGATCCTGAAAGGATATTGGAATGTCAGTAAAATCATTATGGACCGCATACCATGTCCAACAAGGTATGATTTTTCCTTTCGGATACATCAATCAATTATCACAGATCGGGATGTGTCCATTATGAGAAAACCATTTGAGATGATCTAGAAACTTATTGCACAAGTATTTATTCCTTGATCCGATCAAAGAATTCTAATACTTTATCAATTTATTTCACTTCTGAATTCTTTGAACCTTTCAAATAATTCATACTTGTATTTCAGAAAATACACACATTCAACTCTTTGAATGATCATCTCATTTTCTTATACTAGTTTGTTCAATTTGCAAAATTATTTTCACGTAAGTCAAGTATATAAAATCCATTAAGTAATATTCCAGTTCTATACAAAACATTATTATTATTATAAATAGAACAACAATTGTTCTTAATTATAATACCAAGGATTTCATTGTCCAACAATAAAATGGAAATAATATTTTTAACAAGAACCTGAATACAATAACAACTTATCGACTTAATAGATTTGCCCAGTAGACATTGCTAAACTATAAGTTTCTATAGCTAATGTAGCAACCTTTGCTTCATTTTCCACACATAGGATTACTTATATTTGTTTAGCTTTCTACTTCGCTTGGTCCTTTCATAAATCTATATTTATGATAACCAAAGTCGGTATCCAATACCCAAGTAGAACCTCGACTTAAAGAAAAATTTATTTAAATCATGAACAAAATTGTATTAGTAACCAAACTTCACTAAGCTTCTTTGGTTAGCCTCTGCAAGATGCTTCTCGCAGCTTTCTTTCTAAGGTCCAGGCTTATTGCGTTGGAAGCAAACTCCTTTGCTATCCGTGACGCTTTTGTTCTTATTATCCTTTGTTTACGCCTTTCTCTTTACCTTCTTTGAATCGCTCTTCTTTTCGGAAGATCCTTTGGCCCTACCAAGTAGACTTGATCTTTCTTGGTTGAAAGTGACTCTCAACATTTTTCAATATGTTAAGCAAATCGTGGAGGCCGATATCTAGCTTGTTCATATGAAAATTCATAACAATTGAAAGGAGTCCGGGAGTGAGTGCAAGATCAAATCTTGCTCAACTCTCCATCCATGACAAAACCAATTGTCCTAATTGATCAATCAAATTGATTATGTTAAGAACTTTTTATGCATACTATAGTGCCATTGGCCATTCTAGATCGGAAGAGCTCTTTAGATATCTCGATATCTATCGGTCCACTTTCCTCACCATCAACTACTTGATGTGCGAAATATAGTAGGAGCATCCATAGTTTCATCGCCGACGTCAAGCTCATTACTCATGGATGCGAGCATGATGCATTGAGCCAATCAGTGCATCATCTTGCCACTTTCTAAAAGTAGCAATCTCTTCCTCGTAGGTGTTATTGCAACCATTGCAGGATAAAGCGATATAAGGACATAAGATAACTTTTTCACCATGAGAACTATTCTCAAATTCCTTAATCAATCCGCTTAATTCGGCCCTCACGTTAATTTAGCATCTAATATGCTTGCAGTTGATAGTAATTTAGACATTGTAAAATTTTATAAATGAATTTGTAATTAATAACATTTTAACATACATTCTTTTATTAATTACCAAAATAAATTAGGTCTTGTTTTTAAATTGGTATCTCCCACTATTTTCTTCAAACTATATTACCTCACTTATATAGTTCTAAGCAAAATCTAATTAAAGATTTGTTAGTGAGAATAAGGATCCCATTTCAAATGTATATAGCCTTGTGGTGACACAACAAACTATATATAAATAAATAGGTAGACAACTTTTGTCAATTACATCAACTATGCAACTCCTTTTATTTTGCCTCTTAGATTATTTTGATCAAGTGGTGGCACATCCGAATCAAAATTATCCAAGTTAAGTCCAACCTAGCACTCCATATATTCAAAAAAAAAATATCATCCTTGTGGTGACAACAACAAAATAATATTGTTCAATTTTCTTTATAAGCATCAAATGTGATAAATTAACATCTTAAATACTTAATACTTGCCTTGTGGTGACACAACAAACTCATATTAAATATTTAATACTCTATTAATTTTATCATGCTAGAAGGCGACGCTCAATATTCCAAATATCTTTGAACGCTTAGGACTTAATATAAAAATTGAGGGGTTTGTTATTAATTTGTCTCATCTTGTTTAAGCGCATTTACATATATATATAAAATACGCGTGGCGTCATATTAATTAACATGCTACAAGCATGTTTGCATAATATATAATATATATAGTATAAGCATGCACATATAGAATACTATATTCTACCCGGATTGATTATGGACTTTTATTCTAGTTTGGTTCACTAGAGCCACCAAATGAACCAAAAAGGTCAAACCCTGAGGGTAAGAAATAATATTTAAATATAACTATTACATTTAAACCCCAAGCTCCATTACAAAATCTTGGTCTTCATGCCTCCTTGATCTTTGATATCTAATTCTTCAAAATTTATTCTACTATTCCTATTACAAAACTATTTAAAATAAATAGAAACCTTAATCGCCAGCCGAGGGAAGTACATAGGAGAGAGATAGAATTTACATTAAGAAAAATTAGAGAAGGCGAGGCACGCAGAATCCCATTTAATAAAACTCATACATTCATGCATCCAACTAAAATAAAATCCAATCACATCGTCAATTGTCCATAATCAATCCCATTTATTATCATACACATCATCATATGCATCAATAAATAACATTCATCTTATGAATAATAAACATTTAATATATATATTGATATCATTTAATGGGCAAATTTAGTTAGTATAAAATCTATTTTTGAATCAAAATAAACTCCTTTATTTTAATCCAAATTTAAATCAAAATAAAACTATTTTATTTTAATTTATCCAATTTTGAATAAAATAAACTATTTTATTTTAATCAAAATCTTTAATTAAAATAAACTCCTTTATTTTAATTAATTATGGAATCCAATTCCATATATATAAAAAATCTTTAATTAAAATAAACTCTTTTATTTTAATTAATTATGAAATCCAATTCCATGTAAAAAAAAAAATTATTAAAGGAAACACGGATATTCTTTCCTATTCACAAATAAACTTCTTTATTTTGAATAATATGAAATCATATTTCATATCTAAATAAACTCCTTTATTTAAGGAAATTAGGATTCTCTTTCCTATTCACAAATAAACTCCTTTATTTTGAATAATATGAAATCTTATATCATATCTAAATAAACTCCTTTATTTAAGGAAAAATAGAATCCAATTTCAACTCCAATTAGTTAGCATGGAATCCAATTCCAACTCTAATTAGTTAGCATGAAATTCTAATTTTAAAATTAAAATAAATCTTTTATTTTAATATTAAAATAAACCTTTTATTTTAAGATTAAAATAAACCTTTTATTTTAATTATAAAATTATTTAAAATTAAAATAAAACTTTATATTTTAATATTAAAATAAACTTTTATTTTAAAATTAAAATAAATTTTTATTTTAATTATATAATAATTAAGAATATATATATATATATATATATTAAGTAATATATATATATATATATATATAACCATAATATATATATATATATATATATATATATATATATATATCCGTTCCTTTTTTTTAAAAAAAAAACTGCAATGATTGATATATATATATATATATATATATATATATATATATATATAATCATGATTTCGTTTAAAAACCGCAATACAAAGATAGCTACTGATTTCGTTTTTTTTTTATTATTATTATAAATTTTATACAATAAAATTATGCCCAATTAAATTGTTCTAAACACATATCAATATACATATCAAATTAAAATAATTAATAATTTGCATAAAGGTTTGGCTCTGATGCCACTGTTAGATTTGTAATATTCATGAACGCAATCAAATTGCATAAAAAATGCGGAAACGTGTAAAATCAGAGTTTTAAAAATTTACAAACCATAAACCCGGATCACCCTTTATGCATGACTATTAATTAAACGAAAAGATAAAGAATAAAATCATACCCTCAAGATCGAGCTTCCTCAGTACAAGTTCACCTCCAATCCTTTTCGCTCAACTTGAATCCACCGGGTTGGTTCCTTCCTTTGATCAACGTTAGCCACCCATGTGTTTGGCCTCTGAGAGGTGATCCACCAAGGAAGAATAGAATTCAAGAAGAATGGTATTTTGCTCAAACCCTAGTTTTCTCTATCTCTATAGAAAAAGGGGTACTCTCCAACAAATTGGAATTATGTCGTATGTTGTAAAAGTCAACAACCCCCACCACCCATAATAAGACTCCTCTTATTTATTGATGTGGGCAACCCTCCTTAACAATTAAGAAATTGGGTTTTATTTAATTAATTAAATTCTTTTAATTAATTAGGCTCCCTAATCTTATTAGGATAATTAATTAAACTCTTTTAATTAATTTAACCTCCTAATCTTATTAGAATAAATGAGAGTACTTATATTAAATTAATTTCTAAACTCTTTTAGAAATTAAAATAATAACAATTGTAATAATATTAATAAGACTCCTCTTATTAATTTATATTTAATATTTCTAAAATATTAAATAATAAATATTAAGTTATTTAATTTATTCTATCACCATAGATTAAATTAAATATACATAACATATTATTACGATTATGCCATAACTTCTTAAATAATTATTCTTCCTTTTATGTATGCTGTGACCTTTTTAGGTTCTCCATATTAAACCTAATGTGAATAAATCAATTAGAACAATTCTAATCTTATTTAAATAAATAAATTAAACAATTAATTTATTTAAATAAATAATATTTATTCTACAATAGGGATAAGCCTCCCTCATGATCAACGACTTTCCGGATAATATAGATTTCAACATTAATCATAAAAGAACCTTTGAGTAAATAGTTACTGATAATTCAATCCTTCCACCATACAATGTCCCAATTAAATATAAGACATGAAATTACTTGCACAAGTCTTATTTTATTTAATTATATGTATTTCTATCCTTAAATGCACAACTCCAAATAATGCAAATTAGAAACTCCTTTCTAATTTCATTCCGCTTTGCCAAGGACTCACTGGGTTGTCATTTATCGAATCACATAGGACATTTCTCTTCTTTTATTAGAAGTGGTAGATTCTTTATCGATCATACATTATCTCCATGTACAACTTATTATACCCAAGCATACCCTTTGATATACCCTAAGGGTCTTAAGTAATAAGTCAAAGTATAACTCATCATACACAAGATACTATGATGATCTCAAGTCCAAGGATCACTAGACTACTATCACTATAGGAATTCCTATCGACAGCAAGTAAAACTCCATTAGGTATTCCTTAGCGAGCCATGTTCAATGAACTTATTCTCTAATAAGCACCTACATACTTGCTTTAGTGTCTCCACACAAATGATCATGAAATCAATCATCCTCATCCAATGAAAGCAAGCAACGTATGTACTAATCTATCCGGATTCACTAATCCCCAATTTAGTAATCCAATGATTGGGAACTATTTTAGTTTTAAGCTTTTTAAGAATTTAGATCTCATTAGAATGATCATCATCATTATTCTAAAAGCATTGCTTAAAACTATGGGTTTATCACATATTATAAAACAAAGATCATCGTATAGATAATTAAAAGCCTTTAATAAATTAATACTTTTTATTAATAAATGAATAAGATTGTTACAAAGTATATGCTTTATCATCAAACATGATTGGCTTGTGTGCATACTACTTTCATTTTTATCGTAGGACGGGGTCCTATCAATTAGACTATAAATCAAATCAAACAATTCGGGTTCGATTCGAAAAAATTTGAGTAAGGGGGTGTTTGATAAAAACTGAATTAATTTGAATAAGCTGAATCTGAATTTGAATGAAAAAAGTTATTTGATAATTAACATGTCTTAAATATCTAAATAACAATTTTTTATTATTTTATCCCTCTAAAAAATTCAAAATTATTGTAAATTTATTTAATATTACTTAATATAATATAGTTAATATTGTATTAAAAAAAACCTCATTCAGCCAAAAAAATGATACTTTTTTTCCCCAAAACAAACGCACTTAATGGCTGACCGATTCAGTCATTTAATCCTAAACAAACAGCCCCTAAAACTAGAATTTGTTAATAATATAATCCAAATTTAAAAACAAAAAGTAGTTCGAATAAAAATACGAGTAGAATCTGAATAAGATTATACTCAACTCGTTTATGATTCAAATATTTGAATTCTCAATCATGATTCGATATATACTCGATTGATACATATTCGAATAGAAACTCAATAGATTCTCTTATAATATATATACAATTAAATAAAATTACAATAATTAGTTATTCCTCCGCTTCCATATTAAATGTCTTAATTTTTTCTTAGTAACTATTTCTATATTAGTAACTATATTTATCATATTTTTCCTCTTATACCCTCATAATCTATTAAATATACTTAATGGAATGTTAAAGTTATAAAAATTGTATCTAGAGAATTAAATGACATAGAAATAGTAATTATTAAGGTCATAAAAAAGTAAAAAAGTAATTATTTATTGGGGTCATAGAAAGTGAAAAAAGTAATTATTAGTCATAGAAAAGTGAAAAATATTTCATTTAATAAGTAATCAAAAGGTAATTTAGGTAAAAGAAAACTTTATTAATCAACGTGTTGAAACTAATTAGACGTTTATTTTAGAACGGATGGAGTATTTTTTTTTTGTTTATAGCTTTAATTATAATTTTATATTTATAAAGTGTAATTATAATTATAATTTCTCATTTCTAATTAAAATAATAAGTTCAATCAGTAATTATATGTATTATAAAACTAATTACTATGTAAAAACTCGAATTCGAAACTCGCAAGTAGTTTGAATATAATTTAATCTGAATCGAATCGAATTCGAGTAATGAAATTTTGAGTTGAGTTGAATATGAGTAAAATTTTTCAAATATAATTCGAATCCGAGACAAATTCGAGTAAGAATTTAAACTTGCGAGTCGAATCCGAGTAGTTATCTATTCAGATAAGTTCAACTCGTTTACACCATTATTATCAATACACAACAAGCCGAAGACTAATGCTACATTTGGATTGCACAAATGAAAATGAGAATAAAATGGTTTATTTTTATGAAATGAAAAAAATTGTGTTTGATTGTTTAATTAAAATGAACCATTCTTATTCCTCCTAAATTTATGAATTTTATTTCTTTGGGGATGATATGGAATGACTCATTTCAGCTCGAATAAAATAAATTATTTCACTCTTCATTACATTCTCTTATTTATTTCATCAATTTAATTCCTTCAATGCAAACGTAACACAAGGGTGAGAAGTTATGGGTTTATCCTTCATGGTGGGATTGTCTTATTAATGTTTTATTGTGTTAAGTTTTAGTATATCCAATGTTTTAGTTAATGTTTATAAGCTTAATAATCCGTGCAAAGCAAGATTAAGTTTAAAAACTATTTATTGGGTAAATTTTATACTACCTCCATTCCTTAATATAGGTCGTTTTAGAGAAATATTTTTGTTCTTAAATATAAGTCGTTTGACAATTTTAAGTAAGCATTAATTTCTTAGTTTCCAATATTATCCCAAGTAATAAATATAACTTTGGTTCTCTCACTATTTTTTGACCAATAAATAATATTCTATTTTTCCAATACAATGGCAATATAGATAATTGATAGTATATTTAATGTTTTACAATTATTTTCTTAATACTTGTGCATAACTCTAAAATGATCTATATTAAGGAACGGAGGGAGTATATAATATTTTTGAATGATATTTTAATTAATTTCGAATCAACTAAGTAATCCAAATTCAGTGACTTGATAGTTCAATTTTTTTTCTTTTTCTTTTTCTTTTTCTTTTAATTTTTACTCAATTTTAGGTGGTGTTTGATAAATTGAGATATTAAGATTTAACTGGTTGGTATATCTTAACAAATTAGATCATTTGAGTTAAATAACATCTGAACTTAAAAAGTTGTTTGATAACTAAAAAGTACTCCCTCCGTCCCAGGATAAAAGTTCTGGTGGACTTTTCACGCATATTAAGAAGGAGAATAAAATGTCAAAGTTATTCATAATAATGTCATTAAATATGGAGAGAGAATTAGAATAAAAAAGTATGGGATATTTAATGTTACGGGCATAATAGGAAAAATGGTGTAAAAGTTTGGTTATTAAAGGAAAGTGAACATTTAACATGGGACTACCCAAAATAGTAATAAGGACTTTTACCCTGGGACGGAGGGAGTATAAAATATCTGAATGACTTTTGTGAGACCCCAGATTTTTATGAATAAATATTTAATTTTCTCGAAATATTTTTTTTGAATATTATGGTGTGGATTTGAGATAGTGTTATAGTTGTGGGTAATATTTATAAATTTTACAAAGTACGCAAGTTGTTATATAATATTCGATTGGTCGGGGAATATTCTTTTTTTTCGGGGAATATCCGTACGACGGTACAATCATTGGTGGACCCCGCAACGGAATTATTGTTGGATTGAGAAAATGACAAAAATATTTTATGAAAATAACGGCGGAAGTGTGACAACCCCAAAACAGGTCCATTTCACCCAACCTATTCTGAGTCGCCAAATACATGGTACAGAAAACAACTATAACTTTATTACAACAATTGTCGTGCAAAATACAACAACACATATGCTGTAAGTTTTGATACAAATATAAACCAACTGTGACTCACATCCCAACCTTGGATAGCACGTCACAATGGCACCTTACATAAAGGTATAGTCAAAAACTATTTTAGAAATTAGAATATTTGGGAAGTGCTCAAGGAAACCTTCGTACATGGGAAGCCATGCGTCTAGGTTATAATAGATATCATATGGCCACAGAATTATCCTTGGATGGCCCAATAGACCCCAAAGAAAAACGAGAAGATTACTATCATATTCTTTCCAATGGTGAGTCTTCTCTTGACATATCATTATCTCCACTGTCTCTAATTGAGAATTATACTTCAAACAAACACCAAGATTATATAGGTAGTGCTCGTAGATATACTCGACAAGTGGATGTACAACCCACGCTCTTATGATGACACGAGGTTATATGTCTTTAGACATCTTGTATGATAGTGGCAAAACACCTTTCCAACGTTGGGTTCGCCTCACCCTATTTGATTCACCGGATATAACTACTAAATGATGACCACATTTCTATTCCCCGTTACTCCCGCCGACTCAAATACACTCTTATTACGAAAGGAATTGTGAAAATGTAAGGTGAGCACAACTAGCCCAAAAAGAATATCATGACTAAAGATAATTAAATTATCAATAGCCTTCATCGAAGAATAAATCGTAGATTTAGAACATATGGTAGATGATAAAACTTTTTAACCCTAGTTGCAGCGGAACGAGCAATCCATTAGAAGAGTCAAATAGACCATAAAGTCTATTATCTTCTCTATGTTAAAAATCCACCAACAATGTTTTATCCCTATAACGTCAATCAACAATTCTTGTCCACAATCACATGTATAACTCATAATCGTAATTGTAGTTCTAAATTCCTTTTCTCATCCAGGACGAAGATAATTTTTATCACCTAAAACATCAAAGATCATGGTTATACCAAATTACAGTTCATGTTCATAATCATACTAATAAATTTATCTTTGCACTACGGGCCAAAGATATTCATCAACAAGTCATCTTTGCACTACAGGCCAAAGATATTCAACAATAGGTCATCTTTGCACTACGGGCCAAAGACATTCATCAACAATTCATCTTTACACTACAGGCCAAAGATATTCATCAACAATTCATCTTTGCACTACAGGCCAAAGATATTCCTCAACAGTTCATATTTGCACTATAGGCCAAATATATTAATATCTCAAAGAAATACATAATCATTTCAGAATTTATATAAACCATAATTATAACCATGTTGATCAATTCACCTTTGCACTTAAGCTAAAAATATTCAATTGTAAATTCAATGGTCATGATCATACCAGTCAACAATTCATTTTTGCACTACTGGCCAAAGAGAACCCATAGTCATGATCATACCAATAATCTACCCATCTTTACACTCAAGTCAAAAGAAATTCCATCACTAGGGTTATAAAAATGTTATATATGATAATAAAAACAATATGATCAACAACTGCATTTAATTTCAAGAGCAATATTCATAAATCAACGATAATTTGGTCAGAAAAAGAAACCAATTTTGTCGTGAATAGTACCCATGAATAGTAACTCGTGAATAGTAACTCGTGAATAGTACTCCGTATTCGTACATAGTACCGTATACGTAAATAATGTCATATACGTAAATAGTGCCATATACATGAATAGTATCGTATACGTGAATAGTAACCCCGACTCAAAAAGGTAGAAATTCCACAATAAAATCCATACCAATATTTCAGTATAATGATATTGAAAGAATAACATCATTAGAAAGAAAATAACATCCATTACTATCCCTTACCTCAAAAGAGCAGCACTTCTGACTGGATATCGGATATGACGCTGAAGGAAACTTGCACTGATGAATAGCAAATCACCAAGTATCTAAATACTCACAAAATACACTCAATAATCTATAGAGAAAAAGAGAGAAAACTTATGAATTCTGGTGTGATTTTCAATTTTAACTTAGCCCTCTATTTATAGGAAAATGTTAGCACGCCGAAGCAAACTTGACCTGTAACCTGATGGCTTTACCTGCTACTATTCTACCCACCAAAAATCAGCCATCTTCCCCAACAACCAAAAGTGGGGCCCACCCATTTCTAGAATTTTCCACCAAAATCATTTATAAACCTAATTTCCAAATCAGTCACCTCTTAAAATTCATAACAAATCATACGTTTATTTTTAACGGTTCAAAATTTGTGGACATATATTGAACTTATATATGTATAACATATCCAAAAATCATAACGATCCAACGATCGGATTAAATATTATAACTCACACAATAAAGCTGTATGAACACCGATTTGATCTTTTGATACCTCCAATCCGATAAAATACTGATAAAATACCCCATCATTAACTATTTCATTTATAACCACATAAATAAATTCATCATTTATATCCACATCAAATAAATATTTCATTATCATATAAATCAATAATTAATTATTCACAAATAATATTACGTAATCACAATAATGACAACCGTGCGCCCCTGAAAAGAGGGGCTTTCCGATAAGGATTTCTCCTTCTCATGCGCGCAATTAGGTGACCAAACCTCTCCTTGATGTAACTTTCTAGACATTGCCAATAATGCTATCTAATAATATTATTCAAATAATATGAATTATTGATCCGATAATGGAGATTCAGTGATGATAATTATTGAAAGAACAATAATATAAAATATCAATGCGTGAGAATTATTGATTCAATAAAATAAAATATTGAGCAAGATAATTACTTTGTAACAATTATTGAGTAAAGTGCCTTCTTACGTAAGAATCAATAATTCAAAATATTTCTAGAATACCATGTCTTCTTGTCTTGATGACGCGTATTCGTATTTTAACCACCGTGTATTTCAACAAAGTTAACTTGGTAACCATTACGCCGTTATTTATAAAAACTCAAATTTGTCGCTTTCTTCATCCAAGCGGTTATTACATTATGGGGACCACAATCGGTGGCATGCAAATTTCGCATTTAATATTCCAGGACGTAAAAGAATATTCTACGACCAAACGAATATTCTCCGACAATAATGAATATTTTATAACCACTTGCGTATTTTGAAATTTTTTTATATATATCACCCTTAACTTTAAACTTTTATCAATTTAACCATTTACTAAATAGAAAAATTGAATACTTTTATTTCATAAAATTCGGGGTCTTACAGGAAGTTTTACCGTTAACTGTTGAAACACCCGGTGTTAAAAGTACAGTAATACGCGTGGTTGCATAGTAGCACACGGTATTGATTATTGATGTTTACGTGATAAGTCACTCAGTTTTATTTTATTGGTATTATTAATGTAATAAAACAGAATACTTTTTTAAAGTTATTCTATAAATAGAATATATTATATTCTATTATGCATAGTGTTGCATAGTGTCTGTATAGTACTTTGCATAGTAAAATCTTTTTATATAAAACAAAATACTTTTATAAAGTTATTCTATAAATAGAATATATTATATTTTATTATGCATAGTGTTTGCATAGTGTTTTGCATAGTAAAATCTTTTTATATAAAATGCAGAATACTTTTATAAAGTTATCTGCTTTTATTAGACAATAATTAGAATATATTATATTTTATTATGCATAGTGTTTGCATAGTAAAATCTTTTATAAAGTTATTCGTTTTATTAGATTATAAATAGAATATATTATATTTTATTTAAAAGATTTTGCTTTTAAATATGGACCGTCAGATTAAAGTAAATCAATATGGACTGTTCATGAGTTAGTTACTTATATGGGTCCATTTTTCTATAAATAGAAGCTCATTCATTCATTATTTCTTACGAATTCAATTGAAACTCTGTAGAGAGAAGAAGAAAAGTATTCTCTTACTTCACTACTCATATATCCAGTATACTCTTCTTCTTAAGGTAGGGAATATTATTTGTTGTACTTTCATAAGGGTATTCTTTCTTTCTTATTCATGAAGAGAACTTACATTATTCCATTCTTTATTATTCTCATTGGAATAACCTATATCTGTGGGATACCCTATACTTGGTGAAATTATTACATTATTCCATTCTTATTATTCTGTTAGAATAACTTTGTTTATCTGAAATCTGCATACATGGTGAAATTATTCTAATATTCCGTTCTTTATTATTACGTTTAATATCCTATCTAACGTTCTTGGGACTTCAGTTCCATTATTTATTATTCAGCCGGAATATCCTGCTTGAGCATTTACGCCGGACTGGTTCCATTATTTATTATTACATTGGGAATAACTTTTATGCATGCGATCTATCGCATATGGTGAATCCTTATGTTATTCCATTCTTTATTATTCATTTGAATAATACATACATATGGATTACCACATGCGTGGTGAATGATCCTTTGTATTCATTCCTTATTAAATTATGGAAATGATCTGTATACGTGGAATTACCGCATGACGGATGAAGATCCATTTACAGTTTCATATATTCTATTATACTCAGTTGGTTAAAGTTTTGGCTTCTATACTCCATGAAATTAGTGGAATATCCTTGATATTTGCATTTCATCCAGTATCTTTTCATGGAAATATTCTTCTGAGCATTCTTGAATTTTACTCTACAAAGCAGTATCATGTTGACAATTTGAACGTTATTGAGTTCAGGATAAATTAACTTATAAATCTTTAAAATTTATTCTTGAACCTGTTTTATTGAATTGTCATCATCCTCATGTTTATATTATGTTGAAAGTCATCTTTGGCTTACGTGCATAGATGGACTTGGTATGATTATGACCAGGGATTATTCGGTATAATCATGACCGTAATGTGACGAATGATGTGATAAAAGTCCTCATTGGCCTGTAGTTCATTGGTGGACAGTTGTTTGTATAATTATGACCAGGGATTATTCGGTATAGTCATGACCATTGATGATTACATGAATATCCTTGGCCGTGGAGCAGGGATGATTCAATTTTATTTATTAAGCTGAGTCTCAGCGATAAAGTTGATGAAAAACTTTTTAAATCATAGAAGACAGTTGATTTTGTACTTTACTTGACTTTTCTAATGGATTGCTTATTCTGCTACAGTTTTTGATCTAAAACATGTTGTCTATTATATTCTATCAGTTGTTATACTGTTGAAGACTATTGATAATTTATTCTGCATTATCTTAGTCATAATATTTCTTACTGGGCTAGTTGAGCTCACCATTTCTTTCACTGTTCTCTTCAGAAAATGAGAATGTAGCTGAGACTATTCGGGGAACAGAGTGATGGTCCTAGATGGTGCATTAGTAGTCCTCACTATTATGTGAAATAGTGTTATAATAAGTGTAATGAGGACTCCATTGAGTGTGGATATTGTCTAGATGACAATATTTGTATTAAAACTCACAGCCTATGTTTTGTTGTATTTCACACGACTGTTGTATAATTAAGTTGTATTTGTATTTAGTACCTTGTATCTGGCGACTCAAGATGGATGATGTATACCTGTTTTGGGGGCGTCACAGAATTCATGGGTTATTAAAATTAGAAAATGATAAATTCACAAAAGAAAATAATATTTTCATATAAAAACCGTCGTTATAGGTCTTATAACGACAATTTTCACTGTCGCTATATATCTATAGCGACACTTTTCATGTAAAAAATATCAAAAAGTGTTATGAAATTTTAAAAAAAAAACAAGTTTTTTAGTGGTTTTCATTTGTTTGTTGTCAAAAGTGGTTTTGTTCATTCTGAATATTATTGATTTTTTTTTGTTATAAATATATTATGACACAACGAAAGACTGTAAAGAGAATAAAAACAATCACATAAATTGAATTTATATATTTTGCGATCATAAGAATTCACAAAATTTGGGATAAATTGACTAAATAATCAAGTATTTCATAAAACAGGATAATAATAATGAGAGGTGTCCTTAAAACACATGAAAACGTCACATAAATACTAAACTATAAACTAGAAAACCTAATTATGAAAGGACTAGTGAAATTACGAAAATATCCAACTAAACCAAAATTTGAAACAAAACTTCGAAAGGCCAAAGCACCTATTTTCCGTCCTCTTTCGGGCTTCAAATGGTATACATCATGGCCAAAGGCTATACATTTTGTAGGGTTCGTCGTTAGCTTCGTTTTAATATATTATGGGTCTCATAACTCCAAACAGATCAAAAGTTATGTCCAAAATAATATCAGCCCTTATTAAACTTAGATTTTCTTCCTTTTCTTCCTTGATCTCCAGCTTGGACCGTGTCACATTACTATACTTAAAAAAATATTAGTCATTACATAACATTCCGTGACTAGAATGAAAATTGACCCTTAGTACAATAACAAAAATATCAATTAACCCCAAAGACAAAATATTAAAAGTAAAAAAAAAGTTACCAAAACAAAAAATATAATTTGTTTTAAAAATACTATTACTATTTCATAAATAAAGGTCACATAATACTCACACATACACGAATGCATACTGCGGGCCCACATGTCAGGCGGGGGCCCACAGTATGCATGTGTGTATGTAAGCATTATGTGATCATTTTTTATGTGATAGTAACATTGTTGTTTTAAATTAGAGAAGAAAATTTAAAGGTCCCTAAGACCATCTCCAGCTGGTCGGAGATAATTTAATCCTAGACTAAATAGTTTAAGATTTATATTTCACTTTAGCAGTCGGACCAAATTTAGTTAATGAGTTTTTTCGATAAAACTGGTGGACTAAATCAATGAACTAGAATTTGGTGGACAATTAAATATATTTAAATATAAGTGTGAAAGAATGATGGGTGAACTATAATTTATTAAATATAATATTATCTTTTAATATTAAAATCCATGGGATAGTCCATGTAAGACCCCAACTTTTTATAAATAAAGATTAAATTTCTCTAATTATTATTTTGAAATAGTAAGGGGTTGATTTGATTAATGTTATGGGTAAAATGCGCAAATATTTTAAATAAGCAAGTGGTTATAAAATATTCATTGTTGTCGGGGAATATTCGTTTGATCGTGGAATATTCTTACTTTTGAGGGAGAATATTAAATGCAAGCGCATTGTGCCTTATGTGGGCCCATAACTTGAAGCGATTGGATGAAGAAAAGCGACAAGTATAAGTTGTTTACAAATAATGACAGAGTAGTTATTCACAGTTATCTTTGTTGGAATACCCGGTGGTTAAAACACGATGTCTACGGCGTTGTTGTCACACATGAAGACACGGTATTGTACCAATTATTGATTCTTACGTAAGAAGGCACTACTCGATAATTGTTACGATAATTCTTGCTCATATTTTATTTTATTGATTCAATAATTGTTGCGTTGATATTTTATATTACTGTTGTTTCAATAATTGTCACTACACAGTATTTTCCATTATCGAAGCAATAATTCATATTATCTGAATAATATTATTAGAAAATATTATTGGCAATGTCTAGAAAGTTCTGTCTAAGGAGAGGTTTGGTCACCTAATTGCGCACCAGTAAGGAGAAATTCTTATTGGAAAGCCCCCTCTTTCCTGGGAACGGCCTGGTTGTCAGTACTGTGATTCTGTAATATTATTTGTGAATAATTAATTATTGATTTATATGATGAGAAAAATATTGATTTTATGTGGATATAGATGGAGAAAATTTTTAAAGTGACAATTATTGAAAATCGATATTTTATCTTTTCTGATAAAATAATATCTTATTATATTATTATAATATAATAATGATGATATTTTTACAATGAATGTGGGGTATATGAGTATATGAGGAGAAAGAAAATTTTTGTTGCATTAAATGATTAACACATGTTTTGTGTGTTGGTGGACCCCGTGTCGTCCGTATATGGATTTCGGTCAATTTTTGTTTGGAATTTGGAAAAACTTTCTTCTACAAAGTTGTAGAGAGTTGAATTTCCTATAAAAATCGCGAGATTCGAATTTTATGATAAAAGGGCTATTTATTATGAATTATTGAAGTTCCGAAATAATTAATTTTTGGAAGTTTTAATTATTTTTAATATGAAAAAAGATTTTGTCATTAATTGTGGGTCTTGCATGTGATGTAGTTGTTGAAATCAGATTCAAGAAGTGGGCATAGGAAATTTGTTTATATATAATGTGAGACCCCAGATTTTACGAATAAATATTTAATTTTCTCGAAATAATTTTTTTGAATATTATGGTGTGGATTTGATATAATGTTATAGTTGTGGGTAATATTTATAAATTTTGCAAAGTACACAAGTTGTTATATAATATTCGATTGGTCGAGGAATATTCGTTTTAACAGAAATATTAAATATGATGGCACAATCATTGGTGGACCCCATGGCGTAATTATTGTCGGATTGAGAAAACGCGACAAAAGTACTTTATAAAAATAACGGCGGAATTTTTACCGTTAATCGTTGAAACACCCGGTGACGCCCCCAAAATTAGGTATCGTCACCCATCTTGGGTGCGCCACTTCGTGGTACATAAATTCAAATACAAACTTAATTATACATCGTCAGTGTAACATACGACAATACATAAACCGAGAGTTCTAATAGGAATATTGTCATTTAGACAATATCCATTTTCGAGTCCTCATTATATTTATTGTCACACTATTTAACGAATAGTGAGGACTACTAATGCTATCTTCGGGACCATCACTCGTTTCCAGACTCATCCCAACTATATATTCTCATTTCTGAAGAGAACGGTGAAAGAAAGGGTGAGCTCAACTAGCCCGATGAAAATATTATGACTAAGATAATGCAGAATAAATTATCATCGGTAGTCAACAGCAGTGTTAAAGCGATAAAATACAATGATAACAATTTAGGTTTAACTGCAGTAGAATATCTTATCCATTAAAAGAGTCAAGAGAAAATAAAATCTACTATCTTTTAGGTTTTAAAAGGTTTTCATCAATTTTTATCATTTGAGACTCGACAATAAATAAACCACAATATCTAATCATCCACGTACCCGCGGCCGAGGATTTTCATCAAATTATCATATGGTCATGACTATCTTAGAATCACCCCTAGTCATAATCATACCAAAAACTATCCATCATCGCATTCTAGCCAATTTGAGGACTTTTATCACATCATTTATAACAAGCCGTGATTATCTTAGAATGATCCACGGTCATAATCATACTAAGTTCATCTATGCACGTAAGCCAAAGATAACATAATATAACATGAGGATGATGACAATGACATAATAATTCAATAAAACAAGTTCAAGAATTAATTTATCCAAGAACAATAACGTCCAAGTTGTCAACATGATACTTCTTTGTAGAGTAAAATTCAAGAATGATCAGAAGAATATTTCCATGAAAAGATACTGGATGAAACGCAAATATCAAGGATATTCTACTAATTTCATGGAGTATAGAAGTCAAAGTTTTAACCAACTGGATATAATAAAGAATGGAATAACAAAAGAAATCACCATGCATTCGATAGACCGCACAGGCAGGTTATTCCAACAGAATAATAATAACGGAACCGTGTCGGTGAAATTCACACAAGACGGGATGTTCCAACCAGAATAATAAATCTGTAATAATAAATGATGGAACCAGTCCCATGATATAAGATGCAGACGTGATATTCGGCGAATAATAATAAAGACGGAATAATAAAAAATGGAACCGTGCGGTGTAAAACACACGCATGACAGATATTCCAACAGAATAATAATAAAAAGATTTTAACCGGTCCCGGTGTAAAACACACGAGCAGGATGTTCCAACGAGAATGATAGAAGAATGTCACCAAGTATAGGGTAAACCACGTATCTGAGTTATTCCAATGTAATAATAAGCAATGGAATAACGAAGGATTTCACCAAGTATAGAGGAGTCCGCGTATATAGGTTATTCCAATGAACAATGAAGAAATGGAATAATGTAAGTTCTCTTTTGAATACAAAAGAATAATACCCTTACGGGTACAACAAATAATATCCTCTACTAGTAAAAGACACTTGGATATCAAAGTAGTGAAGTACGAATACTCTTCTTCTTTCTCTCTATAGATTTTCTCTCTATAGCTTCTCTACATATTTCTCTCTACAGAGTTTAAATTGAATTAAAAGAAAATAATGAAGGAATGAGCTTATTTATAGGAAAATAGAATGCATAGTAATTAATCCATGAGCAGTCCAGATTGATTTACTTTAATCGGACGGTCCATATTTAAAAGCAAAATCTTTTAAATAAAATATAATATATTCTATTTATATAAAAACATTTTACTATGCAAACATTATGCAACACTACTATACAAAACACTATGCAACACTATGCATAATAAAATATAATATATTCTATTTATAGAATAACTTTAATAAAGTATTACATTTTATATAAAAGATGTTTACATTTTATTACGTTAATAATACTGAATAAAACAAAAGCGTCATTATCACTATAATAATTCATATTATTAATCGTGATAATGGAATCAAATGAAATTCTCACATAAGCATCGATAATCAATCTGGTAATGTCATGCAACCACACGTATTCTTCGTATTTTTACTACAGAGTAGTTCAACAATATCAACGGTAAAACTTCCGCCGTTATTTCAATAAAATATTTTTGTCGTTTTCTCGAATCCGGCAAATAATTACATTGTGGGGTCCACCAATGATTGAGTAGTTATACGAATATTCCTGCTAAACCGAATATTCCCAGACCCGATCGAATATAATATAACCACTTGCATACTTTGCAAAATTTATAAATACTACCCACAACTATAATATTATCTCAAATTCACACCATAATATTAAAAATTATTTCGACAAAATTTAAATCTTTATTGATAAAATCAGGGTCTCACACCCTAGTTAAAGTAAGAATACGCTGATGTCGCATAAGTAGCACACCTGCATATTGATTATTGATGCTTATGTGATAAGTAACTTCGATTTTTGTTTTATCGTATTATTAATGTAATAATACGAAAATCTTTTTTATATAAAACAAAATACTTTTATAAAGTTATTCTATAAATAGAATATATTATATTCTATTATGCATAGTGTTGTATAGTGTCTGCATAGTGTTTTACATAGTAAAATCTTTTTATATAAAAAGTAATACTTTTATAAAGTTATCTGCTTTTATTAGATAATAATTAGAATATATTATATTTTATTATGCATAAATACTGCGTAGTGTTTGCATAGTAAAATCTTTTATGAAGTTATTCGTTTTATTAGATTATAAATAGAATATATTATATTTTATTTAAAAGATTTTGATTTAATTATGGACCGTCAGATTAAAGTAAATCAATCTGGACCGTTCATGGATTAGTTACTATATATACATTCCATTTTCCTATAAATAGAAACTCATTCCTTCATTAATTTCTTGCGAATGCACTGAACTCTAGAGAGAGAGACTATAGAGAGATAGAAGAAAAGTATTCTGCTACTTAACTACTTTTATATTCAGTTTCTTTTATGGTAAGGGATATTATTCTTTTGTATTTAAGAAGAGAACTTCTCATTATTCCATTTCTTTATTATTCTCGTTGAATAACTCGTATACGCTTAATAATACTATACGTGGTGACATTCTTCTATTATTCTGTCTTTATTATTCTATTGGAACATCATGTCTGTGATATACGCCAGACCTGGTTCCGTTTTTATTATTCTGTCTTTATTATTCCGTTGGAACATCCTGTCATGCTTTTACGCCGGGACCGTTCCGTCTTTATTATTTCATTCTTTATTATTCTGTTGGAACATCCTGTCGGTGTGATTTTCACCTGACCTGGTTCTATTATTATTATTCTGTTGGAATAACCTGCCTATGCGAAGTACCGCATGCATGGTGATTTCTGTTGTTATTCCATTTCTTATTATTCTCAGTTGGTTAAAATTTTGACTTCTATACTCCATGAAATTAGTGGAATATCCTTGATATTTACGCTTCATCCAGTATTTTTCATCGAAATATTCTTCTGAGAAATCTTGAATTTTACTCTACAAAGCAGTATCATGTTGACAATTTGGACGTTATTAGTTCCTGAATAACTTAATTCTTGAACTTGTTTTATTGAATTCTTATATCATTGTCATCATCCTCATGTTTATATTTTTTTGAAAGTCATTTGTGGCCTATAAAGCATGGATGGACTTGGTATGATTATGACCAGGGATTATTCGGTGTAATCATGACCGTAATGTTACAAATGATGTGTAAAAAGTCCTCATTGGCCCGTAGTGCATTGATGGACAGTTATTGGCATGATCATGACCATTGATGAATACACAAATATCCTTGTTCGCGCGATGCATGGAATTTGTGGTCGTGACCTAATGAATATCTTTGGTCAGTAGTGCGGGGATGATGTGGATTATTTATTAAAATTTGAGTCTCGTGATAAAAGTGATGAAAAACTTTTAAATCATAAAAGATAGTAGATTCTATTCTCTACTTGACTCTTTTAATGGATTGCTTGATCCGCTGCAGCTTAAACTTGATGTTGTTATATTTTATCGGTTTAACATCGTTGAAGGCTAACGATAATTTATTCTCGCATTATCTTAGTCATAATATTTCTTCTTGGGCTAGTTGAGCTCACACCTTTTCTTTCACCGTTTTCTCTTCGTGAAATGAGAAACATAGCGAGGACTAGTTGGGGAACGGAGTGATCGGTCGGAAGGATAAAGATTAGTAGTCCTCACTATTCTGTGAAATAGTGTGTTAATAATTATAATGAGGACTCCTTTTGAGTTTGTATAATCTCTAGTAGACATTAATTGTATTCAAACTCACAATTATGTTTTGTCATATTGTATACGACAGTTGTATCAGTAAGTTGTATTTGAATTTTGTACCATGTATCTGACGACCCAAGATGGGTGATGTATACCTAATTTTGGGGGCATCACATATAATATTATTATATTAAATTTTCTTCTTTAGTGTTCTAAGCAATTTTCTATAAATAGGGTGTTTAGGTTAGAATTGAAAATCACACCAGAAACTAAAGTTTTCTCTCTCTTTCTCTCTCTATATTATCGAGAGTATTCTTGTGAGTATTTTGGTACTTTGAATGTTGCTATACGGTGCAAGTTCCTTCAGCACTATATCCAATATTCTAGTCAGA
Source organism: Panax quinquefolius (assembly GCA_020205615.1). Classification (NCBI taxonomy): domain Eukaryota; kingdom Viridiplantae; phylum Streptophyta; class Magnoliopsida; order Apiales; family Araliaceae; genus Panax; species Panax quinquefolius. The sequence goes on from CM035167.1 coordinate 15,301,535, forward strand.
AGTACTATTTTTGCGAGGTAAGGGATATTATTTTGTTTAAAAATGATATTATTTCTTCAATATCATTATGCCGAAATATTGGTTGGAACTTTTTATCAAATTTGGAACTTTTTCATGTCGGGGTTACTATTCATGAGTTACTATTCACGAGTTACTATTCACGAGTACTATTCACGAAGCATGATGATTTTTTTTGTGAAATTTCTATCTTTTAGTGTCGGAGTCACTATTCACGTATACGACACTATTCACGAATACGACACTATTCACAGAAAAATTAAATTTTCGTTTTTCGTCCAAAATATCTATTATGGATACTAGCTTTGATTGTATCCATGTTTTGATCATTCTTGAATTTTACTCCACTATGATTATTTATGAGGTATTTTTGGACATGGAATAGCTGAAATACGAATCCTTAATATTTATTCTTTTGTTTCACTGGATTCGTTTTCTTTAAAATATTTTTCATCATCCTCGGTCCTAAATGATGATATAATCCGAATATCTTTGGCTGTAGTGCAAAGATGAATGATTTTATAATGAATATCTTTGGCCCAGTAGTGCGAAGATGAGCAGTGTTTAGATGAACATAACCAATGATGAATATCTTTGGCTCATGAGTCTGCAAAGATGAACAGGTGTTGAGATGAACATGACCAACTAATGAATATCTTTGGCCTGTAGTGCAAAGATGACAATTTGATTCAAGATGTATATTGATTGATGTTACAGGGATAAAATATCGATGATGTACTTTTAAATTCATAGATGATAGTAGATTTCATTCTCTACTTAACTCTTCTAATGAATTGTTATTTCCGCTATAGTTGTTGATCTAAAACTTGTTGTCTATTGTATTCTATCAGATTTTTCCCTGTTGAAGACTAAGGATAATTTGTTGTACATTATCTTAGTCATAATATTCTTTACTGGGCTAGTTGAACATTATCTTAGTCATAATATTCTTTACTGGGCTAGTTGAGCTCACCCTTTTCCTTTTTGTTCCATTTTTCTTCTCAGGAGACGAGAATATAGCGGGAACTAGTCGGGGTGTGAAGTAATGGTTCAAGACAGTTGTTTTAGTAGTCCTCACTATTTTGTAAAATAGTGTATCAATAATTGTAATGAGGACTTATTTGAGTGTGGATATTGTATAGAAGACAATATTTGTATTTAAACTCACAGTTTATGTGTTGTCGTATTTTGCACGACAATTGTATTAATGAAGTTGTAATTATTTCTATACCATATATTTGGCGACTCAGAATGGGTGATGTATACCTATTTTGGGGGCATCACAGTTGGTATCAGAGCTTAGGGATATGATCTCTGGCGGAGATCGGGGAATAGAACTAGGAGGGGAGAGATGAGTAAATCCTTCGCTAGTGTGTCCTACGTAAGCTTATTTGTTGGTCGGTCATAATATAGGAGTATTATGTGATTTGTTAATTTGTTAAATTAACCCTTATTTTATAATGATGTTTGAGAATGTAGGCGAGAATGTTAATGATGGAGTAAATGAGACCATGGAGACACCTTTTGCTCACCAATGAGGAGAACGCGTGCAGTCAGTGGCAATATTCCTCCCATGAACAACACCATTTGAAAGCGGATGATGAGCGATGGTATGTTTAGGAACTTTCTAGAATTCATGCAAAACCAAACGAGAAAGACTCTCTGCTCAAAATGCGGTGGAAACACCGGCAACTCACGAATGGTCACCGCTAAGCGCTTCTAGGAGTTAGGACCACGGGAGTTTTTGGGAAATCCGAACCACTTACGGCGAGAGACGTGGATAAAGCGATCACTAAGATATTTGATGTCTTGGGATGCTCGGAGGAGCAAAAGGTTCCTTTTGCCACTTTCATGTCATGAGGAGAGCGATTATTGGTGGGAATCAAGTAAAAGCGTACTCGACTATCACACTTTGAAGATGTCTTGGGAGAAGTTCCAAGAATTGTTCAATGACAAGTACTTTCCGAAATTATTCGTCACACATGAAGGAGGTAGATTTCATCAAGTCGAGCAAAACAATATGAGCGTGCCTTGCGATCTGAAGCTAAGTTTGCTTAGAGTTGTCTCGATTTGCATCCCATTTGATTGATAATGAGGAGAGAATGACACGAATGTTTCTGCGAGGTTTGAAACCCAAAATACGTCAATACCTCATTTCTCACAAACTTTATTTATATTCAGATGTTGTAAATAGGGCTCAGTTATTGGAGCGCGATAATGAGTCGGCTCAACTGAAGAATAATGACCAACAACTCGATGATAATCGTACCGGTGGCAAAGGTCATCGGAACAATGATAACCATCGTAGAGGAAATTATCATGCCAGAAATGGTAACCACTTCGGTGGTAATCATGGCCAAGATAATAGAAAAGGTGAGTCAAGTGGAAATTTCAAAAAGAGAAGATTCAACAATGACGGGAAGATGTCGACACCAACACTAGAAACGAATTTTAGGGGAGGAGAAAGACCGCCAGTTAGATGCTACAGATGCAGAGAAGAGGGACACATAATGTGAGACCCCAGATTTTATCAATAAAGATTTAAATTTTGTCAAAATAATTTTTTAATATTATGGTGTGAATTTGAGATAATATTATAGTTGTGGGTAGTATTTATAAATTTTGCAAAGTATGTAAGTGGTTATATTATATTCGATTGGTGGGGAATATTAGGTTTAGCGAGGAATATTCGTATACAATGCTCAATCATTGGTGGACCTAATGAAATTATTATCGGATTGAGAAAAACGACAAAAATATTTTATTAAAATAACGGCGGAAGTTTTACTGGTTGATCTTTGTTGAACTACTTTCGGTAGTAAAAGTAATGCGATAATCGTGTGGTTGCGTAGTAGCACACGGTATTGATTATTGATGCCTATGTGAGAAGTCACTTTCGGTTTGATTCCATTATTGTCGATTAATAATATGAATTATTATAGAGATAATGACGTTTTGTTTTATTAAGTATTATTAACGTAATAAAAGCGAAACATCTTTTATATAAAATAGAATACTTTATTAAAGTTATTCTATAAATAGAATATATTATATTTTATTATGCATAGTGTTGCATAGTATTTTGCATAGTGTTTTGCATAGTGTTTGCATAGTAAAATGTTTTTATATAAATAGAATATATTATATTTTATTTAAAAGATTTTTCTTTAAATATGGACCATCAGATTAAAGTAAATCAATGCAGACCGTTCATGGATTAGTTACTTATGCATTCCATTTTCCTATAAATAGAAGCTCATTCCTTCATTATTTTCTTTACGAATTCATTGAAACTCTGAGAGAGAAATTATAGAGAGAAGCTATAGAGAAAATTATAGAAAGAAGAAGAGTATACTATTACTTCACTACTTCTATATTCATCTTTTTACGGTGAGGGTGTTATTCTTTCTTCTTGAAGAGAACTTACATTATTCCATTCATTATTATTACATTGGAATAACTTTTGTAAAAGTGGCATACCCTATACATAACTTTGTATCGCTGGCATACCCTATACTTGGTGAAATCCTTATGTTATTCCATTGCTTATTATTACATTGGAATAACTTTTGTGTATACTGCAGTTTACCCTATACTTGGTGACATTCTTCTATTATTACATTGGAACATCCTGTCATGCATGTGTTTACCTGGGACACAGTTCCGCTTTTTATTATTCTGTTGGAACATCACATGCATGTGTTTTTACACGACTGGTTCCGTCTTTATCATTCTGTTGGAATATCCTATCGTGTGTTTTACAGGATGCAGTTCCATCTTTATTATTACATTGGAACATCACCGTCGGTGTGAATTTCACGACTTTGGTTCCGTTATTATTATTACTGTTGGAATAACTTTTATCTGCGATACAGCTGCATACATGGTGATTTCTTTTGTTATTCCATTCTTTATTATACCCAGGTTGGTTAAAACTTTGACTTATATACTCCATGAAATTAGTAGAATATCCTTGATATTTGCGTTTCATCCAGTATCTTTTCATGGAAATATTCTTCTGATCATTATTGAATTTTACTCTCACGAAACATGATCATGTTGACAATTTGGGCGTTAATAATTCATGGATTAAATAATTCTTGAACTTGTTTTATTGAATTACTATGTCATTGTCATCATCCTCATGTTATATTATGTTATCTTTGGCTTACGTGAATAGATGAACTTAGTATGATTATGACCAGGGATCATTCGGTATAATCATGACTTGATATAAATGATGTGACAAAAGTCCTCAATGGCACATAATGCGATGATGGATAGTTTTTGGTATGATTATGACCGAGGGTGATTCGGTATAGTCATGACCATTGATAATTTGATGAAAATCCTTGGCCAAGTAGTACAGGGGATGATTAGATGTGGTGGTTTATTATTAAAAGTTGAGTCTCGTGATAGAAATTGATGAAAACCTTTTAAAACCTAAAAGATAGTAGACTTTATTCTCTACTTGACTCTTTTAATGGATTGCTTATTCCAACTGCAGATTAAAGCGGTTGTCTATTGTATTTTATCGGTTTAACATTTGTTGAAGGCTAATGATAATTTATTACGCATTATCTTAGTCATAATATTTCTTCTTGGCTAGTTGAGCTCACCCTTTCTTTCACCGTTTCTTCTCTTGAGAAATGAGAACATAGGCGGAGACGAGTCGGGGAGCGAAGTAATGGTCCGAGAGGATAGCATTAGTAGTCCTCACTATTACGTGAAATAGTGTGATAATAGTTGTAATGAGGACTCCTTTTGAGTTTGTATAATATCTAGTAGACAATATTTGTATTCAAACTCACGGTTTATATCGTATTGTACCACGACAGTTAGGTTAATAAGTTGTATTTGAATTTATGTACCATGTAAGTGGCGACCCAAGATGGGTGGCGTATACCTAATTTTAGGGCGTCACGGTTGGTATCGAGCTTAGGATATGATCCACAGCTAAGAGGTGAGAATAGTACTAGGAGGGAGAGCAGGGAATTCCTTATTAGTATGACCTACCTAAATTTATTTGGTATTTAATTGGTGGGTCGAGAATATAGGGATAATTTGTTACATGTCAATTAACCATTGTTTTGTGACGGTGTTTGAGAATGGCATCCGAAAATCTTTGAGTTAAGCAATGAAGCACATGAGAGTGTTGATTCACTCAAACAAAAGGTAACGACCAACAACACGATAATAATCATCTTTGGTGTGGCAACTGTCGAACGAACAATGATAACCATCGTGGGGAAATTATCATGCTAAGAATGGTAACCACTTGGTGGTAATCATGGCAAAGATAATAGAAGTGGAAATTTCAAGAAGAGAAGGTCATTTAGCTCGATTTTGTCGTATAGTGAAGTCAAGTCCAGTGGGATAGTGGCACCAAAGGCGGATACTGAACAAAACAAAGTCGGTGGTTTCGGGAAGAGCATTTTTCGTGACTTCTCAAAAGTGGGTAACTTACGACGAAGTTAGCGGGTTAGTTAATTATAAATTCTTCGAAGTCTATACCTTATTAGATCTGGTTCTACCCATTCTTTTATCTCTCTTGCTTTGCGTTCAACGTTTAAATTTGACTCTGGAGAAATTAGAATTTGATTTATCTATTGAAACTTCGTTGGGAGAAACCTTCGTTACCTCCATTTGTTTATTAATCTTGTTGTTTCAAATAAACACTTTCACGTTACTGTCGATCTTATCTCTTTGAAAATACTTGCCTTTGAGGTAATTTTTTGAAAACGATTGATTAACTACTCATTATTCTTTTTGTAAGGTTGTTAGCTTTCATATTCCTAACCAACTTTATTATACTGAATTCAAAGTAACCAAATCCTAAAGTTAATCAACTTTGTTATATCGAGCCATAAGTAAAATGCCCGATCCTTTCGTTGTTGACTTCCTTGTGTGGAATGCAAGCGGCCTTGACTTTCTGTAAGCGACGTGCGTGTTGAAGATGGCAAGTTGATAGGTATCATTGTGAGGTCTTATCGAGGTTAAGGGATAGAAGTCACGATTGGTATTAATGTGACGTACTATCCAAGTCTTGGACGAGTAGTAATGATTTTGAATGATATTTCTATCATTAATAAATTTCTTGGCGTATTCTTGAAGACTTCCTAGCCTACCTAGAACGTGAAATCGAATTTTGTATTGACCCCAATCTGAAAAAACCCATTTCTTAAACCCTCAAATATTTCTTCAACTAAAAGGATCTCATTTACGTTGATTATGATGAAAGTCATAATAAAAGTATAGAACTAATAAAAATCATGGGTATATGAAGTATTAGTAAGTTTTATGATGAGTTATGTTGGTTAGTATGTGAAAACATGAAAGTTTCTTAGAAATCACAAAGAGTTGAAAATCGATTTTAGTGAAAAAAACGTAACATGAAATTCAATTGACCATATCTCCTATTATATTTTAAATTTTTGAATGTGGTCAAGTCCTAGAGTTAGATCTATGAGTTACCTAACTAATCTAAGTGGAATTACTGGAAAAGGTGTTGTAGATTTTTGTGTGGACTGATTTTAGCAAAGGGAGTGCAAAGCTGTAAAAACCAAAAAAAGCTTCTGCCATGATTTTAGAGAGGCTGTTTCGGCCACTTAAATTATGAGAAAAAATTCTGGCCTTTTGGGACATGAAAGTATATGGTATAAAGTACCTCCTGTCCAAAAATGAGCTCATTACGACTTAAAATGAGCAAGTTATGACTATTTCAATATTTAAGTTTTTCCGAAATGAAAAACTATATAACCGGAGTTCTATAACTCAGATGACCATGAAATTTAAACTGGAGGCTCAAGTTAACATGTGTAAGGTCCTGCCAAGATTTGGGAATTTTGGAGTTAAACTTGAGGTAGCTAATTTCTTAAGGAATTAATTAGAAATTGATTTTTGAAAAATAGTAAATGAATTTTAAAAATTCCGAGAAAAATATATTTTCATTATGGGACTATATTATGCTAAATCCCAGAAAAGAAATATTTTTGGGACTGATTTGGTATTTTTCATGAAAATAGTTTAATTCGAACATATATAGTTAAATATGTTATGTGAAGTAACAAAGTTGAAAATAGGATTTTATGGCTAAAGAATCCTATATAGAGTATATGCATATTTTTTGAGAGATTTGATAATTGGTGATGATATCTTATGAGTATGGCATTTTTGAATGATTAAATGCATTATATGGTAAAGCGTAAACAATTAAGATAAATTGTTTATAAATTTAAGAAGTGATTAAAATATTGTTATAATATTAATGATATTAGATTATGAGATTATTAAGTGATTGATAACATGGGGATATTCTTGAATCCTGGATAAATTATATTATAAATGTTTAATATTTATCCTTTATCTCATTTGATTGATTCTTTATATCATTATCCTCATGCTTATATTATGTTGAAAGTCATCTGTGGCCTGTAGTGCATAGATGGACTTGGTATGATTATGACCAGGGATTGTTCGGTATAATCATAACCGTAATTGAAAACACAATTATCTTTGGCTGTAGTGCATGGATAATTTGTGGTCGTGATACTAATGAATACACGATTATCTTTTGCCGTAGTGCATGGATAATTTGTGGTCGTGATACTAATGAATACACAATTATCTTTTGCCGTAGTGCATGGATAATTTGTGGTCGTGATACTAATGAATACACAATTATCTTTTGCCGTAGTGCATGGATAATTTGTGGTCGTGATACTAATGAATACACAATTATCTTTGGTCGTAGTGCATGGATAATTTGTGGTCGTGATACTTAATGAATACACAATTATCTTTGGTAGTAGTGCACATGAATAATTTGTGGTCGTGATACTAATGAATACACGATTATCTTTTGCTTGTAGTGCATGGATAATTTGTGGTCGTGATACTTAATGAATACACAATTATCTTTGGTAGTAGTGCATGGATAATTTGTGGTCGTGATCTTAATGAATACACAATTATCTTTGGTAGTAGTGCATGGATAATTTGTGGTCGTGATACTAATGAATACACGATTATCTTTGGTAGTAGTGCATGGATAATTAAGTAGTCGTGATACTTAATGAATATCCTTGGCACGTAGTGCGGGGATGATTCGATGATATGGATTAATTATTGAAATGAGTTTATTGATGAAATATTAATTCATGGATGTGGTAAAAGTCATCTTTAGGTAGTAGTGCATTGATGGACTTGGTATGATTATGACCGAGGATTATTCGGTATAATCATGACCGTAATTGAAAACACGAATATCCTTAGCCGATGGTGTATGGATAATTAAATAATTGTGATACTATTAAAATTGAGTCTCGATATTATTGGTTTTACTGATTATATATATTTGGCTGTGTAGTGCAAAGATGAATTGTTAATGAATATCTTTGGTAGGATTGCGAAGATGAATTTAATATTTTTAACGATAAAGGTATTCAAGTATCCTCATCTCTTTATCATATCGAATGCGTACCACTAATTTGAGGCAAAAATTCCATAAGGAGGGAGATTGTGAGACCCCAGATTTTATCAATAAAGATTTAAATTTTGTCAAAATAATTTTTTAATATTATGGTGTGAATTTGAGATAATATTATAGTTGTGGGTAGTATTTATAAATTTTGCAAAGTATGCAGTGGTTATATTATATTCGATTGGTGGGGGGAATATTCGGTTTAGCGGGGAATATTTATACAACGGCTCAATCATTGGTGGACCCTAGCGAAATTATTATCCGGATTGAGAAAACGACAAAAATATTTTATTAAAATAACGGCGGAAGTTTTACTGGTTGATCTTGTTGAACTACTCGGTAGTAAAAGAATACGATGTCGTGTGGTTGCATAGTAGCACTACGGTATTGATTATTGATGCCTATGTGAGAAGTCACTCGGTTTGATTCCATTATTGTCGATTAATAATATGAATTATTATAGAGATAATGACGTTTTGTTTTATTACGTATTATTAACGTAATAAAAGCGAAACATCTTTTATATAAAATAGAATACTTTATTAAAGTTATTACATAAATAGAATATATTATATTTTATTATGCATAGTGTTGCATAGTATTTTGCATAGTGTTTTTGCATAATGTTTGCATAGCAAAAATGTTTTATATAAATAGAATATATTATATTTTATTTAAAAGATTTTTCTTTAAATATGGACCGTCAGTTAAAGTAAATCAATCTGACCCGTTCATGGATTAGTTCTTATGCATTCCATTTTCCTATAAATAGAAGCTCATTCCTTCATTATTTTCTTACGAATTCATTGAAACTCTAGAGAGAGAAATTATAGAGAGAGAAGCTATAGAGAGAAAATTTATAGAAAGAAGAAGAGTATTACCTTTACTTCACTACTTCTATATTCAGTTCTTTTTTACGGTGAGGGGTGTTATTCTTTCTTCTTGAAGAGAACTTACATTATTCCATTCATTATTATTACATTGGAATAACTTTTGTAAAAGTGGCATACCCTATACATAACTTTGTATCTGCCAGCGTACCCTATACTTGGTGAAATCCTTATGTTATTCCATTGCTTATTATTACATTGGAATAACTTTTGTATCTGTGATTTACCCTATACTTGGTGACATTCTTCTATTATTACATTGGAACATCACATGCATGTGTTTTTTACACACTGGTTCCGATTTTATTATTACATTGGAACATCACATGCGTGTTTTTTACAGGACTGGTTCCGTCTTTATCATTCTGTTTGGAATATCTATCATGTGTGTTTTACACCGATCCAGTTCCATCTTTATTATTCTGTTGGAACATCCTCGCTTGCCGATTGTGAATTTCACGACTGGTTCCGTTATTATTATTACATTGGAATAACTTTGTCTGTCGCAATCACCGCATACATGGTGATTTCTTTTGTTATTCCATTCTTTATTATACCCGGTTGGTTAAAACTTTGACTTCTATACTCCATGAAATTAGTAGAATATCCTTGATATTTGCGTTTCATCCAATATCTTTTCATGGAAATATTCTTACGATCATTATTGAATTTTACTCTACTGAAACGATGTCATGTTGACAATTTGGGCGTTAATAATTCATGGATTAAATAATTCTTGAACTTGTTTTATTGAATTACTATGTCATTGTCATCATCCTCATGTTATATTATGTTATCTTTGGCTTACGTGCATAGATGAACTTAGTATGATTATGACCAGGGATCATTCGGTATAATCATGACTTGACTCTAGAGAAAATTAGACTTTGACTTATTTGTTGAAACTCCGTTAGGAGAAACTTTCGTTACATCCGCTGTTTATAAATCTTGTTTGATCCAAGTTGGCACCATCACATTACCTGTTGACCTTATTTCTTTAAAAATTCTTGCATTTGATGTGACCTTAGGGTTTGATTGGTCAACCACTCATCATGCTAAAATTGATTGCTTTTGTAAGGTTGTTAGTTTTCATATTCCTAAGCAAATTGTTATTCGAATTCAAGCAACCAAACCATTGAAGTCAAACACTTTAATATTAAGTCATAAAGTCATTCGTTTATTGAAAAATAGATGTCAAGTTTTCTTAGCCCATGTCATGGACTTGAACAAAAATACGTCATATTTGAATGATATTTTTGTTATTAGTAAATTTCCTGACGTATTTCCTGAAGAATTTTCTGGCCTACCCCAGAGCGTGATATTGAATTTTGTATCGACTTTGAACCCGGTACAAAACCCATTTCTAAAATCTCATATAGAATGGCTCCTATTGAACTTCAGGAGTTAAAAACCTAACTCCGGGAGTTGGTACCTCAGCCTCTATCTGGTGACTTCCTTTGTGGAATGCACTGAAACCAAACTCTCTGTAAGGGACGTCATATTCGTGCGGTGGTAAACTGATAGGTGTCATTGTGACGTGCTATCCAAGATTGGGATATGAGTCACAGTTGAGAGCAACCTAAGTCAGTAATCGAAATAAGTAGCTTTCTAGGCTTAGCTGGTTACTATCGGAGATTCGTGGAAAGATTTTATCGAATTGATACTCTTTTAACTCAGCTGACTCGAAAAGATACAAAATTCGAATGGAGCGAGGAATGTGAGAAGAGCTTCTAAGAACTCAACATGCGGCAACGACGTTGGCTTGAGCTGTTGAAGATTACGACCATACCATTCAATACCATCCTGAAAAAAAAACGGACGTGATAGCTGACGCGTTGAGTAAAACATCGTATGCGTTTACGAGTGCGATATTGTTAACACAAAGACCCATTTTATATGACTTACAAAAGATGGAGATAGAGTTAAAGATTCCAAGAATCTGCGTGAAGATAACGAATATACGATTAGAATCAACATTAATCGATAAATTTAAAGTTGCTCAAGCTACAGACCTGGAGTTGATAAATATGAAGAGGAAGATGCAAGAAGTCGTTATTCCAAAAGCGAGAATCGACGATGTGAGGAAAGCTCAAACCTTTGATTTATTAGTCAATTTGAGATTCTCGATCAAGTAGGAACTGTGGCCTATAGACACATTTTACCGCCAAGTATGACGCGTGTTCATAACGTTTTTCGCGTTTCGATGTTACGTAAATATGTGGATGATCCGAACCACATTATTGAGTTAGAACCAGACAAGATAGCAGAAGATTTAACGTATAAGGAGGTACCAGTCAAGATGTTGGATATGAAGGAACATGTCCTACGCACGTCAATTTCGAGGACGAAATTTCATAAGGAAAGGGTGGTTGTAAGACCCCAAATTTTTATAAATAAAGATTTAATTTCTCTAATTATTATTTTGAAGTAGTAAGGGGTTGATTTGATTAATGTGGTTAGTTATGGGTAAAATGCGCAAATATTTTAAATAAGCAAGTGGTTATAAAATATTCATTGTGTCGGGGAATATTCGTTTGGTCGTGGAATATTCTTACTGTCGGGGAATATTCGTACGACGGCGCAGCCTTGTGTGGGCCCCATAACGGAAAGCGATTGGATGAAGAAAATGACAAGTATAAGTTGTTTACAAATAACTACGTAGTTATTCACAGATTATCTTGTTGGAATACCCGGTGGTTAAAACACGATGTCTGGCGTTGTTGCCAAAGAAGATACCAGCACGGTATTGCACCAATTATTGATTCTTACGTAAGAAGGCACTACTCAATAATTATTACGATAATTCTTTATTCGATATTTTATTTTATTGATTCAATAATTGTTGCGTTGATATTTTATATTACATTGTTTTTCAATAATTGTCACTTCTGGCGGTATTTTCATTATCGAAGCAATAATTCATATTATCTGAATAATATTATTAGAAAATATTATTGGCAATGTCTAGAAAGTTACATACAGGGAGGTTTGGTTACCTAATTGCACGCCAAATGAGAGAAATTCTTATTGAAAGCCCCTCTTTCTTGAGGAGCGGCTTTGGTTGCAAGATCTTATGATTCAAATATTATTTGTGAATAATTAATTATTGATTTATATGATGAGGAAAATATTGATTTTATGTGGATATAGATGGAGAAAATTTTAAAGTGACAATTATTGAAAATCGATATTTTATCTTTTCTGATAAAATAATATTTTATTACATTATTATAATATAATAATGATGATATTTTTACAATGAATGTGGGATATATGAGTATATGAGGAGAAAGAGTATTTTTGTTGCATTAAATGATTAACACATGTTTTGTGTGTCGGTGGACCCCATTTCTTGACTGAAATTTGATTATAGTCTGAAAAATCATCCGTATGTGGATTTCGGTCAATTTCTGTTTGGAATTTGGAAAAACTTTCTTCTACAAAGTTGTAGAGAATTGAATTTCCTATAAAAACTCGCGAGATTCGAATTTTCTGATAAAAGGGCTATTTATCATGAATTATTGAAGTTCTGAAGTTCCGAAATAATTAATTTTTGGAAGTTTTAATTATTTTTAATATGAAAAACGTTTTTGTCATTAATTGTGGGTCTTGCATGTGATGTAGTTGCTGAAATCAGATTCAAGAAGTGGGCGTAGGAAATTTGTTTATATATAATATTATTATATTAAATTTTCTGCTTTGGTGTTCTAAGCAATTTCCTATAAATAGGGTGCTTAGGTTAGAATTGAAAATCACACCAGAAACTAAAGTTTTCTCTCTCTTTCTCTCTTTATATTATCGAGAGTATTCTTGTGAGTATTTTGGTACTTTGAGTGTTTGTGACGCCCCCAAAATAGGTATACAACACCCATTCCATCCAACCCATTCTAAGTCGCCAAATACATGGTACAGAAAACAACTACAACTTTATTACAACAATTGTCATACAAAATACAACAACACATATGCTGTGAGTTTGGATACAAATATATACCAACTGTGACTCGTGTCCCAACCGTAATGTGACAAATGTCCCATCGATTGAAACACCTCACAGTGATACCTACATAAAGGTATAGTCAAAAATTATTTTAGAAATTAGAATCTTTAGGAAGTGCTCAAGGAAACCTTCGTACATGGGAGGCCATGCTTCTAGGTTATGATAGATATCATATGGCCACAGAATTATCCTTGGTTGACCCAATAGACCCCAAAGAAAAACGAGAAGATTACTATCATATTCTTCCCAATGGTGAGTCTTCCCTTGACTTATCATTATCTCCACTGTCTTAAATTGAGAATTATACTTCAAACAAACACCAAGATTATATAGGTAGTGCTCGTAAATATACTCAGCAAGTGGATGAGCACAACCCTGTCTTATGATGACACGAGGTTGTATGTCATTAGACATCTTGTATGATAGTGGCAAAACATCCTTCCAACGTTAGGTTCGCCTTTCCCTATATGATTCACCAAATATAACTACTAAAAGATGTATATAACACACTTGTCTATCTTTGTTTAGGAGAACTCCACGACTAGAGACCACCACCGTTTCTATTCCTTGTTACCCCCCAGCTCGACCCAAATACACTTTTATTACACCGAAAGGAATTGTGAAGAAAAAGGGTGAGCACAACTAGCTCAGTAAAGATTATCATGACTAAAGATAATTAAATTATCAATAGCCTTCATCAATAACAAATCAGAGATTTAGAACATATGGTAGATGATAAAAATTTCAACCATAGTTGCGGTGAGCAAGCAATCCATTAGAAGAGTCAAATAGACAATACGATTATTATCTTCTACATGTTAAAAGTCCACCAACAATGTTTTATCCTCAGTAACATCAATCAACAGTTCCTTTCCACAATTATATGAATATCTCGTGATCATAATTGTGATTCTAAATTCCTCTTCGTACCCAGGATGAATATAATTTTCATCACATGTCTTTACCTGAAACATCAAAGATCATGGTTATACCAAATCACAGTTCTGCTCATAATCATACTAATAAATTCATCTTTTTCACTACGGGCCAAAGATATTCATCCACGATTCATCTTCGCATGCCGGCCGGCAAAGATATTCAACAACGGTAATCTTTGCACTCTGGGCCAAAGATATTCATTAACAGTTCATCTTTGCACTACTGGCCAAAGATATTCATTAACAGTTCATCTTTGCACTACTGGCCAAAGATATTCATCAACAATTCATATTTGCACTACTGGGCCAAAGATATTAACATCTCAAAGAAATATATAATCATTTCGAATTTATATAAACAATAATTATAACCATGTTGATCAATTCACCTTTGCACTTAAGCTAAAGATATTCAATTATAAATTCAATGGTCATGATCATACCGATCACAATTCAACTTTTCACTTCTTGGCCAAAGAGAACCCTAGTGTGATCATACCAATAATCTACTCATCTTTACACTTCTAGTGAAAGAGAATTTCAACATCGAGGGTTATAAAATATTATATATGATAATAAAATCAATATAATCAATATATAGTTTTAATGTAAGACCCCAACTTATTATTAATGAAATTTAATTTTCTCTATTTATTATTTTGAAATAGTAAGGGTTGATGTGATTAATGTGGATAGTTAGGGGTAAAATACATAAAATATATCAAAATAAGCAAGTGGTTATAAAATATTCATTGTTGTGGGGAATATTAAATGCGACCAGTAGCAGACCGTGTGTGGGCCCCATAACTGGAAGCGATTGGATGAAGAAAGCGACAAATATAAGTTGGTTAAAAATAACAGCGTAGTTATTACTAATTAATCTTTGTTAAAATACTCGGTTGGTTAAAACACAAGATGCTTTTGCGGTATTGCACCAATTATTGATTCTTACGTGAAAGGCACTACTCGATAATGGTTACGATAATTCTTTATTCGAAGATATTTTATTGAGTTAATAATTCTTTGCGTTGATATTTTATATTCTTTGTTGTTTGATAATTGTCATTACACAATATTTTTCATTATCGAAGCAATAATTCATATTATCTGAATAATATTATTAGATAACATTATTGGCAATGTCTAGAAAGTTACATCTAAGGAGAGGTTTGGTCACCTAATTGCCTTGCGCGCAAAGAAAAGAAATTCTTATTGGAAAGCCCCTCTTTCACAGGAGGCGCACAGTGGTTGTCGATATTGTGAGTCTGTAATATTATTTGTGAATAATTAATTATTGATTCATATGATGAGGAAAATATTAATTTTATGTGGATATAGATGGAGAAAATTTTAATGTGACAATTGTTGAAAATTGAAATTTTATCTTTTTACGATAAAATAATTCATTTAAATATATTATTATATTTTAATAATATAATAATGGTGATATTTTACAACGAATGTGGGATATATGAGTATACAAGGAGGAAGAGTATTTTTGTTGCAATAAATATTTAAAACATATTAAAACATGTCGGTGGACCCTATTTATTATTGAAATTTGATTATAGCTTTGTAAAATTGCCCGTTTGTGGATTTGGGTCAATTTACATTTGGAATTCAAAAACTTTCTTACTGCAAAGTTGTAGAAATTGAATTTCCAATAAAAACATTGAGATTCAATTTTCTGATAAAAGGGCTATTTATTGTGAATTATTGAAGTTACGAAGCTCAAAATAATTGATTTTTGGAAGTTTTAATTATTATTTTAAAGAAAAACGTTTTTTGCATTTAAGTGGGCTAACATGTGATATTAATTGCTGAAATCAGATCTTCAAAGATGGGCTAAGAAATTTATAATATATATTAATATTTTATTAAATTTTACGCTTTGGTGTTCTAAGCGTTTTCCTATAAATAGGGTCTTAGGTTAGAATTGAAAATCACACCGAAGTTTTCTCTCTCTATATTATCGGCGTATTCTTGTGAGTATTTTGAGTATACTTTGAGTATTGTTAGATCGGTGCAAGTTCCTTCAAAGACTATATATGCAGTATTCAATTTAGAAGTATTAATCTTTAGAGGTAAGGGATGTTATTTTCTTCTTAAAGATATTATTTCTTCAATATCATTATCTTTGAAATATTGGTTGGAACTTTTATCAAATTTGGAACTTTTTCATATGTCGGAGTTACTTATTCATGAGTTCTTATTCATGAGTTCTTATTCACGATTACTTATTCACGAAGTCTTACTATTCATGAAGCGTGAAGATGTTTTTTGTAAATTTCTATCTTTTGGTGTGAGATTACTATTCACGTATCGGCACTATTCAATAGAAAAATAAAATTTCTTCTTTTGTCCAAAATATCTATTACGATACTAGCTTTGATTGTATCCATATTTTGATCATTCTTGAATTTTACACCACTATGATTATTTTTGAGGTATTTTTGAACATGGAACAAAGTACGAATCCTTAATCCTTAATCCTTGTCATTTTGTTTCACTGGATTCGTTTCTTTAAAAAAAATATTTTCATCATCCTCGGTCTTAAATGATGATATTATTGAATATCTTTGGCTTTGAGTGCAAAGATGAATGATTTCTGAAGAATATCTTTGGGCATGGTAGTGCAAAGATGAGCAGTGTTTAGATGAATATGACCAATTGATGAATATCTTTGGCTTTTATAGTGAAAAGACGCGAATATTTGATTCGGATGTATATTTGTAAGACCGAAAATTTTTTAAATAAAAAGGAATTTCCTCTATTTATTATTTTGAAATAGTAAGGGTTGATTTGATTAATGTGGATAGTTATGGGTAAAATATGCAAATATTTCAAAATAAGCAGTGGTGATAAAATATTCATTATTATTAGGGAATATTCGTTTGGTCGTGGAATATTAAATCTTGTCGGGGAATATTAAATGCACGGTAGCGATCTTTTATGGGCCCCATAACTGAAAGCGATTGGATGAAGAAAACGACAAATATAAGTTGTTTACAAATAAGCGGCGTAGTTATTACAGATTAATCTTGTTGGAATACCGGTGGTTAAAACACACTAATCTGGCGTTGTTGAGCAGTAGCACCACGATATTGCACCAATTATTGATTCTTACGTGAAAGGCACTACTCGATAATTGTTACGATAATTCTTGTTCGATATTTTATTTTATTGATTCAATAATTATTGCGTTGATATTTTATATTCTTTGTTGTTTGATAATTGTCATTACACGGTATTTTTATTATCGAAGCAATAATTCATATTATCTGAATAATATTATTAGATAACATTATTGGCAATGTCTAGAAAGTTACATCTAAGGAGAGGTTTGGTCACCTAATTGCTTGGCATAGATGAAAAATTCTTATTGGAAAGCCCCTGCTTTCTGGAGCTGCTGCTGGTTGTCAATATTGTGATTACTGTAATATTATTTGTGAATAATTAATTATTGATTCATATGATGAGGAAAATATTGATTTTATGTGGATATAGATGGAGAAAATTTTAAAATGACAATTGTTGAAAATTAATATTTTATCTTTTTCTCGATAAAATAATTCATTTAAATATATTATTTTAATAATATATTAGCGGTGATATTTTTACAACGAATGTGGGATATATGAGTATCTGAGGAGGAAGAGTATTTTGTTGCAATAAATGTTTAAAACATGTTAAACATGTCGATGGACTCCATTTCTTGGTGAAATTTGATTATAGCACATAAAATTGTCCGTATATGGATTTCGGTCAATTTACTGTTTGGAATTTGGAAAAACTTTCTTCGCAAAGTTGTAGAAATTGAATTTTCTATAAAAAGTCATCGAGAGATTCAATTTTACGATAAAATGGCTATTTATTATGAATTATTGAAGTTACGAAGTTAAAATAATTGATTTTTGGAAGTTTTATTTATTTTATTAATAAAAACGTTTTTTATATGTTGTGGGCATATTTAACATGTGCATGGTGGCTGAATTCAGATTGAAGATGTGGGCGTATGAATTTTGTTTATATATAATATTATTATATTCATTTTACTAACTTTGGTGTTACAAGCGATTTCTATAAATAGGGTCTTAGGTTAGAATTGAAAATCACACCGAAAATGAAGTTTTCTCTCTATATTATCGAGCGTATTCATGTGAGTATTTTGAGTATACTTTGAGTATTGCTATCTGGTCTGAGTTCAAGTCATAGCCCGTATCCGGTGTTTATTAGAAATCTTGTCTTTTTCGAGGTAAGGGATGTTATTTTCTTCTCAAATGATATTATTTCTTGATATCATTATCTTTGAAATATTGGTTGAAACTTTTATCAAATTTGGAACTTTTCCATGGAGTTCTTATTCATGAGTTCTTATTCACGAGTTACTATTCATGAGTTCTTATTCACGAGTTCTTATTCATGAGTTCTTATTCACGAGTTCTTATTCACGAGTACTATTAATGAAGCGTGAAGATGTTTTTGTGGAATTTCTATCTTTTGGTGTCGAGATTCTTATTCACGTGTCTAAGACTTTATTCACGTATCTGACCTTATTCATAAAAAATGAAAATTTTTCTTTTCATCTAAAATATCTATTACGGATACTAGCTTTGATTGTATCCATGTTTTGATCATTCTTGAATTTTACTTGATATGATTATTTATGAAGTGTTTTTGAACTCGGATTGTTTAAAAGTACGAATCCATAATGCTTGTTCTTTTGTTTCACTTGGATTCGTTTTCTTTGAAATATTTTCATCATCCTCGGTCCTAAATGATGATATTCTTGAATATCTTTGGCACATGGTGCAAAGATGAATGATTTCTTGATGAATATCTTTGGCCGTAGTGCAAAGATGAGCAGTGTTTAGATGAACAGACCCAGTGATGAATATCTTTGGCTTTGTAGTGCAAAGATGAATATTTGATTCGAGATATATATTGATTGATGTTACTGGGGGATAAAATATCGACGATGAACTTTTAAATTTATATATAGAAGATAGTAGTTTGCATTCTCTACTTAACTCTTCTAATGAATTGTTGTTTCATTGCGATTGTTGATTTAAAAGCTGGTTGTCTATTGTATTATTAGATTTTTCCTGTTGAAGACTAACGATAATTTGTTGTATATTATCTTAGTCATAATATTCTTCTTGGGCTAGTTGAGCTCACCCTTTTCCTTGTTGTTCCATTTTTCTTCTCGGGAGGCGAGAATGTAGCGAAATCTTAGTCGGGGTATGGAATGAAGGTTACAGAGATAGTTGTTTAGTAGTCCTCACCATTTTTGTAAAATAATGTATCAATAAATGTGATGAGGATTTATTTGAGTATAGATATTGTCTAGAAGATAATATTTGTATTTAAACTCACGATTTCTTGTTGTAATAATAAAGTTGTAGTTGTTTTTACGTACCATGTATTGACAACTCGAATGGGTGATGTATACCTATTTTGGGGGCATCACAGGTTGGTATCGAGCTTAGGGATATGATCTCTGGCGGAGATCGGGGAATAGAACTAGGAGGAGAGAGACGAGTAAATCCTTCGCTTAGTGTGTCTACTAAGCTTATTTGTTAATTGGTTAGTATATAGGGATATTATGTGATATATTGATTTCCTTAATTAACCCTAATTTTATGGCGATGTTTGAGAATGTCGTTGAGAATATTAACAATGGAGTAAATGAGATCGTGGAGATGCTGTCTTTTACAGCCAGCGAGGAGAGCGTCTGCAACAGTGGCAATGTACCTCCGTGAACAACACCACCGAGCGAGATGATGAGCGAGGGGATGTTTAGAAGCTTTTTGCGATTCATGCAAAATCGAGACGAGGGAGACTTCGTGTTCAAAATCTGAGGAGGAAATGATAGCAATTCACGGGTTGTCACACGAAACAAGCGATTCGAAAGTTGGGACCACGAGTGCAGGGAAAGCCGGATCCGATTAAAGGCGGAGAGCGTGGGTTAAACAAATTACCAAGATATTCGATGTCTTGGGATGCGGAGAACAGAAAGTTCCATTCGCCACCTTTATGTTAAAGTGGCGAAAGCGATTCTTGGTGGTAATCATGAAGCGTACCATCCATCTGCTTTCGGCGTATGTCGTGGGAGCGTTTGAAAATAATTCAATGACAAGTACTTCCACGAAAGTATTAAATCGTATGAAGGAAGTGGAGTTTATTAGGCGGAGGCGAGAATAACATGGCGGTGTCCCGATCTGAGCGAAGTTCGCGGAATTATCGAGTTTGCCTCATTTGGTGGAGAATGATGAGCGTATGGCGCGGATGTTTACGAGAGGTTTGAAACCCGGCATACGTCGATATCTCATTTCTCATAAATTTTCTCTCTATTCGGATGTTGTCAGCGGGGCTCGGTTGTTAAAAGCGAGATAACGAAATACGTTCAACCGAGAGGACCATAACCGAGATCATCTCAAGATAGCGATCATCGAATAATGATAACCAATGAGAAAGAAGAATCTGACGGACAAAGGCGGTTACCACTCTGGTGGTAATCGTAGCCATAAAAATAGAAGCGAGTCGGGAGGAGATTTTAAAAAGAGGATTCAACAACGACCATGTGAAGGCGTCAACGCCAAGAGTAACCAGTTCCAGGGAGGAGAAAGACCATCGGTCGTATGTTACAAATCACGGGAAAGAGGGACATATCATTAAACCGCCCGCCTAGCAGTTTAAGGTATGCTATAATTGTGGAAAAGAAGGACATATCGCTCGAGATTGTATGATATCGAAACCAGATCCAATGAGAATGGTGACTCAAAAGGATGTCCCGGAAAAGTCAAAGTCAACGGTTCTGGAAGAGCATTTGTCGTGGATCGGTCAAAATCGAGGAACCCGACGAAGTTAGCACGGGTTAGTTAATTATAAATTCTTGCGAAGTTTATACCTTACTAGAATCTGGGATTCTACCCATTCTTTTATCTCTCTTGCTTTGCGCTCAGCGTTTGAACTTGACTACGGAGAAATTAGACTTTGACCTATTTATGGAGACTCAGTTAGGAAAACTTTCATTACATCCGTTGTTTAGAAATCTTGCTTGATTCGAGTTGGCACTTTCACATTACCTATTAACCTTATTTCTATAGAGATATTTGCTTTTGATGTGATTTCAAGGTTAACTACTCATCATTAAATGCAAAAATTGATTACTTTACGTAAGGTTGTTAGTTTTCATATTCCTAAGCAACTTTATTATTCAATTCAAGCAATCAAACTATTGTAGTCAAACATTTTCATATCAAGCCATGAAGTCATTCGTTTATTACGGATGTCAAGTTTTCTTAGTCCATGTTATGGATTTGAATAAAGACACGCGTCGATTTGAATAATATTCTGTTGTTATTTATTTTTCTGACGTATTTCTGAAGAATTTCTTGGCTTACTCCCAAAGCGATATTAAATTTTGTATCGACTTTTAACGGTACAAAACTCATTTCTAAAATCTCATATCGAATGACTCTATTGAACTTGAGGAGTTAAAAATTCAACTATAAATTTGGTACACGAGCCTTTATCTGGTGACTTCCTTTGTGGAATGCAAAGCCGGACTCTCCGTAGGGGACACCATATTAGTCGATAGTAAAGCGATAGGTGTCATTGTAACGTCTTTATCCAAGGTTGGGATATGAGTCACGATTGAGAACAACCTAAATCGGTAATCAAAATCGTAGCTTTACAGGCTTAGTTGGTTATTATCGGAGATTCGTTGAAGGATATTCTCGAATCGCTATTCCATTAACTCGGTGACTTAGAGATACAAAATTCGAATGGAGCAAGGAATGTGGGAAGAGCTTGAAGAACTCGAGAGGAGACTCATTTAAAGACGTATTACGACCATGCCATCCTGGAAAAGCGAGCGTGGTAAGCGGCGTGTTGAGTAGAAGATCGTATACTGAATCTGAGTCACGATATTGTCAAAGACTCATTTCGTTATAATATACAAATAATAGAGATGGAGATGAAAATCTAGGTACCACGTGATGATATCTGATGCGTGATGATATCTGAGTATAATCGACTTTAATCGATAAAGTTAAAAGTTTATTCAAGCTGCACAATACACCGAGTGATGAATTTGAAGAAGGAGGTCAAAGAAGTTGTTATTTTAAAAGCGAGAATCGGTGAAGTGAGGAAAGCTCAAACCTTGATTTATTAATCCATTTGAAATTCTCGATCGAATAGGAACTGTGGCCTATAGACTCGTTTTACTGCCAAGAATGGCGTGTTCATAACATTTTTCACGTATCGAGGTTACGTAAATATGTGGACGACCGAACCACGTCATTGAGTTAGAACCGGGACGAGATAGTAGAAGACTTAACGTATGAAGAGGTACTGTCAAGATTTTGGATAGGAAGGAGCATGTCCTACGTCGAAGAAGGTCATACCACAAGTTAAAGTTTTGTGGAGAAACCATCTTATTGAGGAAATGACACGGGAGTTGGAAAGCGGAAATGAAAGCGAGGTATTCTCATCTTTTGAAACACCCGGTCGTCACGTCGATTTAGAGGGACGAAATTTCATAAGGAGGGAGGTTGTAAGACCCCAAAAATTTTTAAATAAAAGGAATTTCCTCTATTTATTATTTTGAAATAGTAAGGGTTGATTTGATTAATGTGGATAGTTATGGGTAAAATCATGCAAATATTTGAAAATAAGCAGTGGTGATAAAATATTCATTATTGTCGGGGAATATTCGTTTGGTGGTGGAATATTAAATCTTTGTCGGGGAATATTAAATGCGACGGCCTGATCTTTTGTGGGCCCATAACGGAAGCGATTGGATGAAGAAAACGCGACAAATATAAGTTGTTTATAAATAGCGGCGTAGTTATTACAGATTAATCTTGTTGGAATACCCGGTGGTTAAAACACACTAATACTGCGTTGTTGAGCGATGGCACGATATTGCACCAATTATTGATTCTTACGTGAAGAAGGCACTACTCGATAATTGTTACGATAATTCTTTATTCGATATTTTATTTTATTGATTCAATAATTATTGCGTTGATATTTTATATTCTTTGTTGTTTGATAATTGTCATTACACGTATTTTTTATTATCGAAGCAATAATTCATATTATCTGAATAATATTATTAGATAACATTATTGGCAATGTCTAAAAAGTTACATCTAAGGAGGGTTTGGTCACCTAATTAATTGCGCGATGAGAAAAAATTCTTATTGGAAAGCCCCTCTTTCTTGGGAAGCTGCTTTGGTTGTCGATATTGTGATTACAATAATATTATTTGTGAATAATTAATTATTGATTCATATGATGAGGAAAATATTGATTTTATGTGGATATAGATGGAGAAAATTTTTAAAATGACAATTGTTGAAAATTAATATTTTATCTTTTTACGATAAAATAATTCATTTAAATATATTATTTTAATAATATATTAACGGTGATATTTTTACAACGAATGTGGGATATATGAGTATCTGAGGAGGAAGAGTATTTTTGTTGCAATAAATGTTTAAAACATGTTAAACATGTCGATGGACCCCATTTCTTGGTTGAAATTTGATTATAGCACATAAAATTGTCCGTATGTGGATTTGGTCAATTTACATTTGGAATTTGGAAAAACTTTCTTACGCAAAAGTTGTAGAAATTGAATTTCCTATAAAAAAGTCGCAAGATTCAATTTTTCTGATAAAATGGCTATTTATTATGAATTATTGAAGTTACGAAGTTACGAAATAATTGATTTTTGGAAGTTTTATTTATTTATATTAATAAAAACGTTTTTTTATATGTTGTGGGCATATTTAACATGTTCATGGTGGGTGAAATCAGATTCAAGATGTGGGCGTATGAATTTTGTTTATATATAATATTATTATATTCAATTTTACTGCTTTGGTGTTACAAGCGATTTCCTATAAATAGGTCTTAGGTTAGAATTGAAAATCACACGAAATGAAGTTTTCTCTCTCTATATTATC
Organism: Panax quinquefolius; assembly: GCA_020205615.1. NCBI lineage: Eukaryota > Viridiplantae > Streptophyta > Magnoliopsida > Apiales > Araliaceae > Panax > Panax quinquefolius. The sequence goes on from CM035167.1 coordinate 15,325,846, forward strand.
GGCGTATTCATTGTGAGTATTTTGAGTATACTTTGAGTATTGCTATCTGGTGCTGAAGTTCAAGTCATAGCCTTTATGTCCTGTTTGTTTATTTAAAATCTTGTCTTTTCGAGGTAAGGGATGTTATTTTCTTCTCGAATGATATTATTTCTTCAATATCATTATCTTTGAAATATTGGTTGAAACTTTTATCAAATTTGGAACTTTTCATGTATGGGTTACTATTCATGAGTTCTTATTCACGAGTTCTTATTCATGAGTTCTTATTCACGATTCTTATTCATGAGTTCTTATTCACGAGTTCTTATTCACGAGTACTATTCATGAAGCGTGAAGATGTTTTTTTATGGAATTTCTATCTTTTGGTGTTGGAGTTACTATTCACGTATCGGCCTTATTCACGTATCTGACCTTTATTCACGAATCTGACCTTATTCATAGAAAAATGAAAATTTTTCTTTTAAATCTAAAATATCTATTACGGATACTAGTTTGATTGTATCCATGTTTTGATCATTCTTGAATTTTACTTGATTATGATTATTTATGAAGTGTTTTTGAACTGGAGATTGTTTAAAATCACGAATCCATAATACTTGTTCTTTTTTGTTTCATTTTGGATTCGTTTTCTTTGAAATATTTTTCATCATCCTCGGATCTTAAATGATGATATTATGAATATCTTTGGCTTTGTAGTGCAAAGATGAATGATTTTTGATGAATATCTTTGGCCGTAGTGCAAAGATGAGCAGTGTTTAGATGAACATGACCCAACTGATGAATATCTTTGGCTTTGTAGTGCAAAGATGAATATTTGATTCGGATATATATTGATTGATGTTATAGGGATAAAATATCGACGATGAACTTTTAAATTTATATATAGAAGATAGTAGTTTGCATTCTCTACTTAACTCTTCTAATGAATTATTGTTTCATTGCTGCGAATGTTGATTTAAAAGCTGGTTGTCTATTGTATTACTATTAGATTTTTCCTGTTGAAGACTAACTATAATTTGTTGTATATTATCTTAGTCATAATATTCTTTCTTGGGCTAGTTGAGCTCACCCTTTTCTTTGTTGTTCCATTTTTCTTCTCAGGAGGCGAGAATGTAGCGAGTACTAGTCGGGGTATGGAATGAAGGTTCTAGAGATAGTTGTTTAGTAGTCCTCACCATTTTTGTAAAATAATGTATCAATAATTATGATGGGGATTTATTTGCGTGTGGATATTGTCTAGATGGCAATATCTGTATTTAAACTCACAGTTTATATGTTGTAATAATAAAGTTGTAGTTTTTTCTGTACCATGTATTTGGCGACTCAGAATGGGTTGGATGGAATGGACCTATTTTGGGGGCGTCACAATATTGATTGATGTTACAGGGATAAAAGATAGACGATGAACTTTTAAATTCATACATAGAAGATAGTAGTTTGCATTCTCTACTTAACTCTTCTAATGAATTATTATTTCCGCTGCGAATTATGATTTAAAATTTGTTGTCTATTGTATTCTATTAGATTTTTCCTGTTGAAGACTAACGGTAATTTTTGTATATTATCTTAGTCATAATATTCTTTCTTGGGCTAGTTGAGCTCACCCTTTTCCTTTTTGTTCCATTTTTCTTCTCGGGAGGCGAGAATATAAGCGAGTGCGAGTGGGGTATGGAATGAAGGTTTTAGAAAGGATTGTTTAGTAGTCCTCACCATTTTGTAAAATAATGTATCAATAAATGTGATGAGGATTTATTTGAGTATAGATATTATCTAGAAGATAATATTTGTATTCAAACTCACGAGTTTCTTGTTGTAATAATAAAGTTGTAGTTGTTTACATGCCATGTATTGACAACTCGGAATGGGTGATGTATACCTATTTTGGGGCGTTACGGTTGGTATCGAGCTTAGGGATATGATCTCTGGCGGAGATCGGGGAATAGAACTAGGAGGGAGAGCGAGTAAATCCTTGTAGTGTGTCCTACCTAAGCTTATTTTTTTAGTTGGTCGAGTATATAGGGATATTATGTGATATATTGATTTCCTTAATTAACCCTTGTTTTATGATGATGTTTGAGAATGTCGTTGAGAATATTAACAATGGAAATGAGGCCGTGTAGAGCGCTTTGTACTCACCAACGAAGAGAGCGTCTGCAAAGTGGCAATGTTCCTCCCATGAACAACACCACCGAAAGGCGAGATGATGAGCGAGGGGATGTTTAGAAGCTTTTTGCGATTCATGCAAAATCGAGACGAGGAGACTTCGTGTTCAAAATCTGAGGAGAAATGATAGCAATTCACGGGTTGTCACGTGAGCGATTCAAAGAGTTGGGACCACGAAATTTAAGGAAAGCGAGATCCGATCATGGCGAAAACATGGGTCAAACAAATTACCAAAATATTCGATGTCTTGGGATGCGGGAGAACAACGAAGGTTCCATTTGCCACCTTTATGTTAAAATGGCGAAGCGGACTCTTTGGTGGGAGTGCGTGAAGCGTACCCATCGATCGCTTTTCGGCGTGTCTTGGGAAAGCGTTTGAAACTATTTAATGACAAATACTTTCACGAAAGTGTTAAATCGTATGAAGGAAGTGGAGTTCATCAGATTAGAGCAAAACAAAATGGCGGTGTCTCGATGCGAGGCAAAGTTTGCGAGTTATCGAGTTTTGCACCTCATTTGGTGGAGAATGAGGAGCGTATGGCGGATGTTTCTTAGAGGTTTGAAACCGGCGTCGTCGATATCTCATTTCTCATAAACTTTCTCTCTATTCGGATGTTGTAAATGAGGCTCAATTATTAGGCGAGATAACTTGAGTACGGTCATTGAGGGACCACAACCGAGGATCGTACCGAGAGATAGCGATCAGCGAATAATGATAACCAAATGGAGAAAGAAAGCAGACGGAAAAAAATGGTAACCACTCTGGTGGTAATCATGGCCGTGAAAATAGAAGAAAGCGAGTCGGGAGGAGCTTTTAAAGAGGAGATTTAACAACGACCATATGAAGGCAGCGGTCTTAGGCGTGAAGAGCTGGTTCTAAGGGAGGAGAACGACCACCGGGTCATATATCTATAAATCTGGAAAGAGGGACATATCGGTCAAACTATCCTGACAGATTCAAGGTATGCTATAATTGTGGAAAGGAAGGACATATATCTCTCGAGATTATGCGATAGCGAAAACCTAGTTCAATGAGGACGGTGACTCAAAAGACCATCCCGAGAAAAGTCAAAGTCAGCGATTACGGGAAGAAGCGTTTGTTGTGGTTGGTCAAAATGAGAGGAACCCAAACGAGGTGATCACGGGTAAGCTATTTATAAATTCTTGCGAAGTTTATACCTTACTTGATCTGGGTGCTACCCATTCATTTATCTCTCTGCTTGTGCTCAGCGTTTAAACTTGACTCAGGAGAAATAAGACTTTGACCTATCTGTGGAAACTCAGTTAGGAGAAACTTTCATCACATCCATTGTTTATAAATCTTGTTTGATTCAAGTTGGCACCATTACCTTACATTTGACCTTATCTCTTTAAAGATACTTGCTTTTGATGTGATTTTAGGGATTGATTGGTTAACTACTCATCATGCCAAAATTGATTGTTTTAAATAAGGTTGTTAGTTTTCATATTCCTAACCAACTTTTGTTGTATGCAATTCAAGCAAATAAACCATTAAAATCAATCAACATCATATCTAATCATAAAGCTATTCGTTTATTGAAAAGCGGATGTCGAGCTTTCTTAGCCCATGTTATGGATTTGAATAAAGACACGTCAAATTTGAATAATATTCTGTTGTTATTGACTTTCTGGCGTATTTCTAAGAAGAACTTCCGGTCTACCCCGAGCGTGAAGTTGAATTCTTTATTGATCTTGAACTTTGTACAAAGCCCATTTTAAAACCCCATATCGAATGGCTCTATTGAACTTGAGGAGTTAAAGGTCCAACTACGAGAAATTGTTGGACATCGGTTTCATTAAATCTAGTACATCTCCTTGGGGTGCTCTGTTTTTATTTGTAAAGAAGAAAGAGCGGGAGTATCGACTTTATATTGACTATCGGGAATTGAACCATGTCACCATCGAGAATAGGTATCCTCTACCTCGTATTGATGACTTGTTTGACCCGATTCTGAGGGCACAATTCTTTTCAAAAATCGATCTTAGATTACGGATATCATCAATTGAAGATTAGAATCGAGGATATTCAAAGGCGCCTTGAGAACTTCGGTATGGGCATTATGAATTCTTAGTCATGTCTTTCGGACTAACTAATGCTCCTATGCGACTTTCATGGATATGATGAACCAGTATTCAAGGAATATTTGGATCGATTCGTTGTTGTCTTTATTGATGACATCCTTATATATTCCAAAAGTCGTGAAGATCATGAGCACCATTTGAAATTTGGTACTCCAAAGGCTTCGTGAAAACAAACTATATGCCAAATTGAAGAAATGCGAGTTACGGCTTGAGGAAGTAGCATTCCTTGGGCATGTGGTGTCGAAACATGGAGTATCTGTTGATCGTGAAGATTGAAGCAATCTGAAGTTAGGGAGCAACCGAAGTCGGTGGTTGAATCACGTAGCTTTTTGGGCTTAGTTGGTTATTATCGGAGATTAATGGAAGGTTTTCTCGAATCGCTTCTCCATTAACTCATTAACTTTCGGAAGGATACAAAATTCGTTTGGAGTGAAGAATGTGAGAAGAGTTTCCAAGAGCTTAAGAGGAGACTTATTTGGCACTTTGTTACAACAATACCATCCGGTTCGGATGGATTTGTTATCTCTGATGATGCTTGAGCAAAAGGGTTAGGATGTGTTCTCATGCAGCGTGGAAAAGTCATAGCTTATGCCTCGCGACAACTTAAAGAGTATGAGAGAGAATTATCCTACTCATGATCTAGAGTTAGCGTGATCGTTTTTTCGCTAAAAATATGGAGCACTATCTATATGGGGAGAAAGTGGAGATATATTCGGACCATAAAAGCCTTAAATATTTCTTCACTCAAAAGAACTCAACATGCGGCAATGACGTTGGCTCGAGCTATTGAAAGACTACGACCACACTATTCATACCATCTGGAAAAGCGAGCGTGGTGGTGACGCGTTGAGTAGAACATCATATCTTGAGGAGCGAGTGCGATGATGTCAAGTATACGCGTAGAAACAACTTTAATAGAAAAAGTTAAGGTTGTTCGAAGCCACCAGGCCGGAGGCGATGATCGTATGAAGAAGAAAGTACAAGAAGGAGCTATTCGGGCGAGAATTGATGAAGAAGGAATACTTGAGTCCACTCTAGACTTTGTGTTCCTAACAACTCGATTTGAAGTACAAGATTATGATGGAGGCACACAATACACCATTTGCAATCCATCTGGAAGTACTAAAATGTATCGTGATCTTGACATACATTTTGGTGGAACAATATGAAGAAAGAGATTGCAAAGTTTATCTCGATGTGTTTAACTTGTCGGCGTGTAAAGGCGAAGCATCTGGTACCTAAGGGTCCGTTGCAACCACTTGAGATTCCGAAATGGAAGTGGGAACACATTACCATGGATTTAGTTCTGGGTCTTCCTACTACGGTTTCTCAAGGCATCAATGCTATTTGGGTTATTGTTGATAGATTAACCAAGTCTGCTCATTTCTTGCCGTCTGGGAGACTTATTCCTTGAGCGTCTTGCTAGTATGTGCGTGAATGAGATTGTGAGGTTGCATGGCATGCCAATCCATAGTTTGGATAGTGACCCAAGATTCACTTCAAGATTTTGGGTTAGCTTGCAAAAAAAGCTATGAGCGCAGTTTGCGATTTAGTTGACATACCATCCCCAAAACAGGATGAGACAATCGAGAGGAGGATTCAAACTCTTGAAGATCTATTAAGACTACGTGTCCTAGACTTCAAAGGCGGTTGGGATAAGTATTTATCATTGGTGGAATTCTCCTACAACAACGATTTATCGAGCAAGTATAGGTGTGGTTCCATTGAAGCATTATATGGGCGAAAATGTCGTTCTCCATATATGTTGGGATGAGGTGGGTGAAGCAACATTGTTGGGACCCGAGTTAAAACGATATGACTCACCGAAAAGATTCAAATGATTCGACAACGTATACAAAGCGACACAAGATCGACAAAAGAGTTATCGCGGATCTTCATCGAAAGGGCGTGGAATTTAGTGTGGGGATCATGTATTGTTGCGAGTTGCTCCATGGAAGGGAGTTACAAGATTTGGGAAGAGAGAAAAGCTCGATCCACGATTTATTGGTCCATTTCAAATTCTTGGCCGAGTAGGAAATGTAGCCTATAGACTTGCGTTACCTCAAGTATGTCTCGTGTTCATAATGTGTTTCACATATCATACTTAAGTAAATATGTGAAAGACCCGAACCACGTTATAGATTAGAACCGGACGAAATAGCCAAAGACTTAACGTGTGAGGAGGTACTGTCAAGATCTTGGATAGGAAGGAGCATGTCCCTACAGCATGAAAATTCATACCACAAGTTAAAGTTTTGTGGAGGAATCATGCTTTATAGAGGAAATGACACGGGAATTGGAAAGCGGAAATGAAAGCGAGGTATCCTCACCTTTTGAAACACTGTGTGCGTCACGTCGATTTCAAGACGAAATTTCATAAGGAGGGAGGTTGTAAGACCCCAACTTATTATTAATGAAATTTAATTTTCTCTATTTATTATTTTGAAATAGTAAGGGTTGATGTGATTAATGTGGATAGTTAGGGGTAAAATCATGAATATTTTAAAATAAGCAGTGGTTATAAAATATTCATTGTTGTTGTGGGAATATTAGTTTGGTGGTGGAATATTAAATCGTTTGTGGGAATATTAAATACAATGGTACAAGAACCATGTGTGGGCCCATAACGAAAAGCGATTGGATGAAGAAAATGACAAATATAAGTTGGTTAAAAATAACGGCGTAGTTATTACAGATTATCTTTATTAAAATACTAAATTGGTTAAAAACACGATGTACACACGGTATTGCACCAATTATTGATTCTTACGTGAAAGGCACTACTCAATAATGGTTAAAGTAATTCTTGTTCGATATTTTATTGAGTTAATAATTCTTTGCGTTGATATTTTATATTCATTGTTGTTTGATAATTGTCATTACACAATATTTTTCATTATCGAAGCAATAATTCATATTATCTGAATAATATTATTAGATAACATTATTGGCAATGTCTAGAAAGTTACATCTAAGGAGAGGTTTGGTCACCTAATTACGCCGCCATGAAGGAGAAATTCTTATTGGAAAGCCCCTTTCTGAGGAGCTGCACGGTTGTCGATATTGTGAGTCTGTAATATTATTTGTGAATAATTAATTATTGATTCATATGATGAGGAAAATATTAATTTTATGTGGATATAGATGGAGAAAATTTTTAATGTGACAATTGTTGAAAATTGAAATTTTATCTTTTTACGATAAAATAATTTATTTAAATATATTATTATATTTTAATAATATAATAATGGTGATATTTTTACAACGAATGTGGGATATATGAGTATCTGAGGAGGAAGAGTATTTTTATTGCAATAAATGTTTAAAACATGTTAAACATGTCGGTGGACCCTATTTATTGGTTGAAATTTGATTATAGCATGTAAAATTGCCCGTTTGTGGATTTGGTCAATTTACATTTGGAATTCGGAAAAACTTTCTTACGCAAAGTTGTAGAAATTGAATTTCCTATAAAAACTCGTGAGATTCAAATTTTCTGATAAAAGGGCTATTTATTGTGAATTATTGAAGTTAGAAGCTCAAAAATAATTGATTTTGGAAGTTTTAATTATTATTTTAAAGAAAAACTTTTTTTGCATTTAAGTGGGCTAACATGTGATATTAATTGCTGAAATCAGATCTTCAAAGATGGGCTAAGGAAATTTATAATATATATTAATATTTTATTAAATTTTACGCTTTGGTGTTCTAAGCATTTTCCTATAAATAGGGTCTTTGGGTTAGAATTGAAAATCACACTAAAAATCAAGTTTTCTCTTTCTATATTATCGGCGTATTCTTGTGAGTATTTTGAGTATACTTTGAGTATTGTTAGGCGGTGCAAGTTCCTTGATAGACTATACCCTATTTCCAAATTTAGAAGTCTTAATCTTTCGAGGTAAGGGATGTTATTTTCTTCTCGAATGATATTATTTCTTCAATATCATTATCTTTGAAATATTGGTTGGAACTTTTTATCAAATTTGGAACTTTTTCATGTCGGGGTTACTATTCATGAGGATTCTTATTCACGAGTTCTTATTCATGAATTACTATTCATGAGTTCTTATTCACGAGTACTATTCATGAAGCTTGAAGATGTTTTTTGTGGAATTTCTATCTTTTGGTGCCGGAGTTACTATTCACGTGTCTGGCACTATTCATCCAAAAAAATAAAATTTCTTCTTTTTGTCCAAAATATCTATTACGATACTAGCTTTGATTGTATCCATGTTTTGATCATTCTTGAATTTTACACCACTATGATTATTTTTGAGGTATTTTTGAATATGGATAAAACAAAGTACTGAATCCTTAATCCTTAATCCTTGTCATTTTGTTTCCTTTGGATTCGTTTCTTTAAAAAATATTTTCATCATCCTCGATCTTAAATGATGATATTATTGAATATCTTTGGCACATAGTGCAAAGATGAATGATTTCTGAAGAATATCTTTGGTACGTAGTGCAAAAAGATGAGCAGTGTTTAGATGAACATGACCAATGATGAATATCTTTGGCACATGTAGTGCAAAGATGAATATTTGATTCGGATGTATATTGATTGATGTTACGGGGATAAAAGATGAGCGATGAACTTTTAAATTCATACATAGAAGATAGTAGTTTGCATTCTCTACTTAACTCTTCTAATGAATTATTATTTCATTGCGAATATTGATTTAAAATTTGTTGTCTATTGTATTCTATTAGATTTTTCCTGTTGAAGACTAATGGTAATTTTTTGTATATTATCTTAGTCATAATATTCTTTCTTGGGCTAGTTGAGCTCACCCTTTTCCTTTTTGTTCCATTTTTCTTCTCGGGAGGCGAGAATATAGCGAAATGCAATTAGGGTATGGAATGAAGGTTTTAGAAAGGATTGTTTAGTAGTCCTCACCATTTTGTAAAATAATGTATCAATAAATGTGATGAGGATTTATTTGAGTATAGATATTGTCTAGAAGATAATATTTGTATTCAAACTCACAGTTTTACTGTTGTAATAATAAAGTTGTAGTTGTTTCTGTACCATGTATTGACAACTCAGAATAGGTGATGTATACCTATTTTGGGGGCGTCACATTTAATCTCCAGAGTAATATTCATAAATCAACTATAATTTGGTTAGAAAAAAAAACCAATTTTGTAGTGAATAGTACCCGTGAATAGTAACTCGTGAATAGTAACTCATGAATAGTAACCCTGACACAAAAAGGTAGAAATTCCACAATAAAATCTATACCAATATTTCGGTATAATGATATTGAAAGAATAACATTTCTTAAACTTATAAATAATTTATTTTAATTGTTTACACTTTACTAAATAATGCATTTAATCATCATAAAATGCCAAACTTATAAGATTTCATCACTAATAACCAAAACCCTCATCAAAAATCTGCATATACCACATATATAATTCTCAATCCATAAAATCATATTTTCCAATTTTCTTCCTTCACATAACATATTTAACTCATTTATTCATAACTAGTCCATTTTTATGAAAAATACCAAATCAGTTCCAAAAATATTTCTTTTTTGGTATTTAGTAGAATATAGTCCCATATTGAACATATATTTTTCTTAGAATTTTTAAAATTCATTTACTATTTTTCATATGGCTAAAACCGCGAATATTTAGACATTTATCATAAATTGTACTTTTATCCAAAAATTCTGAAATTCACAGAAGTACACTGATATTATATAGATGTACTCCCAATAAAAATTTCATCAATTTTGGAGTTAACCATAAGGAGTTATAAGGCGTTACTTTTAAAATAGTCTTTTCTCATAAATTTCATAACTCTTAATCTATACATCCAAAAATCACCATTTTTGGACACAATTAATAAAACTCATCAACATATCATTTTAAATTTTTCCAGAATTTTCTGAAGGTTAGAAGAAGTACAAACTGAAAAACATAATAACCCTTAAAATCCCTTACTACCTTACCTCAAAAGAGCAGCACTTCTGACTGAATATCGGATATGACACTGAAGAAAACTTGCACTGATGAATATCAACTCACCAAGTATCTAAATACTCACAAAATACACTCAATAATCTAGAGAGAGAAAGAGAGAAAGCTTATGTTTCTAGTGTGATTTTCAATTCTAACTTAGCCCTCTATTTATAGGAAAATTTTAGCAGACTTGACCTGCAACCTGATGGCTTTACCTGCTACTATTCCCACCCACCACATTTGAAATAAAATTCAGCACATTTCTTCACCAACCACAAGTGGGGTCCACTTATTCTAGAATTTTCCACCAAAATGATAAATTCAGATACTTGATAATTTACGAACACCAGTCACCTCTTAAAATTCATAACAAATCATACGTTCATTTTAACGGTTCAAAATTTGTGGACATATACTCAACTTATATATGTATAACATACCCAAAAATTACCATTAATCCAATGATCGGATTAAAAATTATAACCCCATGATATATATCTCAAAACACTTTGGTTTAATTTTAATACCTTCATTCAAACAAAAATCTTGATAAAATACCTCAACATTAATTCTTTCATTTATAACCACATAAATAAATTCATCATTTATATCCACATCAAATAAATATTTCCTTATTATATAAATCAATAATTAATTATTCACAAATAATATTACGAATCACAATTATGACAATCGAGGGTAGTTCTCGGAAAGAGGGGCTTTCCAATAAGAGTTTCTCCTCATTCTTTGGCCGCAATTAGGTGACCAAACACATTCTTGATAGAACTTTCTAGACATTGCCAATAATGCTATCTAATAATATTATTCAAATAATATGAATTATTGATCGATAATGGAGATCTTGTCGTGTGATAATTATTGAAACAACAATAATATAAAATATCAACGTAGCAATTATTGAATCAATAAAATAAAATATTGAACAAGAATTCTTGTAATAATTATTGATTAGTGCCTTCTCACGTAAGAATCAATAATTTAAAAATCTTGCAAAACCGGTAATGCTTCGCGGCAACAACGCCAGTATTACTTTACTTACCCACCTAGTATTCCAACAGTGTTAACGGTAACGATTACGCCGTTATTTATAAAAACTCAAATTTGTCGTTATCTTTATCCGAGCGCTTATCCGTTATATGAGGCCCACAAATGATTGCGTAAATCGTGATTTAATATTCCCCGCGAAAGAATATTCCACGACCAAACGAATATTCCCCAACAAAAATGAATATTTTATAACCATTTGCGTATTTTGAAAAAATTCATATATCACCCTTAACTTTAACCTTTTATCAATTTAACCATTTACTAAATGGGAAAATTGAATACTTTTATTTCATAAAATTTGGGGTCTTCTGATTGTTCTTTATCTGATTGCAAGTTCCTTGACACTATATCCAAAGATTCGATCGTAAGTCTCTTTTTTTTTGCGAGGTAAGGGATATTATTTCTTCAATATCATTATGCCAAAATATTGGTTGGAACTTTTTATCAAATTTGGAACTTTTTCATGTCAGGGTTACTATTCACGAGTTACTATTCATGAGTTACTATTCATGAGTTACTATTCACGAGTTACTATTCACGAAGCATGATGATTTTTTTTGTGAAATTTCTATCTTTTAGTATCGGAGTCACTATTCACGTATACGACACTATTCACGAATAAGGCACTATTCACAGAAAAAATTAAATTTTTGTTTTTCGTCCAAAATATCTATTATGGATACTAGCTTTGATTGTATCCATGTTTTGATCATTCTTGAATTTTACTCCATTATGATTATTTATGAGGTATTTTTGGACATGGAATAGCTGAAATACGAATCCTTATTATTTATTCTTTTGTTTCACTGGATTCGTTTTCTTTAAAATATTTTTCATCATCCTCAGTCCTAAATGATGATATAACTGAATATTTTTGGCTTGTAGTGCAAAGATGAATGATTTTATAATGAATATCTTTGGCCCGTAGTGCAAAGATGAACAGGTGTTTAGATGAACATGACCAACTAATGAATATCTTTGGCTCGTAGTGCAAAGATGAACAGGTGTTGAGATGAACATGACCAACTGATGAATATCTTTGGCCTGTAGTGCAAAGATGACTATTTGATTCAAGATGTATATTGATTGATGTTACAGGGATAAAATATCGATGATGGACTTTTAAATTCATAGATGATAGTAGATTTCATTCTCTACTTAACTCTTCTAATGAATTGTTGTTTTCGCTGCAGTTGTTGATCTAAAACTTGTTGTCTATTGTATTCTATCAGATTTTTCCCTATTGAAGAGTAAGGATAATTTGTTGTACATTATCTTAGTCATAATATTTTTTACTGGGCTAGTTGAGCTCACCCTTTTCCTTTTTGTTCCATTTTTCTTCTCAGGAGACGAAAATATAGCGGGAACTAGTCGGGGTGTGGAGTAATGGTTCAAGACAGTTGTTTTAGTACTCCTCACTATTTTGTAAAATAGTGTATTAATAATTGTAATGAGGACTTATTTGAGTGTGGATATTGTCTAGAAGACAATATTTATATTTAAACTCACAGTTTATGTGTTGTCGTATTTTGCACGACAATTATATTAATGAAGTTGTAGTTGTTTCTGTACCATGTATTTGACGACTCAGAATGGGTGATGTATACCTATTTTGGGGGCGTCAAAGTCCATATGATAGAAGAATTGAAAGACTACCTCATAAATTGATATCATATAGATTAAATATAGTTCATGGTATATAATCCACCTTTCTAAGATGATCTAACACACAATTTTGTCTTGTTTTATATTTATTTCTGAAGAGTATTATCAGTATTATTATGTAACTAATTAAAAATAGTCCATCTCGTAAAATATGATTCAAGTACAAAAGAGATTTGTCTTATAAAATATGGCTTAAGCATATTAAAATGTTATATAAAAATGGTTTTGTTCTCAAAAGCGTATTAATATGTATGGACACAATAAAATGTATTTATTATTTTCTCTTCTATTTTTTTTTGGATTTGCATAAGAATATATTTAATTAAAATATTCTTATAACTTTCTTATAAAAATATTTTTATCAAAATCTTTAAATTTAGAAATATTTTATGGCATCACTACTAGGGTTGTTCATTTTTTTTGATTTTTCGGTTTTTCGAACCTATTTGGTTCGATATATAAAAAAGAGCTGGTCCTGGGTTAAATTTACAAAAAATGATATATCTGGATTTTTCTGATATGAGTTTTGATTCGGCGTTTTTATGGTTCGGTAAAAAAAGGAACCCCAGATTCTATCTGGAATTTTTATTTTTTTATTATTAATAATTTATTATTAATAATAATAATAAATAATGATTATAATAATAAAAATAATGATTATAATAATAAAAATAATGATTATAATAATAAAATAATAATAATAATAATAAAATAATAAAAAATAATAATTATATTAATTTTCGATAAAAATGCGATCAAAGGCAAATTACCTGGGATTGATATCTTGGTCCAACCGATGCAAATATCGGTATTAAGATTTGGGCGATTTCGATTTCGGTTCGGTTCGGTACCGGTCCGGTTCGGTCCGATAAAAACCGGTTGAACACCCCTAATCACTACCCACTACTCCACTCTACTAAACAAATATTGTCTCTGTCCTCAAAAAATATCTTAAATATATTGACGCCCCAAAATAGGTATACATCACCTATTCTCGAGTTGTCAATACATACATGGTATGTAAACAACTACAACTTTATTATTACAACAAGAAAAAGCTGAGTTTGAATACAAATATTATCTTCTGTAGACAATATCTATACTCAAATAAATCCTCATCACATTTATTGATACATTATTTTACAAAATGGTGAGGACTACTAAACAATCCTTTCTAAAACCTTCATTCCATACCCCGACTGCATTTCGCTATATTCTCGCCTCCCGAGAAAAATGGAACAAAAGGAAAAGGGTGAGCTCAACTAGCTCAAGAAAGAATATTATGACTAAGATAATATACAACAAATTATCGTTAGTCTTCAACAGGAAAAATATAATAGAATACAATAGACAACAAATTTTAAATCAATATTCGCAATGAAATAATAATTCATTAGAAGAGTTAAGTAGAGAATGCAAACTACTATCTTCTATGTATGAATTTAAAAGTTCATCGCTATCTTTTATCCCCGTAACATCAATCAATATACATCTGAATCAAATATTCATCTTTGCACTACAGCCAAAGATATTCATCACCTTGGTCATGTTCATTTAAACACTGCTCATCTTTGCACTACGGCCAAAGATATTCTTCAGAAATCATTCATCTTTGCACTACAAAGCCAAAGATATTCTTTAAGAAATCATTCATCTTTGCACTACAGGCCAAAGATATTCAATAATATCATCATTTAAGACTGAGGATGATGAAAAATATTTTTTTTTAAGAAACGAATCCAGTGAAACAAAATGACAAGGATTAAGGATTAAGGATTCGTACTTGGTTTTATCCACGCCCAAAAATACCTCAAAAATAATCATAGTGGTGTAAAATTCAAGAATGATCAAAACATGGATACAATCGAGTTAGTATCCGTAATAGATGTTTTGACGAAAAGAAGAAATTTTATTTTTCTATGAATAGTACCAGATACGTGAATAGTGTCAGATACGTGAATACGTACGTGAATAGTAACTCTGGACACCAAAAGATAGAAATTCCACAAAAACATCTTCACGCTTCATGAATAGTATTTGTGAATAAGAACTCGTGAATAAGAATCTCGCTTGAATAGAATCGTGAATAGTAACTCATGAATAAGAACCCATGAATAGTAACCCCACATGAAAAAGTTCCAAATTTGATAAAACTTCAGATCAACATTTCAAAGATAATGATATTGAAGAAATAATATCATTACGAAAAAATAATATATCCCTTACCTCGAAAGATCAAGACTTTAGCTAGTAAAACACACCATATATAGGCTATGACTTGAACTTGCACCGTATAGCAATACTCAAAGTATACTCAAAATACTCACAAGAATACGCCGATAATATAGAGAGAAAAAACTTCAGCTTCGTGTGATTTTCAATTCTAACCCAAGACCCTATTTATAGAAAATGCTTAGAACACCAAAGCGTAAAATTTAATAAAATAATAATATAATTAAACAAATTCAAGCCCACCTTAGACCAACTGAATTCAGCACATTTATATCACATGTGGGATTGCAAAAAACGTTTTTCTTAAATAAAACAATTAAAACTTCCAAAATTAATTATTTCGTAAACTTCGTAACTTCAATAATTCATAATAAATAGCCCTTTCATCAGAAAAATTCGAATCTCGCGAGTTTTTATAGGAAATTCAATTCTCTACAACTTTTCAGAAGAAAGTTTTTCCAAATTCCAAATGGAAATTGACCAAATCCACAAACCAAGCGATTTTACAAAGCTATAATCAAATTTCAACCAATAAATGGGGTCCAATTTACATGTTTAACATGTTTTAAACATTTATTGCAACAAAAATACTCTTCCTCCTCGTGATACTCATATATCCCACATTCGCTGTAAAAATATCACCGTTAATATATTATTAAAATAATATATTTAAATGAATTATTTTATCGTAAAAAGATAAAATATTAATTTTCAACAATTGTCATTTTAAAAATTTTCTCCATCTATATCCACATAAAATCAATATTTTCCTCATCATATAAATCAATAATTAATTATTCACAAATAATATTACAGAATCACAATATCGACAACCGTGCGCTTCCTGTGAAAGAGGGGCTTCCAATAAGAATTTCTTCTTCTCGGCACAAAATTAGTGTGACCAAACCTCTCCTTAGATGTAACTTTCTAGACATTGCCAATAATGTTATCTAATAATATTATTCAGATAATATGAATTATTGCTTCGATAATGAAAAATACGTAATGACAATTATCAAAACAACAAAGAATATAAAATATCAACGCAAAGAATTATTAACTCAATAAAATATATCGAATAAGAATTATCGTAACCATTATCGAGTAAGTGCCTTCACGTAAGAATCAATAATTGGTGCAATACCGTGTGCAACCGCTCAACAACGCCAGATAGTGTGTTTTAACCACCGGGTATTCCAACAAGATAATCTGAAACAACTACGCCAAGTTATTTAAAAACAACTTATATTTGTCGCTTTCTTCATCCAATCGCTTTCATGGGGCCCACACATGGTCATTTACGGACCAGTGCATTTAATATTCCCCGACAAGATTTAATATTCCACGACCAAACGAATATTCCCCGACTATAATGAATATTTTATAACCACTTGCTTATTTTGAAATATTTATGATTTAACCCTTAACTATCCACATTAATCAAATCAACCCTTACTATTTCAAAATAATAAATAAAGGAAATTCCTTTTATTTAAAAATTTCTGGGTCTTACAACCTCCCCTCCTATGAAATTTCGTCCTCGAAATCGACGACGTACGATTCTGTGTTTCAAAAGGTGAGGATACCTCGCTTTCATTTCCGCTTCCAATTCCCGTGTCATTTCTCTATAAGATGATTCCTCCACAAAACTTTAACTTGTGGTATGACCTTTTCATGCAGTAGGACATGCTCCTTCCTATCCAAGATCTTGACAGTACCTCCTCATACGTTAAGTCTTCTATTATCTCGTCCTGGCTTCTAACTCAATAACGTGGTTCGGTCTTTCACATATTTACGGCATACGATATGTGAAACACATTATGAACACGAGACATACTTTGAGGTAACGCAAGTCTATAGGCTACATTTCCTACTCGGTCAAGAATTTGAAATGGACCAATAAATCGTGGATCGAGCTTTCTCTCTTCCCAAATCTTGTAACTCCTTCCATGGAGCAACTCGCAACAATACATGATCCCCTACATTAAATTCCACGCCCTTTCGATGAAGATCCGCATAACTCTTTTGTCGATCTTGTGCCGCTTTGTATACGCTGGTCGAATCATTTGATCTTTTCTTTGTAGTCATACGTATTAACTTCGGGTCCCAACAATGTTGCTTCACCCACCTCATCCCAACATATCGAGAACGACATTTTCGGCCCATATAATGCTTCAATGGAGCCACACCTATACTTGCCTCGATAACTGTTGTTGTAGGAGAATTCCACCAATGGTAAATACTTATCCCAACTACCCTTGAAGTCTAGGACACGTAGTCTTAATAGATCTTCAAGAGTTTGAATAGTCCTCTCGATTGTCCGTCTGCTTGGGGATGGTATGTCAACTAAATCGCAAACTGCGCTCCATAGCTTTTTGCAAGCTAACCCAAAATCTTGAAGTGAATCTTGGGTCACGATCCAAAACTATGGATACAGTATGCCATGCAACCTCACAATCTCATTCACGCATATACTAGCAAGACGACGCTCAAGGAATAAGTCTCCCGTGACGGCAAGAAATGAGCGTAGACTTGGTTAATCTATCAACAATAACCCAAATAGATTGATGCCTTGAGAAACCGTAGGAAGACCCGTAACGAAATCCATAGTAATGTGTTCCCACTTCCATTCCGGAATCTCAAGTGGTTGCAACGGACCCTTAGGTACAAGATGCTCCGCCTTTACACGCTAAGCAAGTTAAACACATCGAGATAAACTTTGCAATCTCTCTCTTCATATTGTTCCACCAAAATGTATGTCAAGATCACGATACATTTTAGTACTTCCAGATGGATTGCAAATGGCGATTGTGTGCCTCCATCATAATCTTGTACTTCAAATCGAGTCGTTAGGAACACAAAGTCTAGAGTGGACTCAAGTATTCCTTCTTCATCAATTCTCGCTTCTAATAGCTCCTTCTTGTACTTTCTTCTTCATACGATCACCCGGCCTGGGCTTGAGCAACCTTAACTTTTTCTATTAAAGTCGGCTCTACGCGATACTTGACATCATCGCACTCGCTCCTCAAGATATGATCTTCTACTCAATGCGCCACCACCACGCTCGCTTTACCGTGATGGTATCAATAGTGTGGTCGTAGTCTTTCAATAGCTCGAGCCAACGTCACCGCCGCATGTTGAGTTCTTTTTTTGAGTGAAGAAATATTTAAGGCTTTTATGGTCCTAATATATCTCCACTTTCTCCCCATATAGATAGTGCCTCCATATTTTAAGCGCGAAACGATCATCACGCCGCTACTCTAGATCACGAGTAGGATAATTCCTCTCATACTCTTTTAAGTTGTCGCGAGGCATAGGCTATGACTTTCCCACGCCAGATGAGAACACATCCTAACCCTTTGCTCAAGCATCACCAGAGATAACAAATCCATCCGAACCAGATGGTATTGTTAGAACAAAATAAATAAGTCTCCTCTTAAGCTCTTGGAAACTTTTCTCGCATTCTTCGCTCCAAACGAATTTTGTATCCTTCCGAGTTAATGAAGTTAATGGAGTAGCGATTCGAGAAAACCCTTCCACGAATCTCCGATAATAACCAAATAAGCCCAAAAGCTACGTGATTTCAACAACCGACTTCGGCTGTTCCCCAACTTCAGATTGCTTCAATCTTCACGGATCAACAGATACTCCATGTTTCGACACCACGCGCCCAAGGAATGCTACTTCCTCGCCGTAACTCGCATTTCTTCAATTTGGCATATAGTTGGTTTTCACGAAGCCTTTGAGTACCAAATTTCAAATGGTGCTCATGATCTTCACTACTTTTGGAATATATGAGGATGTCATCAATAAAGACAACAACGAATCGATCCAAATATTCCTTGAATACTCGGTTCATCATATCCATGAAAGCCGCAGGAGCATTAGTTAGTCCGAAAGACATGACTAAGAATTCATAATGCCCATACCGAAGTTCAAGGCGCCTTTGAATATCCTCGCCTAATCTTCACCGATGATATCCGTAATCGAAGATCGATTTTTGAAAAAGAATTGTGCCCTTTGCAATCGGTCAAACAAGTCATCAATACGAGGTAGAGGATACCTATTCTTGATGGTGACATGGTTCAATTCCCGAGATAGTCAATACAAAGTCGCATACTCCCGCTTTTCTTCTTTTTACAAATAAAACAGAGCACCCCAAGGAGATGTACTAGATCTAATGAAACCAATGTCCAACAATTCCTCGTAGTTGACCTTTAACTCCCGGGTTCAATAGAGCCATTCGATATGGGTTTTAGAAATGGGCTTTGTACTGTGTTCAAGATCAATAAAGAATTCAACTTCACGCTCGGGGTGTAGACCGAAGTTCTTCTGAAAATACGCCGAAAGTCAATAACAACAGAATATTATTCAAATTTGACGTGTCTTTATTCAAATCCATAACATGGGCTAAGAAAGCTTGACATCCGCTTTTTAATAAACGAATAGCTTTATGATTAGATATGACAAAGGATCGATTTTAATGGTTTAGTTGCTTGAATTGCATAAACAGTCAAGTTAGAATATGAAAACTAACAACCTTACGAAAATAATCAATTTTGGCATGATGAGTAGTTAACCAATCAATCCCTAAAATCACATCAAAAGCAAGTATCTTTAAAGAGATAAGGTCAACAGTAAGGTAATGGTGCCAACTTGAATCAAACAAGATTTATAAACAAAGGATGTGATGAAAGTTTCTCCCAAACTGAGTTTCCACAGATAGTCAAAGTCTAATTTCTCCTGAGTCAAGTTTAAACGCTGAGCACATGCAGAGAGATAAATGAATGGGTAAAGACCCCAGATTAAGTAAGGTATAAACTTCGCAAGAATTTATAAATAGCTTACCCGTGATCACCTCGCTTGTTTCTCGATTATGACCAAATACAACAAACGCTTCTTCCTAATCGCTGACTTTGACTTTTTTCGACGATACTTTTTGAGTCACCGTCCCCCCACCGAACTAGGTTTCGCCATCGCATAATCTCGAAAGCGATATGTCCTTCCTTTCCACAATTATAGCATACCTTGAACTGCTGTGGGCGCTTGACCGATATGTCCTCTTTTCCGTGATTTGTAGAATATACGACGGTGGTCGCTTCTCCTCCCTTAGAACCAATTGTCACGCCAGACTGCCATCTTCACATAGTCGCTGTTAAATCTCCTCTTTTTAAAATCTCCTCCCGACTCGCTTTCTTCTATTTTCATGGCCATGATTACCACCAGAGTGGTTACCATTTCGTCCGTTTGCTTTCTTTCTCCGCAGTTATCATTATTCTGCTGATCGCTATCTCCGATACGATCCTCGTCAGGGTCCTCAATTGACCGCATTTCGTTATCTCGCTTCTAATAATTGAGCCCTCATACAACATCCGAATAAAGAGAAAATTTATGAGAAATGAGATATCGACGACGCCGTTTTCAAACCTCTAAGAAACATCCACGCCATAACGCTCCTCATTCTCCACCAAATGAGGTGCAAACTCGATAACTCGCAAACTTTGCCTCGCATCGAGACACCGCCATGTTGTTTTGTTCCAATCGATGAACTCCACTTCCTTCATACGACGTAACACTTTCGTGAAAGTATTTGTCATTAAATAGCTTCAAACGCCTCCCAAGACATGCCGAAAAGGCCGGATGGTACGCTTACGCATCCCACCAGAGAGTCCGCTTCGCCACTTTAACATAAAGGTGGCGAATGGAACCTTCGTTCTCCGCGCATCCCAAGACATCGAATATCTTGGTAATTTGTTTGACCCATGTTTCCGCCATGATCGGATCTCGCTTTCCTTAAATTCGTGGTCCCAACTCTTTGAATCGCTTGTCGTGACAACCCGTGAATTGCTATCATTTCCTCCTCAGATTTTGAACACGAAGTTTCTCGTTCGATTTTGCATGAACTGCAAAAAAACTTCTAAACATCCCCTCGCTCATCATCTCGCTTCAATGGTGTTGTTCACAGAGGAACATTGCCACCATCAGACGCTTCTCCTCGTTGGTGAGTACAGCATCTCCACTGGTCTCATTTCCATTGTTAATATTCTCAATGACATTCTCAAATACCGCTATAAAACAAGGGTTAATTAAGGAAATCAATATATCACATAATATCCCTATATATCGACTAACTAACAAATAAGCTTAGGTAGGACACACTAGCGAAGGATTTACTCGCCTCTCCCTCCTAGTTCTATTCTATTCCCCATCTCCGCCAGAGATCATATCCCTAAGCTCGATACCAATCATGACCCTCATGGTGCTTCAACCACAAAGACCTCACAATGGTACCTATATCGGTTTGCCATCAGAAATCCAAGCGTCCCCTACGGAGAGTCCGCTTTTGCATCCCCCATAAACAGAAGTCACCAAATGAGAGGCTCGGGGCTCTTTTATTTATAACTCGATACTAACTGACGCCCCCAAAATAGGTATACATCACCTATTCGAGTTGTCAATACATGGTACGTAAACAACTACAACTTTATTATTACAACAAGAAACTGTGAGTTTGAATACAAATATTATCTTCTGCATAATATCTATACTCAAATAAATCCTCATCACATTTATCGATACATTATTTTACAAAATGGTGAGGACTACTAAACAATCCTTTCTAAAACCTTCATTCCATACCCCACTGCACTCGCTATATTCTCGCCTCCCGAGAAAAATGGAACAAAAGGAAAAGGGTGAGCTCAACTAGCTCAAGAAAGAATATTATGACTAAGATAATATACAACAAATTATCGTTAGTCTTCAACAGGAAAAATATAATAGAATACAATAGACAACAAATTTTAAATCAATATTCGCAATGAAATAATAATTCATTAGAAGAGTTAAGTAGAGAATGCAAACTACTATCTTCTATGTATGAATTTAAAAGTTCATCGCTCATCTTTTATCCCCGTAACATCAATCAATATACATCCGAATCAAATATTCATCTTTGCACTACAGCCAAAGATATTCATCACCGGTCATGTTCATTTAAACACTGCTCATCTTCAGACTACGGCCAAAGATATTCTTCAGAATCATTCATCTCAGCACCACAAAAGCCAAAGATATTCTTAAGAAATCATTCATCTTTGCACTACAGCCAAAGATATTCCATAATATCATCATTTAAGACCGAGGATGATGAAAAATATTTTTTTTAAAAGAAACGAATCCAAAGGAAACAAAATGACAAGGATTAAGGATTAAGGATTCGTATTGGTTTTATCCACGCCCAAAAATACCTCAAAAATAATCATAGTGGTGTAAAATTCAAGAATGATCAAAACATGGATACAATCGAAGTTAGTATCCGTATAGATGTTTTGACGAAAAGAAGAAATTTTATTTTTCTATGAATAAGACATCAGATATCGTGAATAAGTGCCAGATATCGTGAATAAAGGCCGTATAACGTGAATAGTAACTCCTACACCAAAAGATAGAAATTCCACAAAAACATCTTTCACGCTTTCATGAATAGTACTTTCGTGAATAAGAACTCGTGAATAAGAATCATGAATAAGAACTCGTGAATAAGAACTCATGAATAAGAACCCATGAATAGTAACCCCACATGAAAAAGTTCCAAATTTGATAAAACTTCAGATCAACATTTCAAAGATAATGATATCAAGAAATAATATCATTACGAAAAAAATAATATTCCTTACCTCGAAAGATCAAGATTTCTAAATAGAATAACCGTGATATATAGGTCAATGATTGACTTGCACCGCCTAGCAATACTCAAAGTATACTCAAAATACTCACAAGAATACGCCGATAATATAGAGAGAAAAACTTCAGCTTCAAAAGTGTGATTTTCAATTCTAACCCAAGACCCTATTTATAGGAAAATGCTTGAAACACCAAAAGTTAAAAATTTAATAAAATAATAATATAATTAAACAAATTCAAGCCCACCTTAGACCAACTGAATTCAGCACATTTATATCACATGTGGGATTGCAAAAATCGTTTTTCTTAAATAAAACAATTAAAACTTCCAAAATTAATTATTTCGAACTTCGTAACTTCAATAATTCATAATAAATAGCCCTTTCATCGTAAAAATTCAATCTCGCGTGTTTTTATAGGAAATTCAATTCTCTACAACTTTTCGTAAGAAAGTTTTTCCAAATTCCAAATGAAAATTCGACCAAATCCACAAACGGGCGATTTTACAAAGCTATAATCAAATTTCAATAATAAATGGGGTCCAATTTACATGTTTAACATGTTTTAAACATTTATCGCAAATAAAATACTTTCCTCCCTCAGATACTCATATATCCCACATTCGTTGTAAAATATCACCGTTAATATATTATTAAAATAATATATTTAAATGAATTATTTTATCGTAAAAAGATAAAATATTAATTTTCAACAATTGTCATTTTAAAAATTTTCTCCATCTATATCCACATAAAATCAATATTTTCTCATCATATAAATCAATAATTAATTATTCACAAATAATATTACAGTAATCACAATATCGACAACCAGCAGCTCCTCAGAAAGAGGGGCTTTCCAATAAGAATTTCTTCATCACAAAGCAATTAGGTGACCAAACCTCTCCTGTATGTAACTTTCTAGACATTGCCAAATAATGTTATCTAATAATATTATTCGTATAATATGAATTATTGCTTCGATAATGAAAAATACTATAAATAATTACAATTATCAAACAATGAATATAAAATATCAACGCAAAGAATTATTAACTCAATAAAATATCAATAAAGAATTATCGTAACCATTATCGAGTAGTGCTTTCACGTAAGAATCAATAATTGGTGCAATACTGCGTGCAGTGCTACGCTTTCAACAACGCCAGACAGTGTGTTTTTAACCACCCAAGTATTCCAACAAAGATAATCTGCAATAACTACGCCAGCTATTTAAAAACAACTTATATTTGTCTGCTTTCTTCATCCAATCGCTCACATGGGCCCATACATACATACGTACTGTCAGCATTTAATATTCCCCGACAAAGATTTAATATTCCACGACCAAACTAATATTCCCCAATATAATGAATATTTTATAACCACTTCTTATTTTGAAATATTTGCGTATTTAACCCTTAACTATCCACATTAATCAAATCAACCCTTACTATTTCAAAATAATAAATAAAAGAAATTCCTTTTATTTAAAATTTTGGTCAAAAACATGGAAATGACATTTGACTTCTACCATGGAGTAATTACCGGAATTACCAGAGATTCCTAATATATAGTGGCCAATTCTGTGGTCAATACCATCAAATCCAATTTAGGGCTTTCTTTTTTCATTCATTTTTCACAAGACAAGATAAATACATCTCTCCGTTCCCATTTCAATCTCGCTTGTTTTCTCTCTCCTTCTCCGATCAGGTACGGCAGTTTTAGATTGTAATGGTATTTTATTATTTTATTCAATTGTATTGTATTGATTAATCGAAATCGATCGTTATCTTTTTCATTTTTCCTTGATCTGTCCTTTGGATTTCTTATTATGGTTGTTGTTTGTTTGGTGTAATTGAATTGTTAATTTTGTTCATTTACGCTATCTGTATTATACATATATTCAGATTACATAATTTTGTTGGACAATTACCATCTTTATTTCAGTTCATGTTCTGTTGAATTTGCCCCCTTTTGATCTTTGTATATGCCTTCATGGTATTTATTGTATTGTTTTTTAAGGGTTTCTGTATGCCTCCATGCAAACTTTGATTTTTATTTGTATTTGTTTATCATGTTCAATGAATGGATGATGTATTTTCTGTTATGGGTATAAGTATAATTTTTCTTTATTGGTTTTCATTTCTTAGGATTTGTAGTCAGCAATTTGCATTGAAATAGTAATTTAGTCAAGCTGATAACACAATGACTGTTATTAGATGTAAGATCTAGTTAATCCATTTACTTGCAGGCATACACATGTGCATGCACGCGCGCGCACACAAACACACATAATGACATCGGTGCGGGGACCCTGCATGTGAAGGAAAGAAATTAGGAATTCATCAAGATGAAATGAAAAAGTTGTGTTGGACAATTAGATAAAAAGATATGCCATTTTAAAAAGCTGAAATTTTGGGTTGGTACTGAAAGCATGCAACTTGCATAAAGCACCAAAATTTACTGATCTTTTATAGAATTCTAGGATATTTGTGATAATTAGGATCCGCTTTTGATTATTTGTTTGAAGAGAACCGAAGAGGGTACCATGTCAGGAATTGGGTTTAATCAGAGGTGAGGATTTAATTTTTATTTCAGCATGACAATGTTAGTATACCTTTTCATGCAAGAACAAGCAAGAAAGAGATCAAAGTGATAATTAATTTGGTGGCATAGGTAGTCCTTCAGGAAGCTTCATCACTTCTTAGGAGTTTGCTATGATGTGTGTGAAGGTTATATACATCTAAGATCTCTTTAAGAGTTGGGAAGATTCTTGGGAATTTTACTTGTTTGGATCTGTATTATGATATTTGAACCCCAAATTTAATTATAAAAAAATGATTTCGTTGTCCAAATAATTGGAGACCATTAACTGCAGATTTTGATTCATTTTTTTTCCTGCAAGTTTCTCTATATTTATCTTATACTAGCTGTTGGTTAATAGCTAATGGATTACTGATTTTTCGGTTCAGCTGTGTGTGTTTCTGATAAAAGGAAAAAAGTAATATCTTTCGGTACTTTGTTACGTCAATACTAGAAGCCAAGGTTCATGTCTGAGCTTGACATCCAGGTCCCTACAACCTTCGGTACGTTTTTTGAAGCTCTATTCATGTATCCCGTCTTTAAAGGCAAAAAGTTTCTTGTTTCTATTGCTTGTTGGCTGCTATTTGTTATAATATCAGAATCATTGGTCTCAGCCTTTTGCTCTCTAATGATAGATACAATTTTTTAGCTTTACTATGATATAAGATCCTGTAATTGAAGCCATAGAAGCACCAAAGTTTTAAGCTCGGGATAGAAAATGATTTTTTAGTATCGTTAATGTGTTTGAAGCTGCCTACGAAATTTAATATCACCACTCTGAAGGATGTGTTTCCTGCCTGCCTTATGTTTTTTCGTGTGTTTCTCTTCGTTGAAAATCTGAATGGAGTTTTATATTTGTTCTATGGATGATGGATGATGGTATGGACAGATCCCTTTGCTGAGGCAAATGCTGAGGACTCGAGTGCTGGGTCAAAGGAATACGTGCATATCCGTATACAGCAGCGCAATGGTAGGAAAAGCCTGACAACTGTCCAAGGTTTGAAGAAAGAATTCAGCTATAGTAAGATTCTTAAGGACCTTAAGAAGGAGTTTTGCTGTAATGGTACTGTAGTCCAAGACCCTGAGCTGGGCAAGGTGGGCTTGTTCTGCTTCCCACGGGCTCTTTTTCTTTCCTTTAATCGTAATCATGTATACAATTCCTAAGAATTGTTTTATGGGTGCAGGTTATCCAACTTCAAGGTGATCAGCGGAAGAACGTCTCGACCTTCCTTGTTCAAGTAATTCTTCATACTGCATATTGTACAATATCCATTATTATATCTTTTTTTCTTCTTATATAATTTTTTTATGTATTTTTCATGTCAACAGGCTGGTATTGTGAAGAAGGAACACATCAAGATACATGGTTTTTAAGTTGTAGCGGTGGCAGCATATTAATCTGCCTGGCGTTGCAACTGCTGCTGTATCTAGGTGATATCATTAAGTGGTCTTATGTTAATAGTTCTGTTTCATGTAATATTGATAATCATAAAACTGTACTGTGGATTTCTTTTGGAGTTGTTTGGGTTAATGTATAATTGTCTAAATTTGTCAAGTCATTTGGCGGTCTAAGTTTAGATGCATTATGTGGAATTTGTGAGTGTCCTGAACCGGTTCTACATGTTGGTGCAAAATAGTATTTATAATTGCAATGAGAATAAGAGTTGCATTGTTTTTATATGCTCTTCTGTGTTCTTGTGTTTTATTATGTTCAGCCTTGGTTCAAACCTCAATCTTATACAAGAACAAGAGTACACCACCACAGCCAAGGCTGAATGAAAAGCAAAAGAGTTGCGGATTTGGCTCAGAAGTTACATTATAGATTTGGCTAGATTGGATTCAAGTAGCCTAGTACTACTAACCTTTCAATGGTGATGCCGTGATGGAACACCCCCAAAAAAAAAAAAAAATCTTGGAGAGAAGAAATATGTTAAGATATAATATGTAAATACCCGTATACTGAGCTTCCTTTTTCTTGTGATTTTCCCTTTCACAAGAAATTTGTTTCATCACTGAAAAAAGAGTACATAAAAGAAAGACACTTTTCTATCCAATCTACAAAAGAGTGCCTTCTGTAAAAAAATTAACCAAAAGAGTTGACAATGTCCTCGTCTATAAAAATAAAATTTTACTATTATATGCCATCATTATAAAAGTAAATACTAATTATATCTAGAAATAGACATGAAAAAAAAACTTATCTTGAAGTTCACAAATTTTGCAAATGAGACTTTGTAGAATAGAAAGTATATTTTTATTATACAATGAAATAAACGGATCCGATTAGCATATAGAGTTTTTTTTGGATCAGGATCCTCTATGAGGATTTCTTTGTGAGGATCTTGTGAGATTTTTACTGTGGGGTTGATAACACATCAAAAAAGAGATCCAATGGCTCACAATTATTATTTTTATCTGTGTATTAAAACGACGTCGTTTTGATAAGAATTTTTTTTTACAAATTGACAAAAAAAATTGAAGCCACCAAACGCAATTATTTTTACATATAATTATTTTAAATTTCTTAATTATTCTGTATATGATTTTTTATATATTTAATAACTTAGCTTGCTATTAATATTAGGATAACTACAAACTTGGCTAAAAAAATGAATAAATATATCGGTTATAATTATTGTTAATGTTTTCAATGTGACTTTAGTTATTTTTCGTTTATTATTGTTTTTGTTTGTTTATTTATATTATTACTTATTATTATTATAATAATTTGTATTTATCTGTTCCATAAAAAGAGTTTATTTTAGACCTTTATTATTTATATATTCATTTATATCTTTTTTTATTATTAATAATCGTTTTACTTTACCTCTCGTAATCCACTGCTCAACGGAGACGATCACCATCACAACTCAAATACTATTTTAAATGTATTCTTTTTTACTTTACTTCGTTTGTTTGGTAAAAGTAAACTGCAATTGGTGACTTCCAATTTTCTGTCAACTTGTAAAAAAAAATTCCTATCAAAACAACGTCGTTTTGATACACAGACAAAAAAAGAGTTGTGAACCATTGGATCTCTTTTTTGATGTGTTGTCAATCCCAAAACAAAATCCTCACATGATCCTCACAGAGAAATCCTCATAGAGGATCCGAATCCATTTTTTTATGATAAGATTGGTTAATTGACCAATAGAATGCTGACACACATAGAGCATATATAAAGTTGTCATCTCTTAACCATAAGATCATAGTTTTTGTTGCATTTGCTTATATCAAAAAGTGCATACGTTATTTTTGTCGTCTAGCGTCTCTTTTTGTGGACCAACACATGCAACATTTGCTATAACAAATGCAACAAAAGGCTACAAACTAAAATATGATCAAGTGTAACAACTTCATGAAATTTGGCTCCAATTTTTTTTTGATATTTTCACATTATTTTTTTAATATTTCTACACGTATGACCACATATTAGTCAATAAAAATTTGACACATCAATAAATTGTGAGCCATATGTGTGAAAATATCAAAAAATATGATGTGAAAATATCAATTTCGAAAAGAAAAAAAACTCACAGACACAACACGATTACCCTAATTCATAGTCCTTGCAATTCCCACCTCCACGCGCCACTAGTAGTCCTAGTTAGGGATGAACAAGTAACTAAATTAGAACCGAAATCGCACCAAAAATCGCATGAACCGCACCAATTAAAATCGCACTAACGGTTCCGGCGTATGTGGCGGTTTTAGGTGGGTTGAATAACCAAATTTACGGTTCTGGTTTGGTTATTAGCCAAAACCGCACACATAAAACCGAAACCGCACCATGTGTGTGTATGTATGTATTATATCTAGTAAGTTCTAAAGTTACTTTTCACTTGAACATGCTCAGAGAAAACCTCAGTCTTGCATTATCATTTTTTCACCAATTGAAAGAATATGGTTAGAGGTTATAGAGTCAAAAATTAAGCATTTAGATTTTAGAATTTCGGAATTATTTGATGCATTACTGTAGAGGCTTATAGCCGAGAGACCAAATTCGTTGATTCGAGCACTTTATGCATTGGTTAAGGTTTATGCTATAGTAGTAATAATCTAATATATTATTTTTCAAATTAGGTACAGTTAAGATTTTATTCTATAAGTCTTCCATGTAATATATAAGATAGAATTTCATATTATCTCCAGTATATACTTTTAATTTTTGGGAACTAGATAAACTTTCTTGTTTGTTATCGAATATATAGTCTCTGTTGTTTTATATAGCGCATGTTTTAGTTTCAAAGCATCATTCCTTTATTATAAACTAAAACTATTTTATGTGTCTCATTGTTCTATGATTTGATGGTGAATTTGACATGTTTGGCAGAAGGAGCTTCGTTTCTATGTTTGATGTAATTTTCATTGCCGATTCTGTCACTAAGTTAATTGTTCGATGTGAGCTCTGTGTTAAATTCTATTGAAGGCTTATATCTTTTTGTTGTTTCAATTAGTTTTGAAACCGAAACCACACCAATTAAAACCGCACCTCACAGTTTAAAATCGCACCACACCAATCATAAGCGATTTTGTGTGCGATTTCACCCCTAGTCCTAGTAGTAGTAGTCTGCATTAATTTAAAGTCTTCAACGGTCTTTTTTTCTGACAAATCTAAGGCCATTTGTAGACAAAAACAAAAATCCAACCATTCTTGCTGGAAAGTTAAAAGAGTGGTTGGGGGATGGGAAATGAAGAGTGGGTTGATCTCGATTAAATACTTTTAACACAAAAATCATTAAATAGAGTTGTAGTACTTATTTTCAAGTGGCACTAATTTATTAATATATCCCATTCCTCTGTTAAGTCTTTTATCATTGTTCATGTCAGTAAATAGTAATACCAATATATATATATATACACACACACTAGGCAGCTCCATGATCTCTGCACTACACATCACTACCAAGAAAAGCAATGAAAACTCCAATCTATTTATCAATTTATCTTCTCTTCCTAGTGAGTTTAGAGGGGGCAGCAGCAGCTGATCAAAATTTTGTACAGTGCCTTCTTGCTCCTCCTAATTATGTGGATGTCACTACCTCCAAAGTTGTTTACACTTCAAAAAACACTTCATACACATCAATCTTGAAATTTTCAATTCAAAATCTCCGATTTGCATCACCTGCAACCCCTAAACCTGCAGTCATTGTTCACCAACCGAAGATTTCCATATTCAGATAGCCCTTGGTTGCGCCAGGGACCATGGCGTGCAAGTTAGAATACGCGGAGGAGGTCATGACTTTGAGGGTCTTTCTTACACATCAAAAGTTCCATTCGTCGTGATTGATCTCATTAATTTTCGTAACATCACAGTTGATGCTGAAAATGGCACTGCCTGGGTTCAAGGTGGTGCAACTATTGGTGAATTGTATTACAGAATTGCGGAGAAAAGCAGCACTTTAGGCTTTCCTGGAGGTGTTTGGAGCACTATTGGTATTGGTGGATTCCTCGGTGGGGGAGGGTATGGCACGTTGAAACGAAAATATGGCCTTGGAGCCGATAATGTCATTGATATTCAGTTCATGGACAAAAATGGGAATATATATAATGACAAGCAGTCTATTGGCGAGGATGTGTTTTGGGCCATTAGAGAAGGAATAGCTTCTAGCTACGGAATTGTTCTAGCCTGGAAGATAAAGTTAGTTCCTGTGCCTACAATTGTAACTGTCTTTGAGGTTAAAAGGACATTAGAACAAAACGCAACCAACCTTGTTCATCGGTTTCAATATTTTGCCCCGAATACGGAGAGAAATCTATATGTAAGAGCCCTAATGACCCCTGTGAATTTAACTGCAGATGGTAAGAAAAAAACTGTACTAGTTTCTTTCCAAGCCTTGTTCCTTGGTCGGGCTAATGGACTACTACGTATTATGCAAAATGGCTTTCCCGAGTTAAGTTTGGTGAAAGAAAACTGCCTAGAAATGAGTTGGGCTAAATCTACACTCTGGTTTGCTGGGGATGTTGGTTTCCCCAAGGGAGAGTCACTCGAGGAATTGCTGAACAGAGATTTTCCTCCCAAGTTATATTTCAAGGGGAAATCAGATTATGTACAAGAGCCGATTTCCAAGAAAGGACTTGAAGGGATATGGGAAAGGCTAATCCAGCAAGAGGTAGGGGCAGCAAAGTTAGTGATGACACCATATGGTGGAAAGATGGATACAATCTCAGAGGCTGCAATTCCATTCCCACATAGAGCTGGGAACTTGTATATGTTGTTCCAAGGGGTATACTGGGAAGGAAAAACACCAGCTGTGACACAAAGGAGTCGCTTGAAATGGCTCAGAAGTTTATCGGCGTACTTAACTCCTTATGTTTCAAAGAATCCTAGACGTTCTTATGTGAACCATAATGATCTTGAGTTGGGAGTAGCCAACAAAACCTATGAAGAAGCAAGCATTTGGGGTACTAGATACTTCAAGAGTAATTTCAAGAGGTTGGTCCAAGTAAAGAACAAGATTGATGCTGAAAATTTCTTCTCGCATGAGCAAAGTATTCCTACTTTTTCGTCAGTATCCTAGATGTGGACTTCTTTTGGCTTTCATAGGGTTTATCATTGTTTAAAATGTTTGTAATTTCTCCATCACATGTTGTTTCCCCTAAATTATGTTGTTTTGATCTTCGGTTACGATATGCAATAAAATAAATTCCTACACGTAAGGATTGGATCTTGGAGTGCTTCATGCTCATCCATAGACTTCTATTTTCTATATCTAATCATATTGAATAAATATCCCAAGGGATTAATATATATATATATATATCATATAGTAATATAAATATATAGTAACATAAATGACATTTATAGATCTTATGATTGTCATGCAAAGCAATGAAAACTCCAATCTATTTATCTGTTTATCTTCTCTTCTTACTGTGAAAACTCCAATCTACTCAAAGTCAGCTTCTCATTTCAATTATAAAAAATAGTAATGAAGATCTACTCTTTTATATCCTCCTTTATGTCGTTCTTCGTCTATTTAAGCCGGAGCATTATTACCACATTTATTTTTTATAGACTCTCTCACATGAAAGTATAACTTACTTTATTCTCATATGAGAAAATATCATGTGAAAACATGTAAAAATATCAAATTCCATTAATCA
Organism: Panax quinquefolius; assembly: GCA_020205615.1. Taxonomy (NCBI): domain Eukaryota; kingdom Viridiplantae; phylum Streptophyta; class Magnoliopsida; order Apiales; family Araliaceae; genus Panax; species Panax quinquefolius. The sequence continues at coordinate 15,358,430 of CM035167.1, forward strand.
ATTTATATGAATGAAGTTTATCGTCTTTGCATGTGCATTTAATACACTATTGTTAAAAACGTTCAGGAAATGAAAAGGAAGCAAGATAGAAACTAGAAATGAAAGTGCCAACTCCTGTTATTACAGCTGGTATCTCTGACTTCAATTCAGTCTTAAACAGTATACAATGTGATCTTCAGCCAAAATGTCAACAATAGCAGCCCCCCTTTTTACTTTTTATTCAGTTCTATAACTTTGGGGATTCCCCATCTCCCAATTAAATATTCTAAGAAAGATTTACATCAAATTCAACACAAAAAACATTGATTACTATTTTTAAATTTTCAAGTGGCACTAAACCTTTTCTTATCTATGAAGTTTCTGAGTTTTATCTCCAGAAGTGCACCATAAATAGTAGCAGCACTTGACTTTATCTTCTGCACAAAATACAATTCACAATCAAAAGAAATGAAGACCCCAATCCCCCCTTCATTACTTTCATTTGCATATCTTATTCTCTTCACATTAACTTTGAAGGTACCACCTTCTTCAGCCGCTACGGACTTTGTTGAGTGCCTCATTGAGCCTCATTTTGTAGACATCACTACGTCCGAAATCGTTTACACACCAGACAACAGTTCATACACATCCATTTTCCAATCCTCAATTCAAAATCTCCGGTTCTCGTCACCCTCTACCCCTAAACCTCTAGCTATTGTTACACCAGTCGACGAAGCCCAAATACAAATAGTCCTAGGCTGTGTCAGAGATTTTTCTGTGCAGGTTAGGGTACGAGGAAACGGTCATGACACCGAGGGACTTTCTTACAAATCCCCCGTTCCATTTGTCATTATTGATCTCATGAATTTCCGTAATATCACTGTTGATGCTGTCAATGGCACAGCCTGGGTTCAAGCTGGTGCAACTGTTTCTGAAGTGTATTATAGAATTGCTGAGAAAACTAGCACTTATGGATTTCCAGGGGGTACTTGGTCCACAGTTGGAATTAGTGGATTCCTAAGTGGAGGAGGGTATGGCAATTTGATACGAAAGTATGGCCTTGGAGCCGATAATGTCATTGATATTCGGTTCATGGACAAAAATGGGAATATATATACTGACAAGCAGTCTATTGGTAAGGATGTCTTTTGGGCCATTAGAGGAGGAATAGCTTCTAGCTACGGAATTATTCTAGCCTGGAAGATAAAGTTAGTTCCTGTGCCTACAATTGTAACTGTCTTTGAGGTTAAAAGGACATTAGAACAAAACGCTACCAACCTTGTTCATCGGTTTCAATATTTTTCCCCGAATACTGAGAGAAATCTATATGTAAGAGCCCGAATGACCCCTGTGAATTTAACTGCAGATGGTAAGAAAAAAACTGTACTAGTTTCTTTCCAAGCCTTGTTCCTTGGTCGGGCTAATGGACTACTACGTGTTATGCAAAATGGCTTTCCCGAGTTAAGTTTGGTGAAAGAAAACGCCTAGAAATGAGTTGGGCTAAATCTACACTACAGTTTTGTTGGGGATGTTGGTTTCCCCAAGGAGAGTCACTCGAGGAGTTCTTTGAACGCAGATTTTCCTCCAAAGTTATATTTCAAGGCGAAATCAGATTATGTACAAGAGCCGATTTCCAAGAAAGGACTTGAAGGATATGGAAAAGGCTAATCCAGCAAGAGGTAGGGCAGCAAAGTTAGAGATGACACCATATGGTGGAAAGATGGATACAATCTCAGAGGCTGCAATTCCATTCCCACATAGAGCTGGGAACTTGTACATGTTGTTCCAAGGGGTGTACTGGGAAGGAAAAACGCCAGTTGTGACACAAACGAGTCGCTTGAAATGGCTCAGAAGCTTATCGGCATACTTAACTCCTCATGTTTCAAAGAATCCTAGACGTTCTTATGTGAACTATAATGATCTTGAGTTGGGAGTAGCCAACAAAACCTATGAAGAAGCAAGCATTTGGGGTACTAGGTACTTCAAGAGTAATTTCAAGAGGTTGGTTCAAGTGAAGAACATGATTGATGCTGAAAATTTCTTCTGGCACGAGCAAAGTATTCCTCCTTTTTCCTCAGTATCTTAGATGTGAGAAAAATTATATGCGTAGTCACTGAAGGTCTCTGGACCGAGTGGTATTGCTCAACCCATCATAACCATGATGTTGAGAGATCGAGCTTTGGCATGTCAAGGTTGGGTGTGTGAGTTTCAATGCAAGACTAATATAGCAAACAATATATATATATATATATATATATATATATATATATATATATATATAGTCTATGCGGACTTATTTTGCATTTCATGAGGTTTATTATTGTTTAAATGTTTGTAATTTTCCCACCACATTCCACAACGCCCCCCCCCCCCCCCCTCCTTTTGATCTTCAGTACGTTATGCAAAAAAAAAAAATCTAAACCAAATGATTTGTTTGGATCTTGGAGTGCCTCATGAACATCCAAATACTTATATTTTCTTCATATATATATATATATATATATATATATATATATATATATATATTTTTAAATCATATTGAATAAAAATCCTATGGGGTATATATATCATATTGTCATATATATATATATATGACATTTTTAGATCTTATTACACTGAATACTTAGTAAGGGAATTCCAAGGTCTTAACCCATCATTCCCGCGGAAGCAATGTCAACACACCTTTACAACTACTATTTGTTAATTCAAGGATTGACTTTTTCTTTTAATAAATAAAGTTTTGTGACATCTGACTTCAGAACGTTCAATTATTATTACTTTCCCTAAAAGATCATTTCTTCATATGTATTTTTTCTTTCAGGAATTAACACCTTTACCCAATTTTTCATATAGATAATATAATTACAATCAAACTCAAGTTCTGCACAAGGTGATTAACCAGGCAAATTAGAGAATTAAATTGCGTTCAAAGCATTAAAACCAAAATTAAAACTAGGACCAAGTTCTGCATCAAAGAGCTATAATGAAGATGACTAAACAGAAATTGCAAAAAGCTACAACTAATCCATTCATTAATCATCAAATTTCCGATATATCATAGCAGTACAGTATAATAACACTGCCAGCATTTTAACCACAGTTACAAATTTGATGGACTCCCACCACAGAATACAGACCAAAGTTTGCAACAAAGAGGATCCTTTTTATGACATACCGCAATTAGCATAGAAGCGACAAATAGTAACATCTTAGTACCTATCAGGCTATCATACATTGCTTTGTTTGTATAATTTGGTGTCGAGGACTTGCTTGCCGCACATTGCACACACGCCTGCTCAACAAAAAGCGTCAGAACCAAGGTAAATTAACAAACCTAATGATGCTTTCACAACAAAAAGTAGTAGTTTAGAAGTAAACTAATACCTTTAGTGTAAGCACAAGTATGACAGTACTTGCCATCTTGGTGTACCTGCTGCTTGCAGATAATGCACTTGGTTGTTCCATAGGGCGTCCATCTGCAAAATTGTAAATCTCTAAATAAATGCCGAAAATAGGAAAACAGTCAACCAATTAAGAACTCTAAACATGAAATCTCAAACAGGGCAACCGCATTTAGATATACAAAATGAAAACAGCATTACATTAAGCAAAAGTCACCGCGTACTTTACAATGCAATACGATGTTGTTTCATCTTCAAACCCATATATGAAGTTCATCCATTTGAACTTACATGGATCAGAACACAAATTAATTTAAAATGTAGAAGATTGTATAACACATTGAATAAACATCATGGCTATAATGACATTCTAGTAGGTAACGACAAAACAATTTTGGTCTTATATAAGGGATTAATGCTAACAATCATTCAAGTGGTTATAATTAGGGTTGTAAATGGTAACCGGAAAATTCGTATTTGTCCGCATCCGTATTCGAAAAAAAACGGATATTATTCGCATTCGAAAAAAAACGGATATATCCGTATTCGGTTTAAAGGTATCCGTAAATAAACGGATACGAATACGGATATAGGCGTATTCGTATTCGATTAACATCCGTCCGTAAATATATCCGGCGGATACGGATATCCGGATTCCGATATCCGAATCCGTATCCGAATAACTTATATATATATATATATATATATATATATATATATACACACACACACACACACACTTAATATTTACATTAATTAAGTTATTAATTAATGTAAATTATTAATTAATAATTTACCTATATAAGTTGTTAATAATTTAATATATACATATATATATATATATATATAATATATATATACATATATATATATATTAATATATATATATATAATATATGTATTTATTAATAACTTACATTCATTGATTAATCACTTACATTCATTTATATAAGTTATTAATATATACGTTTATGAATTTTTGGGTGGAGAGAGTATTTATCACTTTCATTTGCCTAATTATTTAGAAACTAGAAGTCCAAATATGTAAAATAAGTTCAATGTCAATTTTGAATCAAGTTAGATTAACTAGTTGTCACACATACATTATAACTCGCACTCTCCATAAATATAATGAAATCAAATAATTTCTTATAACCATGTAATTTATTTATTGAGGATAAATAATAAATAAATCTCCCATAAATATTACTATTCATTTATTAAATATTAATTTATTTCTCTTTTTTATTACAGCATGTAAGCTAACTGATGAATGTGAATTTCCACACCATAAATATTACTAGAGCACATGCTAGTAAGCTAACTGATGAAGATTTGGTGTGTTGGTCAAACTCTTCTGGCATTGAATACCAGGCTTAACTGATTTGAGCTGAAATTGAGTTCACCAAACCTATTACTTTTATTGGCTAATGCAAGTTACTTCATAATAATGGCATTTTGACTTTATTTGTTGGAGTGCCTTCGAGACATGCATGGTCCCCCAAACTTATTTCGCTTTCATTATTATTATTATTATTATTATTATTATTATTATTATTATTATTATTATTATTATTATTTTTCTAATGCAGTAGCTTTACTGGGATCATACTCTTTCTGTACTCCCTCCCTCTATCCCTCTGTTTCAATGTACTTGCCACATTTTCTTGGAGACTAATAAATCCTGTAGTATCATATTTATCTATGATATAAAAAAGGCAAAAATCCATGAGAAAAGGAAAGACATGTAGTAGCATAGTTCGATTTGATATAAAAATAAATGGGTAGTTTGTTAGAGAATGTTTACACAGTTTGTAATCACAAGTGTAATAGTTATACTAATATTATTTATTTTTCTCTTACAGGTACAAGTTAAGATGCAATCAATGTTGTATTATGATGTGAATTAAGTTAATCTTCTTGTATGATAATGTTCAATGAAGGATGATCAATGTTGTATGCATCAAGTTAAGTTAGGATGCAAATTAATCTTGTAGTTTTTATGATGATGTGTTTGACATTTTCCTCCCCTTATGATTAGGATGTTTAATTAATATGTATGGTTTAAATATTAAATTGTGTTTAATTAATATGTATGATTTAAACTTTAATTTTTTTTTTCGTAAATATTTTGAATGAATTTTATATTAGGTTACTGATAAACGAATTCGGATATTTGGATATCTGAATAATTTGTCTATTCGGATAAAATAAATTAGTATCGGATATTATCCGCATTCAATATTTTTTCAATACCGGATACTGAATAATATTTTTAAAATCCATGGGATAATTTGATACGGATAAGGATAGTGAATTGGTTTTCCGGATACGGATATACCTGTATCCATATCCGTTTAATACCGTTTACACCCCTAGTTATAATATATCATTACCACAATATTACAGTGTATGTAAAAAGGTTAAAAAGGCAAGTGCTACTCAAATGTTAACTGAAGTTAGCATACTTAGTCTTGTACTCTTGTTTCCTTTTGTCACAGTATAAATGAAGTATGATAATATGCAGAGATTTATGCATTACCCATACTACTTTCTAAACCAACAAGCCTGGTTTAAGTGTTGTAGTTTTGAATATAAATTGTTAACAATTTGGCTTTCTCGAGAGGTAAATTTCAAGAGCCATCCCAATAAGTGTTCTGTTGGTTTCTCTGGATCATGGCCCAAATTTTGACTCAAAGTATAGCTTCGGTTTGCTTGAAAATGTAAAGACATTCGACCTTCTTTCTTTTCTTCTCATAATTTGATTAGTTTTTTTTTTCGATACACAATTTCAGTCACAAGTATGGGGATTGGAACCCGCAACCTTGAGGTTATTCCTCAAGGCCTATCTCATTTCTCAAACTCCTTGGGTTTAATATAATAAAATTAATTAGGGTCGCTTCACAATAATTATGGTGTTTTAATTAAATTGAAAAGAGAAACACTCATAATTTCCTACAATTTTGACTTCTTTTTTTTTATTTGTGCTCCAAAAGGTAATAAAAAACATACACTAAGCAACAAGGAAATTAGAATGAGTTATTTATTTTTTGGACTTGGTTACCTTTATTCTTTAGTCATTAAATTAAAATACCTAAAGCTCAATTAAGATAATAGATAGATCTGAAATCAAGGGATTTTATCTCAAATGTGCAAGCATAAAGAATGTGTAATCATTGGAGTATGACAGAAAGTCCTAAGGGTGACTCAAGGTGGCATACTTTGGGAGTTTGTGAGAAACTCTAACCCTTAACTACCAAGAATGATAGGCAAGAGGTGGAGGGTTGACACTTGACATACACAGACCTGCCAACGCGTGGAATTTTAAAGAGTTGAAAATAGGCACAACAATTAGGCCCCCTGTGGGTTTTTAAAACAGCCTTTATTAACTTTTTGTGATAGTTGTCGAATAGTATATTTGAATGGCACATTAAATTACAGCTCTTTTAGGCTCACAAAATGTTTTGTGCATGAAATATATTATTGGTAAAATGGTCTTTACCCATTTGGAAAGACATAATCACTTACAATTTGGCCTAAAGATTCCCCGGGAAAAATAGAGATACATATATAACTAAATTAGTTTCCCTACAATAGGGAAGCAATATGGATAGACATTTCTATCATAATCAATAAGTTTATTGCTTAATAAAATCATCTATTAGCTACAACTTTAACAAATAATATCTATCATGAGTCACGACGAGAAGAAAACTATTGTTTGTCATCTTTACCTTTTTGTTGTATTCCTTCTTTTGTATAATTGTATAACTGTTGTATAAATACAAACTAGTTATCACTTATCACACATTGCACGATGTGAATAACAGAAAAATTATGCAATGATATATATGTGTGTGTGTGGGGGGGAGGGGGGAGTGATCCATAGCAAGGCACTTGCTATGGGCAAACACATTCTCTAACTGTCCATCAGAGAACGAACGGTCCAGATTTAAGATTTTTAATCGTTCTGCTACTATTAGGACAATTTCCTTCCTATTCTATCTAGGTTAATTAGTTTATCCAACTTTAAATTGTTATAATTAAACACTTTTGTTTCTTCCAAATATCCTATTTTCTTGGCATAGTTTCCCTAATTTAGGCAAGTTTTAAGTAAGTTTGGACCACATTATCAACATGCAAAATATATACTCCCTCCATTCCACAAAAACAGTAATGTTTGCAAAATTTACAAACTTTAAGAATATATTTTTCTTCGATGTTTCTCCCGTGAGTGTTTAATTTAATAGTTTAGGAATAGTAGTGAAATTGTGTTGTTATACTTGAGGAAATCATGTTATTTTATGCCATCATCAATAAAAAGAGGATTCTTATTGTGGAACAAATTTTTTCATGAATTCGACTCTTGTTGTGGAACAGAGGGAGTACATATTAATTACTCCATCCGTTTCAAAATTAGAGATATATTTTGACTGTTTTGAGTCAATTCGCGAAATTCCAAAACTCAAAATTGATATGAAGTTATTTAGTTTAATACAAACAAATATAACAATAGTAAATTAATTAACTTATTTTGATATGAAATTATTTAGTTTTAATACAAACAAATATAACAATTGTAAACTAACTATAAAGTACTACTAATTATCATCTTTGTTGTTTTCAAAACTTGAATGAAATTATATCAATTTTGAGTTTTAAGATTTTGCGAATTGACTTTAAAAAGTCAAAATGTATCTCTAATTTTGGGATGGATGTAATATTAAATTAAGGATAGTAGTATACATAGAAGAATGATGGAAACATGCTCAAGAGTGTAGAAAAGTATTGATGTCAAACACGTACAAAACATGAGCATGTCTACTTGTAAAAGTATCCGAGCTTATCCAAACCCCATTGATCTTAGAGCTAGCTGCCTGACCCCGGCCTTTGCAACCTAACAATCGACCAACTATTAAATCTTGGATAGAAATTTCTTTTGCCTATTTCTCTCGTGTGACCAAATATGAACTGATACCATAGGCACCTTGACCGCAAAGGAGGCGAAAGAAGCAATCCAGATGGATTCAAAACATTTGAGTGAATCTTTAAAGACACAGTCAAGAAACTCGGCAAACTTCCTTACGTTCTATATTGCAGGATTCACATAGATTTGTGTCTTGGTTACAAATTTAAGATATAATACATAATCTATCCTTCAAATACTCCAAGTAGTAAACTTTTAGCAAATACAGTAGTGTAAAATTGCATATTCCTACCAATATAAATACATAATCCACACCAATTATATACCAAATTGAACAATGTATACACAAATCTATATATATAGAGAGAGAGAAGACGTACCTGTTTTTCTTGGAGAGTAGTTTGTTCTCGTTGATTTTGCGACCACCGCCTTCGGTGGTGTTGCTGGCTCCCTCTTTCCATTTGTCCGGTACTATTACCTTCGACAGCTTCTTCTCACCTGTTCAATTCAATTCAAAACCCTAACCTTTAAATTAGTTAAAATTTATAAACAGTACATGTCAGGTAAATAGGTAACAATCATGAATTGACGAATTAGCAGATGAACTTACACTTCTCGCATACCATTCTTATTCTGGATTTCACCGACGAACCCTCTTCCTCAATATTAATCAAATATATGGGACCAACTGTGACAAATTGGCCACGCAGAAATGGATAATTGGAAGAAATTAATATGAACAGAGATAGAGAAATTGGATTGAGAGACAAGAGCTAGAGAGGAGCTAGAGTGGGGAAGAAGAAAGAGCAGTTAGTAGAGAGAGAAAAACAGATTTGTTATATTCATTCCTGCCTGCAAAATGTGATAGATCTCATACATATAATTGCAGGTGAGTACGGTTCAGTTTGAAATTCAAACCGCACCCGAAATCGCTTAGGTGCAATTTAATAAATTTAAAATCGCACACGAAACTATTTATAATTGGTGTGGTGTGGTGTGGTGCGGTTTTAAACTATGCGGTGCGATTTCAATTGGTGCAGTTTCGGTTCCAAAACCAATTGAAACAACAAAAAAGTCTAAGTCTTCAATAAAATTTAACACTAAGCTCACATCGAGCAATTAATTTAGTGAAAGAGTCGGCAATTAGAATTATATCAAGTATAGAACCAAAGTTCCTTCTGCCAAACATGTCAAACTCACCATCAAATCATAGAACAGTGAGACACATAAAATAATTTTAGTTTATAATAAATGAATGATGCTTTAAAACTAAAACATACGCTATATAAAATAACGGAGACCATATATTCGAAGGTTTATCTAGTTTCCTAAAAATTAAAAGTATATACTGGACATAGAATGAAATTATATCTTGTATATTGCACGAATGACTTATAGAATATAATTCTAATTGTACCTAATTTAAAAAATAATTTATTAGATTATTACTACTATAGCATAGACCTTAACCAATGCATCAAATGCTAGAACCAACGAATTTGGCCCTTCAGCTATAAGCCCCTCCTGTACCGCATCAAAAAAATTTGAAATTTCAAAACTCAAATGCTTAATTTTTGACTCTATAACCTATAACCATTTTCTTTTAATCGGTGAAAAAATGACAATGCAAGGCTGAGGTTTTCTCTGAACGTGTTCAATTGAAAAGTAACTTCAGAATTCACTAGAGATAATATATATGTAAGACCCCAACTTTTATGAATAAAATAGAATTTCCTCTATTTATTATTTTGAAATAGTAAGGGGTTGATTTGATTAATGTGATTAGTTATAGGTAAAATGCGCAAATATTTTAAATAAGCAAGTGGTTATAAAATATTCATTGTTGTCGGAGAATATTCGTTTGGTCGTGGAATATTCTTGTTGTCGAGGAATATTCGCATTTAACCTGCCAGCAATTTTGTGGGCCCCATAATGGAAAAAACTATCGGATGAAGAAAAAACGACAAGAGTATGAGTGTTTTATAAATAACAATAAGAAGTTATTCACAATTAACAATTATTAGAATATCCAAAGGGTTAAAATACGATGTCTGCGCAGTGTTGCACAAGAAGACACTAGGTATTGCAAAATTATTGATTCTTACGTAAAGTCACTACTCGATAATTGTCACGATAATTATCGCTCAATATTTTATTTTATTGATTCAATAATTGCTACGTTGATATTTTATAGTATTGATTCAATAATTGTCAACGCACAAAGATTTCTAATTATCGATTAATAATTCATATTATTTGAATAATATTATTAGATAACATTATTAGGCAATGTGCTCAAGAAGTTCTATCTAGGAAAGAGGTTTGGTCACCTAATTGATTGCGGCCAAGAGAAGAGAAATCCTTATCGGAAAGCCCCCTCCTTCCTGGGAATGACCTGGTTGTCATTATTATGATTCTATAATATTATTTATGAATAATTAATTATTGATAAAAATAATAAGAAAATATTTATTTAATTGAGAAATTTTTAAAAAGACAATTATTAAGAGTTGATATTTTATCTTCTTCGATAAAATAATTCATTCACTGTAAGAAAAAGGATTAACTCCGACGAAATTTGTTCAGTCGATATTAGTATAGTTCTGACTGAATATACAGTCGAAGCCAGTTCAGTCGCAAATAACTCTTTCCCGACGGAATTCAGTCGAAAACATGGCCCATCATTGGCGCCAAACTCTCCCGTCAGCGCCTACCATAAGGTCGACGAAATCCCTGTTATTTATGACGGAATTCAGTCGAAGTTATATAAGCTCGCCGGAACTAATTTCGACGGACATTCTATCGACTTTATGTCTTAAAACATGTCTGCTACGCTCCCCTCATTTCATTTCGTCAATGCTCTCTCTCTTTCTTTTCTCAGTCTCACTGCTTCATCTCTCGCTCTATCTCTCCTCACTGCTACGAGCCCACTCCCCCCTGCCCGTCGACGACGAGACCCTGGCCAGCTGAAGAAAGCTTTGTTCGAGCATTTGGTCAACGAAGCATAGCAAACCTTCATCATTTGATTTTGAACAGCCAGTCGATTTCTTCTCAAATTGGTGGTTGTTTAGCTAGCAAACCTTCAATTGTTTGTTAAAAATTCAAGCTAATCAGGTATATTTGATGAATCTGTCATTTGATTTTGATTAACATGTCTTTAAAATCTATGCCCTATTTTTGCAAAATGGGTTAATATTGCAGACTGCTATGTATTTTGTATATGTTGGGTCTGAAAATTTGTGGGTATATATGTTTCTCTTATATTACAATACTTTGTAGCTTGTTCATTTTATTGTTAGTGTATAAATTTGAAGCCGTAGGATGAATCTGTCAATGAATGTGTAATTAGGTGTTTGTGTAATATGAATGTTTGGAGAGCAAGCTTGTTAATGTTACTGCCTATTTAATTTTCAGCACTGAGTATACGTACAATTATTGAATTGTATTGTTGAATTATTTATACTTGTTGGTTTATCGGATTTGTTGATTATTTTGTGTTGGTATTGGAATTGGTATTCTGTCTTCATCTTGTGGATTGCCATATTTGTCAAATGTGTCATATTTGTTATATCCGACGAATTTCTCGATGAATTTCTGTCAGAATTCTGCAATTGCAACATGTGTGCCCAATATAATATATTAATGTATACTTACTTTCTCAATACTAAAATATACTCCCTCCGTCCTAGGATAACAGTCCTAGTAGACTTTTCACGCATATTAAGAAGATGAATGAAATGACAAAATTACCCATAATAATGCCATTAAATATGGAGAGAGAATTAGAATAAGAAAAGTATGAGATATTTAATGCTACGGGTATAATAGGAAAATATGTGTAAAAGTTTGGCTATTAAAGAAAAATAGACATTTAACATGAGACTATCCAAAATAGTAATAAGAACTTTTATCATGGGACGGAGGGAGTGTGACGACCCCAAAATAGGTCCATTCCATCCAACCCATTCTGAGTCGCTAAATACATGGTACAGAAACAACTACAACTTTATTATCACAACAATAAAACTGTGAGTTTGAATACAAATATTATCTTCTAGACAATATCTATACTCAAATAAATCCTCATCACATTTATTGATACATTATTTTACAATAATGGTGAGGACTACTAAACAACTCTCTCTAGAACCTTCATTCCATACCCGACTAAGTACTTCGCTACATTCTCGCCTCCCGAGAAGAAAATGGAACAACAAGGAAAAGGGTGAGCTCAACTAGCCCAAAGAAAGAATGTTATGACTAAGATAATATACAACAAATTATCGTTAGTCTCCAACAGGAAAAAATCGATAGAATACAATAGACAACAAGTTTCGGATCAATATTCGCAAAAAAAATAATAATTCATGAAGAGTTACGTAGAGAATGAAATCTACTATAATCTATGAATTTAACATCCATCATCAATATTTTATCCTCAGTAACATCAATCAATATTCATCTCAAATCAAATATTCATCTTTGCACTACAGGGCCAAAGATATTCATCAATCGGTCATGTTCATCTCAACACTGCTCATCTTTTGCACTAAAGGCCAAAGATATTCATCGATCGGTCGTGTTCATTTAAACACATGCTCATCTTTGCACTACTGAGCCAAAGATATTCTTGAGAAATCATTCATCTTTGCACTATGTGCCAAAGATATTCAATAATATCATCATTTAAGACCGAGGATGATGAAAATATTTTTAAAGAACGAATCCAAAGAAACAAAATGACAAGGATTAAGGATTAAGGATTCGTACTTTGTTTTATCCATGTCCAACAATACCTCAAAAATAATCATAGTGGTGTAAAATTCAAGAATGATCAAAACATGGATACAATCAAAGCTAGTATCCAAAATAGATATTTTGGACGAAAAAGAAGAAATTTTATTTTTCGATGAATAGTGTCAGATATCGTGAATAGTCTCAGATATCGTGAATAAGAATATCACAAATAGTAACTCAGAACACCAAAAGATAGAAATTCCACAAAAACATCTTCACGCTTCATGAATAGTACTCGTGAATAGTAACTTCGTGAATAAGAACTCATGAATAGTAACTCGTGAATAGTAACTCATGAATAGTAACCCCATACATGAAAAAGTTCCAAATTTGATAAAAACATCGATCAACATTTCAAAGATAATGATATTGAAGAAATAATATCATTACGAAAAAAATAATATCCCTTACCTCAAAGAATCGAAGATTTCTAGGAAAGGTCTCAAGTGATCTTTGAATGAAACTTGTCTTGAATAAAGAACTCTCAAAGTATCTAAATACTCACAAAATACGCTCAATAATATAGAGAGAAAGAGAAAACTTTGTTTACGGTGTGATTTTCAATTCTAACTTAGCCCTCTATTTATAGGAAAATGTTAGCTGCAAAAGCGGACTTGACACCGCACACGATGGCTTTACTACCGCTACTACTATTGCCACCCACCACATTTGAAATAAAATTCAGCACATTTTTTTCACCAACCACAAGTGGGGCCCACCAATTCTAGAATTTTCCACCAAAATCAATTATAAACCTAATTTTCGAATCCGACACCTCTTAAAATTCACAACAAATCATTCGTGCATTTTTAACGGTTCAAAATTTGTGGACATATACTCAACTTATGTATGTATAACATACCCAAAAATTACCACAATCCAACTATTTCGGATTAAAAATTATAACCCCATGATATATCTCAAAACCCCGATTTGATTTTTAATACCTCCAATCCCATAAAATACTTGATAAAACACCTCAACATTAATTCCTTCATTAATAACCACATAAATAAATCCATCATTTATATTCATATAAAATAAATATTTCCTTATCATATGAATCAATAATTAATTATTCACAAATAATATTACGTAATCACATTTATAATGAACCAGTCGTTCCCGGAAAGAGGGGCTTTCGAATAAGGATCTCTCTCATCTTGGCGCCGCAATTAGGTGACCAAACCTCTCCTTAGACAGAACTTTCTAGACATTGCCAATAATGTTATCTAATAATATTATTCAAATAATATGAATTATTGATCCGATAATGGGAAATCTCAAGAAATGACAATTATTGAAACAATGATAATATAAAATACCAACGCAACAATTATTGAATCAATAAAATAAACTATTGAGCGATAACTCATCGTAATAATTATTGAGTAGTGCCTTCTTACGTAAGGATCAATAATTCAACAATCTTCGCAATACCGTGTGCCATCTTGTCAACCACGCCAGATTATTGTATTTTAACCAATTTAGTATTCCAAATGGTCTTAACAGTATAACTACGGTCTTAATTGGTAATAACTACGCTGTTATTTATAACCACCCAAACTTTGTCGCTTTTCCTCATCCAATCGATTTCCGTTATGGGGCCCACATGGCATGCCAATGCTTCGCGCATTTAATATTCGAATATTCACAAAGATTTAATATTCTACGACCAAACGAATATTCTCGACAAAGCATTTAATATTCCACGACCAAACGAATATTCCCCGACAAAAATGAATATTTTATAACCACTTGCTTATTTTGAAATATTTGCGTATTTAACCCTTTACTATCCACATTAATCAAATCAACCCTTACTATTTCAAAATAATAAATAAAGGAAATTCCTTTTTATTTAAAAAATTTCGGGGTCTTACAACCTCCCCTCCTTATGAAATTTCGTCCTCGAAATTGACGTACGTACCTGGTGTTTCGAAAAGGTAAAGATACCTCGCTTTCATTTTCGTTTCCAACTCCCAGATCATTTCTTCAATAGCATGGTTTCTCCACAAAACCTTAACTTGTGGTATGACCTTCGTACGTAGGACATGTTCTTTCCTCTACAAGATCTTGACAGGTACCTCCTCGTACGTTAAGTCTTCGGCTATCTCGTCCGGTTTTAACGCAATAATGTGGTTTGGGTTGTCCACATATTTACGTAACATCGATACGTGAAAAACGTTATGAACACGCGTCATACTTGGCGGTAAAACGAGTCTATAGGCCACGCCCTATTCGATCGAGAATTTCAAATGGATTAATAAATCGAAGGTTTGAGCTTTCCTCACCTCACCGATTCTCGCTTTTAAAATAACAACTTCTTGCACCTCCTTCTTCAAATTCATCACCTCGGTGTGTAGCTTGAATGCCTTTTAACTTTATCGATTAAAGTCGATTATACTCAGATATCATCACGTACTCGTATATCATCACATGGGTACCTAGAGTTTTCATCTCCATCTCTATTATTTGTATATTATACTGAAATTAGTCTTTGACAACATCGTACTCGTGCTTGTATACGATCTTCTACTCAACACGCCGCCTACCACGTTCGCTTTTCCGGGATGGCATGGTCGAACATATCTTTGAAATGAGTCTCCTCTTGAGTTCTTGAAGCTCTTCCCACATTCCTTGCTCCATTTGAATTTTGTATCTCTATGAGTCATTTACGTTAATGGAATAGCGATTCGAGAATATCCTTCAACGAATCTCCGATAATAACCAACTAAGCCTGAAAGCTACGTATTTCGATTACCGACTTAGGTTGTTCTCAATCGTGACTCATATCACAACCTTGGATAACGTCACAATGACACCTATCACGCTTTACTATCGCATCGAATATGGCGTCCCTACAGAGAATTCGCTTAGGTGAATTCCACAAAGGAAGTCACAAGATAAAGGCTCATGTACCAAATTTATAGTTGAATTTTTAACTCCCGAAGTTCAATAGGAGCCATTCGATATGAGATTTTATAAATGAGTTTTGTCTGGGTTCAAAGTCGATACAAAATTTAATATCGATCTTTGGGAGTAAGCCAATAAATTCTTCAGGAAATACGTCAGGAAAAATCAATAACAACAAGAATATTATTCAAATCTGACGTGTCTTTATTCAAATCCATAACATGGACTAAGAAAACTTGACATCCGTAATAAACGAATGAATTCATGGCTTGATATGAAAATGTTTGACTACAATGGTTTGATTGCTTGAGTTCAATAACAAAGTTGCTTAGGAATATGAAAACTAACAACCTTACAAAAGCAATCAATTTTGGCATGATGAGTAGTTAACCAATCAATCCCCAAAAGCAAGTATCTTTAAAGAGATAAGGTCAACAGTAAGGTAATGGTGCCAACTTGAATCAAACAAGATTTTTAAACAACGGATGTAATGAAAGTTTCTCCTAACGGAGTCTCCATAAATAGGTCAAAGTCTAATTTCTCCGTAGAGTCAAGTTCAAACGTTGAGCGCAAGCAAAGAGAGATAAAAGAATGGGTAGAACCAGATCTAGTAAGGTATAAACTTCGTAAGAATTTATAATTAACTAACCCGTCTAACTTCGTTCGGGTTCCTCATATTTTGACCAGAAGTCACGACAAACGCTCTTCCGAGAATCGTTGACTTTGACTTTTCTCGGATATCCTTTTGAGTCACCGCCTCACAGCACTAGGTTTCGATATCGTATAATCTCGAGCGATATATGTCCTTCTTTTCCACAATTATAGCATACCTTAAACTGTTGGCGGTTTGGTGATATCCCTCTTCCCGTGTTTGTAACATACAACCGATGGTCTTTCTCCTCCTTTGGAACCCGGTTGCCCTTTCGCGGCCGACGCGTCTTCACACGGTCGTTGTTGAATCTCCTCCCAACTCGCTTCTTCTATTTTCATGGCCACGATTACCACCAGAGTGGTTACCGCTTTGTCCGTATTCTTCTTTCTCCACCGGTTATCGTTATTCGATGATCGCTATCTTTGGTATGATCCACGGTTATGGTCCCTCGGTTGAACGTACTCAAGTTATCTCGCTTTCTAACAACCGAGCCCCGCTTTACAACATCCTGAATAGAGAAAATTTATGAGAAATGAGATCTTGGCGTATCGCCGTTTCAAACCTCTCGAAACATCCACGTCATAATGTTCCTCATTCTCCACCAAATGAGGTGCAAACACGGATAACTCCGCAAACTTCGCCTCGTCTTTGGGACACCGCCATGTTATTCTGCTCCAATCTAATAAACTCCAATTCCTTCATATAGCCGAATACTTTCGTGGAAGTACTTGTCATTGAACTGCTTCAAACGCTCTCCATGACATCTTTGAGTCACGGTGAATGGAGTACGCTTCATGATTCCCACCAATGTCTCCTCCGCCACGGAACATAAAAGTAGCGAATGGAACTTTCGTTCCTTCGCATCCCAAGACATCGAATATCTTGGTAATTTGCTTGACCCATGTTTCCGCCATGATCGAATCTCGCTTTCCCCGCACTCGTGGTCCCAACTCTTTGAACCGCTTGGTTGTGACCACCCGTGAATTGCTATCATCTCCTCCTCAGTATTTTGAACACGAGTCTCCTCGTCTGATTTTGCATGAATCGCAAAAACTTCTAAACATCCCTCGCTCATCATCTCGCCATTGGTGTTATTCACGGGAGGTACATTGCCACTGCTGCACGCTCTCCTCGTTGTTAAGTTCGTGCATCTCCACGGTCTCATTTACTCCAATCGTTAATATTCTCAATCGACATTCTCAAATCATTGTCATAAAACAAGGGTTAATTAAGGAAATCAATCACATAATATCCCTATATACTTGACCAACTAACAAATAAGCTTAGGTAGGACACACTAGCAAAAAGATTTACTCGCTCTCCCTCCTAGTTCTATTCCCCGATCTCCGCCAGAGATCATATCCCTAAGCTCGATACCAACCGCGACGACCCCAAAATAGGTCCATTCCATCCAACCCATTCTCGAGTCGCCAAATACATGGTACGAAACAACTACAACTTTATTATCACAACAATAAAAAAATGTGAGTTTGAATACAAATATTATCTTCTGAACAATATCTATACTCAAATAAATTCTCATCACATTTATTGATACATTATTTTACAATAATGGTGAGGACTACTAAACAACTCTCTCTAGAACCTTCATTCCATACCCCGACTAAGTACTCGCTACATTCTCGCCTCCCGAGAAGAAAAATGGAACAACAAGGAAAAGGGTGAGCTCAACTAGCCCAAGAAAAGAATGTTATGACTAAGATAATATACAACAAATTATCGTTAGTCTCCAACAGGAAAAAATCGATAGAATACAATAGACAACAAGTTTCGAGATCAATATTCGCGTGAAAATAATAATTCATGTAAGAGTTACGTAGAGAATGAAATCTACTATAATCTATGAATTTAACGATCCCATCATCAATATTTTATCCTCGTAACATCAATCAATATTCATCTCAAATCAAATATTCATCTTTTGCACTACAAAAGCCAAAGATATTCATCAATCGGTCATGTTCATCTCAACACTGCTTCATCTTTGCACTAAAGGCCAAAGATATTCATCGATCATTCGTATTCATTTAAACACATGCTCATCTTTGCACTACAGTGCCAAAGATATTCTTCAGAAATCATTCATCTTTGCACTACGGTGCCAAAGATATTCAATAATATCATCATTTAAGACCGAGGATGATGAAAATATTTTTAAAAGAACGAATCCAAAGAAACAAAATGACAAGGATTAAGGATTAAGGATTCGTACTTTTGTTTTATCCATGTCCAACAATACCTCAAAAATAATCATAGTGGTGTAAAATTCAAGAATGATCAAAACATGGATACAATCAAAGCTAGTATCCAAAATAGATATTTTGGACGAAAAGAAGAAATTTTATTTTTCGATGAATAGTGTCAGATATCGTGAATAGTCTTGATATCGTGAATAAGAACTCAAACACCAAAAGATAGAAATTCCACAAAAACATCTTCACGCTTCATGAATAGTACTCGTGAATAGTAAATCGTGAATAGTAACTCATGAATAGTAACTCGTGAATAAGAACTCATGAATAAGTAACCCCGACATGAAAAAGTTCCAAATTTGATAAAAACATCGATCAACATTTCAAAGATAATGATATTGAAGAAATAATATCATTACGAAAAAAATAATATCCCTTACCTCAAAGAATCGAGATTTCCGGAAGGAAAGGTCGGAGTGATGATCTTTGAATGAAACTTGTACTTGAACAAAGAACTCTCAAAGTATCTAAATACTCACAAAATACGCCTCGATAATATAGAGAGAAAGAGAAAACTTTGTTTACGGTGTGATTTTCAATTCTAACTTAGCCCTCTATTTATAGGAAAATGTTAGCCCACCAAGCGGACTTGACTCGCTACCACGATGGCTTTTACTCGCTACTATTGCCACCCACCACATTTGAAATAAAATTCAGCACATTTTTTCACCAACCACAAGTGGGGCCCACCAATTCTAGAATTTTCCACCAAAATCAATTATAAACCCAATTTCCTAATCCGACACCTCTTAAAATTCATAACAAATCATTCGTGCATTTTTAACGGTTCAAAATTTGTGGACATATACTCAACTTATGTATGTATAACATACCCAAAAATTACCACAATCCAACGGTTTGATTAAAAATTATAACCCCAATATATCTCAAAACCCCGATTTGATTTTTAATACCTCCAATCCGATAAAATACCGATAAAACACCTCAACATTAATTCCTTCATTAATAACCACATAAATAAATCCATCATTTATATTCATATAAAATAAATATTTCCTTATCATATGAATCAATAGTTAATTATTCACAAATAATATTACGTAATCACATTTATAATGACCAGTTTCTAGGAAAGAGGGGCTTTCAACAAGGATCTCTCCTTCTTGGCGCCGCAATTAGGTGACCAAACCTCTCCTTAGATGTAACTTTCTAGACATTGCCAATAATGTTATCTAATAATATTATTCAAATAATATGAATTATTGATCCGATAATGGGAAATCTTGTGCGTTGACAATTATTGAAACAAAGAATAATATAAAATACCAACGCAAAGAATTATTGAATCAATAAAATAAACTATTGAACAAGAATCATCGTAATAATTATTGAGTAGTGCCTTCTTACGTAAGGATCAATAATTCAACAATATCAGTCTGCAATACCGTAAGTATCTTCTTGTCTGCGACACGCCAGACATTATTGTATTTTAACCACCGGGTATTCCAACGATCTTAATTCAGTAATAACTACGATCTTAATTGGTAATAACTACGCCAGTTATTTATAACCACCCAAACTTTGTCGTTTTCTCATCCAATCGATTTCAAGTTATGGGGCCCACATGGTCGCTACTGTCAGCATTTAATATTCCCTGACAAAGATTTAATATTCTACGACCAAACGAATATTCCCAAACAAAGCATTTAATATTCCACGACCAAACGAATATTCCCGACAAAAATGAATATTTTATAACCACTTTATATTTTTGAAATATTTATGTATTTAACCCTTTACTATCCACATTAATCAAATCAACCCTTACTATTTCAAAATAATAAATAAAGGAAATTCCTTTTATTTAAAAAATTTAGGGTTAACTTACAGGAGTACTAAGTAACATTTATTTAGTTAGCATTTACTTAGTTAGACACTAATAAATTAAAAAATAATATAATATAATATAATATAGTACAAAATAAATAATTATAAATAGTAATTTAATTTAAGACTATAATTCAAATAAATTAAATTATATGAAATAAAATAAAATAAAATAATATAATTTAAATTAAATTTAATATAATTAAATTTATCGTAATGAAATTTTATTAATTTAAATAAAATAGTATAATATAATTCAAAATAAAATAAAACAAAATAAAATAAATAAATGTAATATTATTTAATATAATTTAAATTAAATAATATAATATAATATAATGCAATTTAAATTTAAAATAAAACAAATTATACTATTAAATAATACTATTTAAAATAAATAAATAAATAAATAATTTAAATTAAATAATATAATATAATATAATCAAAATAAATAAATTTGATATAATATAATACAATAGTATTTTAAAAAGATAATAAAATTAAAAAAAATTAATTAAAAAAATTAAAATTTAATTAATTAAATTAATATAATATAATAAAAAAATAGTTTAAAATTAATTTATAATTAAATTAAATTAACTATACTATAAGCTCGACGGAATTCCGTCGATTTTATCTTTTAAAACCTAAAAGTCTGCTACGCTCCCCTCATTTAATTTAAGATAATACAAATTAAATTAAATTAAATTCAATAAAAAATTGACTTAATTTAATTTAAAATAATATAATACAAAATAAATATAATTAAACTGAGTAGCACTTACTTAGTCAAATAAAATCAAAATTAAATAAAATACAATTAAATACAATTAATAACTAAGTAGCATTTGTTTAGTTGGGATGTGATATAATATAATACAATTAAATAAAATTAAGTAAAATTAATAACTAAGTAGCATTTGCTTAGTTGGGATACAATATTCAATAAAATAAGTATCACTTACTTAATTTTTCATTGGCAAAATAAACTAAGTAGCATTTGCTTAGTTTGAATGATATGATCTGGTTCCCAAAATAAAATAGGGGGACCAGATCATATCGTTCAAACTAAGCAAATGCTATACTTAGTTTATCTTGATGAAGACATACATGCTTTGGAGGTGTCAACTTAGAAACCCGTTCGACATTCACTCATTAGGAGTGAATGTGAATAATCAGGTGGGAATCATGCACTCTGGATGTTATGTCTCTCACTTAGGTTGGTGCCAATGCACAGGGTGCATTTTTATAAATTTTGAGGAAATTTCAGCTGGTGTCTCTACATGTTCTCCGAGTGCATACTTATACTAAGTTTTCTTGGTTTATTTCGTGTACTTTGAGACCATGGAGAGGTGCTGCTGAAAATTTCTGAAAATAGTAGAAACGTGCTTAAGATTGGCACTAGTGAGGAGACACATTCAGGAACGGGATAAAAGCCTAACCCCTGTAGAGTGGATGTGACGCCCCCAAAATTAGGTATACATCACCCATCTTGGGTCGACACTTACATGGTACAGAATTTAAATACAACTTATTAACATAACTGTCGTGTACAATACGACATAAACCGTGAGTTTAAATACAAATATAAATCTACTAGATATTATACAAACTCAAACAAAAAGTCCTCATTACAGTTTATTATCACACTATTTTACGTAATAGTGAGGACTACTAATGCTATCTTCAGACCATCACTGCTTCCCAGACTTCGTCCAAATTTATATTATCATTTCACGAAGAGAACAAAGAAAGAAAGGGTGAGCTCAACTAGCCCAAAGAAGAAATATTATGACTAAGATAATGCGTAATAAATTATCAATAGTCTTCAATAATGTTAAACCGATAAAATACAATAGACAACCAGCTTTAACTGCAGCTGAATATGCAATCCATTAAAAGAGTCAAGTAAAAATAAAGTCTACTATCTTTTAGGTTTTAAAAGGTTTTTCATCATCGCTTATAAATGAGACTCACTTTAATAAATATTTCACATCATCGAATCACCCCGCACTACTACGCCAAGGATATTCTTTAGTATCACGACCACAATTATTCATGCACTACGGGCCAAGAATATTTGTGTATTCATTAATGGTCATGATCATGCCAACAATCGTCCATCAATGCACTACTACCAATCGAGGATTTTTATCACATCATTTGTAACATTACTGGCCATGATTTACAATCAATAGTCTCTCGTCATAATCATACCAAGTCCATCTATGCACTACAAGCCACGATGACTTTCAAAAAATATAAATATGAGGATGATGACAATAATATAAGAATTCAATAAAACAAGTTCAAGAATTATTTTATCCGAGAATTATTAACGTCCAAATTGTCAACATGATATCTTTTTTTTGTAGAGTAAAATTCAAGAATGATCGTAAGAATATTTCCATGAAAAGATATCTTTGGATGAAACGCAAATATCAAGGATATTCTACTAATTTCATGGAGTATAGAAGTCAAAGTTTTAACCAACCGGGTATAATAAAGAATGGAATAACAAAAGAAATCACCATGCATGCGATAGATCACACGATGCGAGTTATTCCAACAGAATAATAAATAACGGAACCAAAGTCGTGAAATTCACAATCAACAGGATGTTCCAACAGTAATAATAAAGATGGAACCGGATCCTGTGTAAACACACGTATAGGATATTTCAACGAGAATAATAAAGACTTTTAACCAGTCCGATGTAAAACACATGACAGTGATGTTCCAATGTAATAATAAAGATTTTAACCAGTCCTGGTGTAAAACACACATGCATGGATGTTCCAATGTAATAATAATAAAGACATGTAACCCGTGTCCATGTAAAACACACGCATGTGATGTTCCAAATGAATAATAGAAGAATGTCACCAAGTATAGGGTAAACCACTTATACAAAAGTTATTCCAATGTAATAATAAGCAATGGAATAACAACAGCTTCTCTTCATGAATAAGAAAGAATAACACCCTTACATTTGGTAGGAGATTGAATATCGCAAAGCAGTTGTAGTAACAAAAAATACTCTTCTTCTTTCTCTCTTATTCTCTATACTTTCTTTCTCTCTCTATAGCTTGAATGAATTCGTGAAAATAATGAAGCCCTAGGCCTCTATTTATAGAAGATTTCTAGCTTAGCACCTTTCCGTAGTGTGAAAAGGCAAGTGGCTTGATTTGGTTTGGCCGCCTCAGTAATGTGAAACGACAAGTGGTTCGACGCCTGTAATGTGAAACGACAAGTGGTTCGACGTCTGGTAAAGGTAATTACTATTAACGAAGGTAAATACTATTCACAAGGGTAATTACTATTGACGAAGGTAATTACTATTGACGAAGATAAATACTATTGACGAAGAGACTCTTAGATGATGACATATGAGCCCCCATAAAATTAATCAAACTTACCACAAATCATTTTTTTTCATCAACACATTTAATCTTTCAACAATTATTAATCATTTATAACTTGTCGCCTCAATTATTGATTTAATACTATAACATATTATACGATGATATCTTGTGACAATAATTGAATCAATAATATAAGAGATATGATGCGCAGAATTATCGTGAGCAATAATTGAGCATAGTGAGTGACTTCTCACGTAAGCATCAATAATCAATACCGTGTGCTACTACGCAACTACGCCAGACATCGTACTTTTTACCACCGGGTAGTTCAACGAGTTTTAACGGTAACACCTCCGCCAAGTTATTTTTATAAAATATTTTTGTCGTTTTCTCAATCCGATGATAATTTACATTGTGGGGTCCACCAATGATTGAGCCATTATCATACTAATATTCCCTAACAAAAAGAATATTCCCAGACCAAATGAATATTTTATAACAACTTGCATACTTTGCAAAATTTATAAATATTACCCACAACTATAACATTATATCAAATTTATTCCATAATATTCAAAAATAATATTTATAGAAAAATTCATCTTTATTTATAAAAGTGAGGTCTTACAACCTCCTTTCTTATGAAATTTAAGCCCTCGAAATTAGGGTGCGATACTGTATGTCGAAGAGGTAAGGATACCTTGATTTCATTTCGATTCTAACTCCCAAGTCATTTCCTCAACATCGTGGTTCCTCCACAAAAACTTTGACTTGAGGTATAACCTTGAGCGTAGAATATGTTCCTTCTTATCCAAAATTTGAACAGAACCTCTTCATACGCCAAATCTTCCGCTATTTCGTCCTGTTCTAACTCAATAATATGGTTCGGTCTTTCACATATTTACGTAACATAGATATGTGAAAAACGTTATGAACACGAGACATATTTGGCGGTAAAAGCGAGTCTATAGGCCACAGCCCTACTCGATCGAGGATTAAAATGGACCGATGAATCGAGGGTTAAGTTTTTCTCTCTTTCCAAATCTTGTAACTCCTTTCCATGGAGCAACTCTTAACAACACATGATCTCCTATATCGAATTCCACGTCCTTTCGATGAAGATCAAGATAACTCTTTTATCGATTTTGTCGTTTTTATACGCCATCGGATCGTTTGAATCTTTTCCATAGTCATACGTATTTCAACTCCGGTCCCAACAACGTTGCTTCACCCACCTCATCCCAAAGATACTTTGAACGACACTTTCTTCCATACAACGCTCGAATGGAGCCATGCCAATACTTGCTTGATAAGCTGTTGTTGTAGGAAAACTCCACCAATGGTAAGAACTTGTCCCAACTCCCCTTGAAATCAAGGACACAGTCTTAATAGATCTTCAAGAGTTTGAATAGTCCTCTCCAATTGTCCGTCCGTCTCGAGGATGATATGCCGAGCTAAATCGTAAGTCCGTGCCCATAGCTTTTGCAAACTAACCCAAAATCGTGAAGTGAATCTTGGGTCTCGATCGTAAACTATGGATACCTAAGCATACCATGCGGTCTTCTGATCTCGCTTATGTACATACGAAGCAAGACGTTCAAGTGTATAAGTTTCTCGTGACGGTAGAAATGAAATGAGCGACTTTGGTCAACCTATCAACAATGACCCAAATCGCATCAATGCCTTGAGAAACCTTAGGAAGACCGAGTGAATCGAAATCCATGGTAATGTGCTCCCACTTCCATTCCGGAATTTCAAGTGGTTGCAATGGACCTTTTGGTACTTGATGCTCCGCTTTAACTTCGTTGACAAGTTAGACACCTTGAGATAAACAAATGCTATCTCTCTCTTCATATTGCTCCCACCAAAATGTATGACGAATAATATCATGATACATTTTGGTACTCCTGTGATGGATTGCAAATGGTGTGTGTTGTGCCTCCATCATGATATTATACTTTAAATCGTGGTCGTTAGGAACACAAAGTCCGGAGTTGACTCAAGTATTCCTTCTTCATCTATTCTTGCTTCCTAAGATAGCACCTTCTTGCACTTTCTTCCTCATACGCGATCGGCCTCCAGTCCAGAGCTTGAAAGCGCTTTAACTTTATCAATTAAAGTCGGTTCTACTCAGTATACTCGCTATCATCACACGCGTCCTCTGAGTCTTTAATTCTATCTCCATCCTTTGCAAGTCACATAAAATGGGCTCTTATACGACAATATCGCACTTTCGTACTTGCATATGATTTTCTACTCAACGCGTCGGCTACCACGTTAAACTTTTCGGGATGGTATTGGATGGTATGATCATAATCTTTCAACAGCTTCAAGCCAACGTCGTTGTCGCATGTTGAGTTCCTTTTGAGTGAAGAAATATTTGAGGCTTTTATGATCCGTAAAGATCTCCACTTTCTCCCCATACAAGTAATGCCTCCAAATTTTAAGTGCAAAGATAACAAATTGCTAACTCTAGATCATGAGTAGGATAATTCCTCTCATATTCTTTGAGTTGTCATGAGGCATAAAGCTATTACTTTTCCATGTTGCATGAGAACACATCCCAACCCTTTGCCCAAGCATCATCAGAGATGACAAATCCCTCCGAGCCGATGGTATTGTCGAGCAGTCTTGAAATAAGTCTCCTCTTGAGTTCTTGAAAACTCTTCTCACATTCTTCGCTCCAACCGAACTTTGATCTTTCCGAGTCACCGAGTCGATGGAATAGCGATTCGAGAAAATCCTTCCACGAATCTCCGATAATAACCAAATAAAACCGAGAAAGCTACGTTTCTTGATCATCGATTTAGGTTGTTCCCGACTTTGAATAGCTTCAATCTTTCTTTGGGTCAATGATATTCCATGACTTGATACCATGTGCCCAAGGAATGCTACTTCTTCTGCCGTAACTCGCATTTCTTCAACTGGCATAAAGCTTATATTCACGAAGCTTTTGGAGTGTCACCTCAAGTGTTGCTCATGATCTTCACGGCTTTTGGAATAAATAAGGATGTCATCAATAAAGACGACCACAAAGTGATCTAAATATTCCTTGAATACTCGGTTCATCATATCCATGAAGGCGGCGGGAGCATTAGTCAATCCAAAGGACATGACTAGGAATTCATAATGCCCGTCTTCTAGTTCTGGCGAATCTTTGGAATGTCGTGGTTCTAATCTTCAATTGGTGATATCCTAACGAAGATCAATCTTTGAAAAGAATTTTGCTCCTCGCAACCGGGTCAAACAGTCATCAATACGTGGCAATGGATACCTATTTTTGATGGTGACGTGATTCAACTCCCGATAATCAATACAAAGTCGCATACTCCCATCTTTCTTCTTCACGAATAGAACAGGGCAGCACCCCAAGGAGAAGTACTAGGATGAATAAAGCCAATGTCTAACAATTCCTGCATTGGGTCTTTAACTCCTCAAGTTCAATAGAGCCATTCGATATGGGGCTTTGGAAATAGGTTTTGTCTGCGGGTTCAAGGTCGATACAAAATTCAATTTCACGCCTGGGGGGTAGGCCAGAAGTTCTTCTGGAATACGTCGAAATTTATTAACAATAGGAATATCGTTTAAAACCGACGTATTTTTATTTAAATCATGACATGAGCTAAGAAAGCTTGACATCCGTTTTCAATAAACGAATAGCTTTATGGCTTGAGATGACCGTGAATTATTTTAATGGTTTGGTCGTTTGAATTCAGCATAATAGGTTGATTAGGAATATGAAAGCTAACAACCTTACGAAAATAATTAATTTTTGCATGATAAGTAGTTAACCAATCAATCCCTAGAATCACGTCAAATGCAAGTATTTTTAATGAAATAAGATCGACAGGTAATGTGAGGGTACCGATTTGAACCAAACAAGACTTATAAACAATGGATGTAATGAAGGTTTCTCCCAAATCGGAGTTTCCACAGATAAGTCAAAGTCTAATTTCTCCTGAGTCAAATTTAATCGATGAGCCAAAGTAGGAGAAATAAAAGAATGGGTAGAACCCAGATCAAATAAAGTATAGACTTCATTAGAGTTTATGATAAGCTTACCCGTGATGACCTCATTCGGATTCCTTGCTCTTTGGGAGGTCACAACAAATGCTCTCCTTGCACTACTGGGTTTTGAATTTTCCGGGATGGCCTTTGGTGCCTCCATCCTAGTGAAATTTGTCTTCTGATGCGACAAAATCGAGCTAAGTGACCTTCTCTTCCACAATTATAGCATGCTTTGACTGGCATGGCGCAGCTTTAGATCGATGTGTCCTCTCCTCCGCATTTGAAGCATATGATAGGTGGTCTTTCTCCTTCCTTAACAATGGGTGCCAGGTCTTGACGCCTCTTTCCATCATTGTTGAATCTCCTTTTCTTGAAATGTCCATTCTTATTGTTTTGCCCCGATTACCACCGAAGTGGTTACCATATCTCGCCCGTTGATTCCTCCACGCTTGTTGTCACCGCCTCGATGACTATTCTCGCCGGTATTATAATTTTCTTACGCTTCTCTTTTAGTTGCGTTGACTCATTATCGCGCTCCCACTAATCGAGCCCTATTTACAACATCCGAATACAAACACGCTTTATGAGAAATAAGATGTCGACGTATCTCCCGACTTCAAACCTCTTAAAAACATTCGCCATTCTCTCTTCATTATCCACCAAGTGGGACGAAAATAGTGATAACTCCGCAAATTTTGCCTCGTGTTGCGACACTTGGCCATATTGTTTTGTTCCAACTTGATAAACTCCACCTCCTTCATGTGGCGAATACTTTCGGGAAAGTATTTGTTGTTGAAACGACTCTCGAACTTCTCCCCCAAGATATCTTCAAGACACAATTTGGTTGAGTACGCTTTCTGGAATTCCCACCAAGAATCCGCCTCTCCGCGCAACATAAAAGGCAAAGGGAACCTTTTGCTCCTCGGAGCATCCCAAGACATCAAATATCTTGGTAATCTGCTTTATCCATGCTTAGCCAAGTGGTTTTGGCTCTCCCTTAAACTCCGGTGGTCCCAAATTCCTTAAATTGTTTAGCGGTGACCGCCGAGAGTTTTCCGTGTTTCCACCCCACGTTTTGGACAGAGTCGCTCTCGCTTTCATTGCGCATAAATTGCGTAAAGCCTCCGAACATTTGATCATTCGTCATTTGGTCAAGGTGTTGTTGTTTGCATGAGGATTGTCGCCTTCGATGCACATT
The DNA here is from genome assembly GCA_020205615.1 of Panax quinquefolius. Lineage (NCBI taxonomy): Eukaryota > Viridiplantae > Streptophyta > Magnoliopsida > Apiales > Araliaceae > Panax > Panax quinquefolius. Next base: position 15,387,794 of record CM035167.1, read on the forward strand.
ATCCTCGATTATTGATATGTGGTGAATCAACAATCGCTGCGCTCCATTGCTATTCTCAACATTCTCGGATGTCATTTTCAGACATCGCCACAAAACAAAAGGTTAATTGACATGTAACAAATTATCCCTATCTTCCTCACCAACCAATAAAATATCACATAAACTTAGGTAGGTCATACTAAGCGAAGGTATTCCCGTCTCTCCCCCTCCTAGTACTATTCTCACATCTTAGCCAGGATCATATCCTAAGCTCGATACCAACCGTGACGCCCCCAAAATTAGGTATACATCACCCATCTTGGGTCGACACTTTACATGGTACGTAATTTAAATACAACTTATTAACATAACTGTAGTATACAATCGACATAAAATCGTGAGTTTAAATACAAATATCGCCTACTAGATATTATACAAACTCAAACAAAAAGTCCTCATTACAGTTATTATCACACTATTTTACGAAATAGTGAGGACTACTAATGCTATCTTCGTAACCATCACTGTTTCCCAGACTCGTCCCAAATATATTATCATTTCACGAAGAAAAAGGTGAAAGAAAGGGTGAGCTCAACTAGCCCAATAAGAAATATTATGACTAAGATAATGCGTAATAAATTATCAATAGTCTTGAATAATGTTAAACCGATAAAATACAATGAACAACCGGTTTAATCATGCGGTGAATATCGCAATCCATTAAAAGAGTCAAGTAGAAAATAAAGTCTACTATCTTTTAGGTTTTAAAAGGTTTTTCATCATCGCTTTATAGTTTGAGACTCGGCTTTAATAAATATTTCACATCATCGAATCACCCCCGCACTTACTGACCAAGGATATTCTTTAAGATCACGACCACAATTATTCATGCACTACGGGCCAGAATATTTGTGTATTCATTAATGGTCATGATCATGCCAACAATCGTCCATCAATGCACTACTACCATCGAGGATTTTATCACATCATTTGTAACATTACGGTCATGATTACACATCGAATAGTCTCTCGTCATAATCATACCAAGTCCATCTATGCACTACTGTGCCGAGATGACTTTCAAAAAAATATAAACATGAGGATGATGACAATGATATAAGAATTCAATAAAACAAGTTCAAGAATTATTTTATCGAGAATTATTAACGTCCAAATTGTCAACACGATCTTGTTTTGTAGAGTAAAATTCAAGAATGATCGGAAGAATATTTCCATGAAAAGATCTCGGATGAAACGCAAATATCAAGGATATTCTACTAATTTCATGGAGTATAGAAGTCAAAGTTTTAACCAACCGGGTATAATAAAGAATGGAATAACAAAAGAAATCACCATGCATGCGATAGACACGCATGCATGAGTTATTCCAACAAAATAATAAATAACGGAACCGTGTCGTGAAATTCACACCATGAGATGTTCCAATGTAATAATAAAGATGGAACCGGATCCTGTAAAAAACACACGAGATAGGATATTCCAACAGAATAATAAAGATTTTAACCCGTGTCCTTGTAAAACACACGCATGAGATGTTCCAATGTAATAATAATAAAGATTTTAACCGTGTCCTGTAAAACACACGCATGTGATGTTCCAACGAGTAATAATAATAAAGATGTAACCCGTGTCCTGTAAAACACACGAGACGTGATGTTCCAATGTAATAATAGAAGAATGACACCAAGTATAGGGTAAACCACTTATACAAAAGTTATTCCAATGTAATAATAAGCAATGGAATAACAACAGTTCTCTTCATGAATAAGAAAGAATAACACCCCTTACATTTGGTAGGAGATTGAATACTGCAGCAGTGTAGTAACAAAATACTCTTCTTCTTTCTCTCTTATTCTCTCTATACTATCTCTCTCTATAGCTTGAATGAATTCGTGAAAAATAATGAAGCCCTAGGCCTCTATTTATAGAAGATTTCTAGCTTAGCACCTGCCGTGTGAAAAGGCAAGTGGCTTGACGACTGGTTTGACGCCTGTAATTTGAAACGACAAGTGGTTCGGCCGCTTTTGTAATGTGAAACGACAAGTGGTTCGACGTCGGTAAAGGTAAATACTATCGACGAAGGTAAATACTATTCACAAGGGTAATTACTATTGACGAAGGTAATACTATTATTGAAGGTAAATACTATCGATGAAGAGACTCTTAGATGATGACATATGAGCCCCCATAAAATAATCAAACTTACCACAAATCATTTTTTTTCATCAACACATTTAATCTTTCAACAATTATTAATCATTTATAACTTGTCGTCTCAATTATTGATTTAATACTATAACATATTATACGAGATGATCTTGTGACAATAATTGAATCAATAATATAAGAGATATGATGCAAAGAATTATCAGTAGCAATAATTGAGCATAAATGAGTGACTTCTCACGTAAGCATCATCAATAATCAATACCGTAGTGCTACTATGCAACTACGCCAGACATCTTTGTACTTTTACCACCGGGTAGTTCAACAGCTTTTAACGGTAACACCTCCGCCGTTATTTTTATAAAATATTTTTGTCGCTTTTCTCAATCCGACAATAATTACATTGTGGGGTCCACCAATGATTGAGCCATTGTATGAATATTCTCTAACAAAAGAATATTCCCAGGCAAACGAATATTTTATAACAACTTGCATACTTTTTGCAAAATTTATAAATATTACCCACAACTATAACATTATATCAAATTTATTCCATAATATTCAAAAATAATATTTATAGAAAAATTCATCTTTATTTATAAAAGCTGGGGTCTTACAGTGGAGATATAAACTAGGTAAATTAAATTCATGATTGGACCACATTCATGATTATTCTTGATCTAATTTGGTATTTTCTTCAATTAAAGATGGATGCCGACCGGAGTTGAATGTACCGTACGTAGGATAAAGATTGATGGGAGGGGATTAGTTGATGCGTACCGTGACGGGGTGTCCAATTTTATGAACAAAGCAATAGAACATGCTGATGATATGAACGGAAAGATGAGATGCCCGTGTCTCAAGTGTAAGAACATGATATGGAAGACTGCCGATGAAGTGAAATTTGACTTATATTCACGTTGGTTTGTGGATGGGTATTCAGTATGGATTCATCACGGGGAATCAGTTGAGTTTAGAGAATCACGACAAGATCGTAGACCAAAGATAACTATGATGTCGTGGAGATGTTGGTAGATGCGTATGGCCCTACGAATATTAATTAATTTGAAAATGAGCTCACACAAATAGTGTTGATCAACAAAAGCCAAATGATTCAAAGAAATGCCTTTTATAAGATCTATCTCGAATCGGGGACCCCATCAGTATCCTAACACGACTAGCTAGCACACACCAAAGCTTTCAGTAGTACGAAGCTTTTACACTACAAGAATGAGCATGACTGCGATGATAGAGGATTCAATGATTTGTTTGCTATTTTCGTGAGTTCTTACCTAAGGATAATACCACCTTGGCGAGTTCTTATAAAGTGAAGAAGATGGTTAAGGGGTTGAATCTCGGGTATGAGAAGATCGATGCTTGTGAGCTGGACTTTATGTTATACTATGGGAGGACAAAGATAAGGTGCAGTGTGATATATGCAATTTTCCTAGGTACAAAATCACAAAACGTGGGGGGAAGGAGAAACATGTTCCGAATAAGATATTACGGTACTTTCCATTTATGCCGAGGTTGCAGCGACTATTCATGTCTTCGTATACTGTACCCAGTATGCGTTGGCATAGGAAAAGGGACGTCGTCCCTGGTCAGCTTTGTGAGACCCCCTATTTTATCAATAAAGATTTAAATTTTGTCGAAATAATTTTTAATATTATGGTGTGAATTTGAGATAATATTATAGTTGTGGGTAGTATTTATAAATTTTGCAAAGTATGCAAGTTGTTATAAAATATTCGTTTGGTCGGGGAATATTCTTTTGTTAGGAATATTCGCACAATAACTACCAATCATTGGTGGACCCCACAATGTAATTATTGTCGATTGAGAAAACGACAAAAATATTTTTTATAAAAATAATGGCGAGGTGTTACCGTTAAAACTGTTGAACTACCCTATTGGTAAAAATACAAGAATACGCGTGGTTGCATAAGAGCACACTCAGATATTGATTATTGATGCTTACGTGAGAAGTCACTCAATTTATGCTCAATTATTGCTACAATAATTGCCGCAATATATCTCTTATATTATTGATTCAATTATTGTCACACAAGATCATCAGATAATATAATATGTTATATTATTAATTGAGACAACAAGTTATAAATGATTAATAATTGTTGAAAGATTAAAAAATGTGTTGATTAAAAATAAAATGATTTGTGGTAATATTTATTCAATCTTTGATGTATATAAAGAGTCTGTTATGAGACATTTGTGGTAAGTTTGATTATTTTATGGGGGGGCCCATATGTCATTATCTAAGAGTCTCTTCGTCAATAGTAATTACCTTTGTGAATAGTAATTACCTTCGTCAATAGTAATTACCTTTAACAGGCGTCGAACCACTTGTCGTTTCACATTACAGGCGTCGAACTACTTGTCGTTTCACATTACAGGCGTCGAACTACTTGTCGTTTCACATTACAAAGCGCCGAACCACTTGTCGTTTCACATTACAAAGCGCCAAACCACTTTTCTTTTCACATCACCAAATAAAAGCCACTTGCCTTTTCACATGGCAAAAGTCTTAAGCTAGAAATCTTCTATAAATAGAGGCCTAGTGCTTCATTATTTTTCACGAATTCACTGAAACTCTAGAGAGAGAAACTATAGAGAGAAAGAAGAAAAGTATTCAGCTACTTCACCTTGCCAATATCCAGTTCTTCTAAGGTAGGGAATATTATTTGTTGTACCCGTAAGGGGTGTTATTCTTTCTTATTCATGAAGAGAACTGTTGTTATTCCATTGCTTATTATTCTGTTGGAATAACCTATAAAAGTGGTATACCCTATACATAACTCAGTATACGCCAGATACCCTATACTTGGTGAAATCCTTATATTATTCCATTCTTATTTATTCTCATTGAATAACTCAGATACTGCCAAATCCCTATACTTGGTGATCTCCTTCATTATTCCATTCTTTATTATTCTGTTGAATATCCTCGTCTCGTGTGTTTTACACCGGACTGGGTTCCATTGTTTATTATTCCGCATTTATTATTCTCATTGGAATATCCTCGTCATGTGTTTTTACACCCGACCGTTCCATTGTTTATTATTCAAAGAATTATTATTCGTTGGATCATCCCGCTTGGTGTGATTTTTACCCGACCGTTCCGTTATTATTATTCTCATTGAATAACTGCCATGCTAAGTACCATTTATGCACGGTGATTTCTTTTGTTATTCCATTCTTTATTATACTCAATTGGTTAAATCTTTGACTTCTATACTCCATGAAATTAGTGGAATATCCTCGATATTTAAGCTTCATCCAATATCTTTTCATGGAAATATTCTTCCGATCATTCTTGAATTTTACTCTACAAAACAAAGATCATTTTGACAATTTGACGTTAATAATTCCTCGGATAAAATAATTCTTGAACTTGTTTTATTGAATTATTATGTCATTGTCATCATCCTCATGTTATATTATGTTATCTTCTTGACTTACGTGTATAGATGAACTTAGTATGATTATGACCGTGGATCATTCTTAAGATAATCATGGCTTGTTATAAATGATGTGATAAAAGTCCTCAAATGGCCCGTAATGCAATGATGGATAGTTTTTGGTATGATTATGACCGTGGGTGATTCTAATAGTCATGACCATTGATAATTTGATGAATATCCTCGGTCAGAAAAGGTAAGTGATTCGATGATGTGGATTATTTATTAAAGTCGAGTCTCATATATAACAAAGATGAAAAACCTTTAAAACCTAAAAGATAGTAGACTTTATTCTCTACTTGACTCTTTTAATGGATTGTATATTCACTTACAGCTTAAACTAGTTGTCTATTGTATTTTATCGCTTAACACCGTTGTTGAAGGCTAATGATAATTTATTTTGCATTATCTTAGTCATAATATTTCTTCTTCAAGCTAGTTGAGCTCACCTTTCTTTTTCACCGTTTCTCTTCGTGAAATGAGAACATAGCCGGGACGAGCCTGGGGAATGGAGTAATGGTCCGAGGGATAAGCATTTGTAGTCCTCACTATTCGTGAAATAGTGTGATAATAGTAGTAATGAGGACTCCTTTTGAGTTTGTATAATATCTAGTAGACAATATTTGTATTCAAACTCACGCTTTATGTCGATTGCATACCTACGCTTATATTAGTAAGTTGTATTGAATTTATGTACCATGTAAGTGGCGACCCAAGATGGGTGACGATACCTAATTTTGGGGCGCCACAAATTGGTATCGTAGCTTAGGATATGATCCTGCTAAGATGCGAGATAAGAAATAGGAGGGAGAGAGACGGGAATTCCTTCGCTAGTATGACCTACCTAACTTTATTTGTTATTTAATTGGTGGACGTAGTATAGGGATAATATTTGATATATTAATTAACCCTTTTGCTTCACAATTCCTTCGGTAATAATAAGAGTGTAGCTAGGTCGAGCGGGGTAACAAAGGAATAGAACGGTGGTCATTATTTAGTAGTTATATTTGGTGAATCAACTAGGGTGAAAGCGAACCCAACGTTGGAAGAGTGTTTTGCCACTATCATACAAGATGTCTAAATGACATACAACCCTCGTGTCATCATAAGATGTGGTTGTGCTCATCCACTTGTTGAGTATATTTACGAGCACTACCTATATGATCTTGGTGTTTGTTTGAAGTATAATTCTCAATTTGAGACAAAGTGGAGATAATGATAAATCAAGAGAAGACTCACCATCGGGAAGAATATGATAGTAATCTTCTCATTTTTCTTTGGGGTCTATTTGGTAAACCAAGGATAATTCGTGGCCATATGATATCTATCATAACCTAGAAGCATGGCCTCCCATGTACGAAGGTTTCCTTGAGCACTTCCCAAAGATTCTAATTTCTAAAACAGCTTTTGACTATACATTTATGTAAGGTGTCATTGTGACGTCTATCCAAAGTTGGGATGAAAGTCATAGTTAGTATCAATGTAACGCATTATCCAAGTCTTGGATAAGAGTAGCAGTTTTAAATGATATTTCTATCATTAATAAAATTTCTTGACGTATTCTTGAAGATTTCCTAGCCTAACCTAGAGCGTGAAATCGAATTTTGTATTGACCCAAAGATAAAACCCATTTCTTAAACCTCAAATATTTCTTTTAACTAAAAGGATCTGTTTACGTGGATTATGATGAAAGTCATAATAAAAGTATAGAATTGATGAAAATCATGGGTATATGAAGTGTTAGTAAGTTTTAAGATGAGTTATGTTGGTTAGTATGTGAAAACATGAAAGTTTCTTAGAAATCACAAAGAGTTGAAAATCAGATTTTGGTGAAAAACGTATCATGAAATTCAATTGACCATATCTCCTATTATATTTTGAATTTTTGAGTGTGGTCAAGTCCTAGAGTTAGATCTATGAGTTACCTAACTAATCCAAGTGGAATTACTGGAAAATGTATTGTAGATTTTTGTGTGGTCTGATTTTAGCAAAGGAGTGCAAAGCTGCAAAAAAAGCGAAAAAAGTCACTGCCATGATTTTAGACAGGCTGTTTCGGCCACTTAAATTATGAGAAAATTCTGGCCTTTTGGAACATGAAGGTATATGGTATAAAGTACCTCCTGTCCAAAAATGAGCTCATTCGACTTAAAATGAGTAAGTTATGACTATTTCAATATTTAGGTTTTTTTCGATTTAAAAACGCTATAACCGGAGTTCTATTATTCCGATGACCATGAAATTTAAACTGAAGCTCACGTTAACTCGTGTAAGGTCTTGCCAAGATTTGGGAATTTTTGGAGTTAAACTTGAGGTAGCTAATTTCTTAAGGAATTAATTAGAAATTGATTTTTGAAAATAGTAAATGAATTTTAAAAATTCCGAGAAAAATATATTTTCATTATGGGACTATATTATACTAAAAACCGTAAAAGAAATATTTTTGGGACTGATTTATATTTTTATGAAAATAGTTTAGTTACTTAACATATGAGTTAAATATGTTATGTGAAGTAACAAAGTTGAAAATAGGATTTTATGGCTAGAGAATCCTATATGTAATATATGCATATTTTTGATGAGGATTTGATAATTGGTGATGATATCTTATGAGTATGGCATTTTGAATGATTAAATGCATTAGATGGTAAAGCGTAAACAATTGAGATAAATTGTTTATAAATTTAAGAAGTGATTAAAATATTGTTATAATATTAATGATATTAGATTATGAGATTATTAAGTGATTGATAACGTGGGGATATTCTTGACTCTCGGATAAATTATATTATAAATGTTTAATATTTATCCTTTATCTCATTCGATTGATTCTTTATATCATTATCCTCATGTTTATATTATGTTGAAAGTCATCTCGCGCTGTTGGTGCTTAGATGAACTTGGTATGATTATGACCGTGATTGTTCGGTATAATCATAATCGTAATTGAAAACACGATTATCTTTGGCCGTAGTGCATGGATAATTTGTGGTCGTGATACTAATGAATACACGATTATCTTTGCACGTAGTGTATGGATAATTTGTGGTCGTGATACTAATGAATACACGATTATCTTTGGCACGTAGTGCATGGATAATTTGTGGTCGTGATACTAATGAATACACGATTATCTTTGGCACGTAGTGCATGGATAATTTGTGGTCGTGATACTAATGAATACACGATTATCTTTGCACGTAGTGCATGGATAATTTGTGGTCGTAATACTAATGAATACACGATTATCTTTGCACGTAGTGCATGGATAATTTGTGGTCGTGATACTAATGAATACACGATTATCTTTGGGCAGTAGTGCATGGATAATTTGTGGTCGTGATACTAATGAATACACGATTATCTTTGGCCGTAGTGCATGGATAATTCGTGGTCGTGATACTAATGAATATCCTTGGCCTGTAGTGCAGGGATGATTCGATGATATGGATTAATTATTGAAATGAGAGTCTCAAAGAATGAAATATTAATTCATGGATGTGGTAAAAGTTATCTTTGGCACGTAGTGCAAAGATGAATTGTGAATAAATATCTTCGGTAGGATTGCAAAGATGAATTTAATTTAATGTTTTCAACGATAAAGGTATTCAAGGTATCCTCACCTCTTTATCATACCAGTATCGCACTTCTAATTTCGAGGGCTAAATTCCATAAGGAGGGAGATTGTGAGACCCCATATTTTATCAATAAAGATTTAAATTTTGTCGAAATAATTTTTAATATTATGGTGTGAATTTGAGATAATATTATAGTTGTGGGTAGTATTTATAAATTTTGCAAAGTATGCAAGTTGTTATAAAATATTCGTTTGGTCTGGGAATATTCTTTTGTTAGGGAATATTCGCATAACGGCTCAATCATCAGGACCCCATTAATGTAATTATTGGCCGGGATCGAGAAAACGACAAAAATATTTTATAAAAATAACTACGAGGTGTTACCGTTAAAACTGCTGAACTACCCTATGGTAAAAATACGAATACGCTGTGGTTGCATAGTAGCACACGGTATTGATTATTGATGTCTTGCGTGAGAAGTCACTCAACTATGCTCAATTATTGCTACGATAATTGCTGTGAACATATCTCTTATATTATCGATTCAATTATTGTCACAAAGATCATCCGTATAATATATTATATTATTAATTGAGATGACAAGTTATAAATGATTAATAATTGTTGAAAGATTAAAAATGTGTTGATTAAAAATAAAATGATTTGTGGTAATATTTATTCAATCTTGATGTATATAAAGAGTCTGCTATGAGACATTTGTGGTAAGTTTGATTATTTTATGGGGGGCCCATATGTCATTATCTAAGAGTCTCTTCGTCAATAGTAATTACCTTTTACCTTTGAATAGTAATTACCTTCGTCGATAGTAATAATTACCTTTAACAGAAGAAACCACTTGTCGTTTCACATTACAGTGCCGAACTACTTGTCGTTTCACATTACAAAAGTTGAACTACTTGTCGTTTCACATTACAAAGTCCGAACCACTTGTCGCTTCACATTACAAAGCGCCAAACCACTTTTCTTTTCACATCACCAAATCGTCAAGCCACTTGCCTTTTCACACGGCGGTCTTAAGCTAGAAATCTTCTATAAATAGAGGCCTAGTGCTTCATTATTTTCACTTAATTCACCGAAACTCTGTAGAGAGAAACTATATAGAAAGAAGAAAAGTATTCTCGCTACTTCACCTCGCCAATATTCGGTTCTTCTAAGGTAGGGAATATTATTTGTTGTACCTCGTAAGGGTGTTATTCTTTCTTATTCATGAAGAGAACTTTGTTATTCCATTGCTTATTATTCTGCTGAATAACTCAGTAAAGTGGTATACCCTATACATAACCTCGTGATACGCTGCATACCCTATACTTGGTGAAATCCTTATATTATTCCATTCTTATTTATTCTCATGGAATAACTCAGTATACGCGAAATCCTATACTTGGTGATCTCCTTCGTTATTCCATTCTTTATTATTCTCGTTAGAATATCCTCGTGCGTGTGTTTTACACCTAACCGGGTTCCATTGTTTATTATTCCGCATTTATTATTCTCGTTGGAATATCCTCGTCGTGTGTTTTACAATCGACTTCGGTTCCATTGTTTATTATTCAAAGAATTATTATTCTGTTGGATCATCATGTTTGCGTGTGAATTTCACGACCGGTTCCATTATTATTATTCTCGCTGAATAACTCGCCATGCTAAGCACCGCATGCATGGTGATTTCTTTTGTTATTCCATTCTTTATTATACCCAAATGGTTAAATCTTTGACTTCTATACTCCATGAAATTAGTGGAATATCCTTGATATTTGCGCTTCATCCAAAGATCTTTTCATGAAAATATTCTTCCGATCATTCTTGAATTTTACTCTACAAAACAAAGATCATTTTGACAATTTGACGTTAATAATTCCTCGGATAAAATAATTCTTGAACTTGTTTTATTGAATTATTATGTCATTGCCATCATCCTCATGTTATATTATGTTATCTTCTACTACGTGTATAGATGAACTTAGTATGATTATGACTGAGGATCATTCTATAATAATCACGGCTTATTATAAATGATGTGATAAAAGTCCTCGGTGGCTTGTAATGCAAATGATGGATAGTTTTTGGTATGATTATGACCAGGGGTGATTCGGTATAGTCATGACCATTGATAATTTGATGAATATCCTCGTCAGTAGTGTGTAAGGGTGATTCGATGATGTGGATTATTTATTAAAGCCGAGTCTCAAATTTATAACAAAGATGAAAAACCTTTTTAAAACCTAAAAGATAGTAGACTTTATTTTCTACTTGACTCTTTTAATGGATTGTATATTCCACTGCAGCTTAAACCGGTTGTCTATCAGTATTTTATCGCTTTAACACTGTTGAAGGCTAATGATAATTTATTCTCGCATTATCTTAGTCATAATATTTCTTCTTGGGCTAGTTGAGCTCACCTTTCTTTCACCGCTCTCTCTTGAAATGAGAACATAGCCGGGACGAGTCTGGGAACGGAGTAATGGTCCGAGGATATAGCATTAGTAGTCCTCACTATTCGTGAAATAGTGTGATAATAGTAGTAATGAGGGGCTCCTTTTGAGTTTGTATAATATCTAGTAGACAATATTTGTATTCAAACTCACGCTTTATGTTGTATTGTACCTACGCTTATATTAGTAAGTTGTATTGGAATTTATGTACCATGTAAGTGGCGACCCAAGATGGGTGACGTATACCTAATTTTGGGGGCATCACAAGCTTACTAACACAGCAGATGGAGATGAGTGGAAGAATTTTGATGCTAATTTTCGACAATTTGCCGACGAAGTTAGGAATGTCAGGCTTGGCATGGCTACAGATGAATTTTGTCCGTTTAATAATTTTAGTCAGCCATACTCTGTTTGGCCAGTGATTATGGTAGCTTACAATCTTCCACCGTCAATGTGCATGAGGGATCTGTATCTTTTCTTGACTTTACTAATACCGGGGGATAAGAGTCCTACAAAAGACATCCACGTGTACCTTAGACCGTTAGTCGATGAACTTAAGATGTTGTGGTAAACAGGGGTTCAAACTTTTGATAAATCTATCGGTCATAATTTTTTGATGAAGGCAGCCTTGTTGTGGACTATCACTGACTTTCCGGCACTTGGGATGGTCAGTGGTTGGTCAACCCATGGTAAGTTGTCTTGTCCAGTCTGTATGGGGGATGTGCAGGGCAAATAACTACGTCATTGGCAAAAAACTAGTTTCTTTAGAACTGCTCAAAGATTCTTGCCCATTGAGCACAGTTATAGAAAGATGTCTACACAGTTCAATAGAAAAATAGAAAAGAAGGGGGTTGTTGGTCGCTTGTCGGGCAGCGATGTACTGGGATGGCTAAATGATCTGACATTTCCACCGTCTGGGAAGGAGCATGGTAAGTTGAGAGCAATAGGGTACGATAAAGCTCATAATTAGACACACTCGCCCATTTGGTTTGAGTTTCCATACTAGGTCACACTAGCACTTCGTCATTGCATAGATGTCATGCATACGGAGAAAAATGTGTTTGAGAACTTGTTTTACAATGTGCTAGATACGAGTGGTAAAACAAAAGACAATGATAAATCACGTAAAGACTCGGAGGAAATGAACATCAAAGGGAATTGTGGTCTGGCCCCAACAACTCAAAACCAAAAGCTCCATTTTGTCTTACCAAGCAACAGGTTAAAAACATTTGCAAGTGGCTTAGTGAATTGAAGCTACCAGATGGTTATGCTTCTAACATCTCTCGATGTACTAAGGTTAAGTTGTTAAACCCCAAATTTTATGAAATAAAAGTATTCAATTTTTTCTATTTTGGTAAATAGTTAAATTGATAAAAGGTTAAAGTTAAGGGTAATATGTGAAATTTTTTTGCATAGTAAGAAAATTGATATAAAATATTCTTTTGTCGGGGAATGTCAAATGCGGACGACTTCGACAATCATTGGTGGACCCAAGAACGAAATTATTATTTGGGATGGAGAAAACGACAAAAATATTTTTATGAGAAAAAAGCGGTGGAAGTTTTACCGTTAAAACTGTGGAACTACTTGGTAGTAAAAGTACAGTAATACGATGTCTGGCGTGGTTGCATAAGTAGCACACGGTATTGATTATTGATGTTTACGTGATAAGTCACTCGGTTTTGTTTTATTAGTATTATTAATGTAATAAAATGTAAAAACTTTTTATATAAAAAATGTAATATTTTTATAAAGTTATTCTATAAATAAAATATATTATATTCTATTATGCATAGTGTTTTGCATAGTAACATTTTTTTTATATAAAACAAAATACATTTATAAAGTTAGATTAGAATATATTATATTTTATTATGCGTAGTGTTGCATAGTGCTGCGATAGTATTTTGTATAGTAAAATCTTTTTATATATAAAATGTAATACTTTTATAAAGTTATTCGTTTTATTAGATTATAAATAGAATATATTATATTTTATTTAAAAGATTTTACTTTAAATATGGACCGTCCGATTAAAAGTAAATCAATCTGAACCGTTCATGAATTAGTTACTATCACGATCCATTCTTCTATAAATAAAGCTCATTCCTTCATTATTTCTTACAATTCAAAAACTCTAGAGAGAAAACTATAGAGAGAGTTCTTCTTCTATAATCTTGAGCGTATTTCTTTAGAGTTTAAGAAAGTTTTGGCGTGTAGTCTGAAGTTTTCTTCGAGTATATCCTCGACCTACCAGTCGGAATACTCTTCTTTCAAAGGTAAGGGATATTATTTGTTGTACTCATAAGGGGTATTCTTTCTTTTTTATTCGTGAAGAGAATTTCTGTTATTCCATTCTTTATTATTACATTGGAATAACTCAGTATCTGTGAGATACCCTATACTTGGTGAAATTATTCAGTTATTCCATTCTTATTATTATGTTGGAATAACCTGTTTATCCGAAGTACCGCATACATGGTGAAATTCTTTTGTTATTTCATTCTTTATTATTCGTCGCTTAAATATCCATGCCGGTCGTATTACGCTTTGACTCGGTTCCATTATTTATTATTCATTGGAATAACTCCGTCTGCGCGGTTATCGCATGCATGGTGATTTCATTGTTATTCCATTCTTTATTATTCTATTGGAATATCACATGCGTGCGATTACGCATGACACGGTTCCATTATTTATTATTCTCTTTGAATAACTCACCATGCATGCGGATTACGCATGCGATGAAATTCTTTTGTTATTCCATTCTTTATTATTATGTTGGAATAACTCGTTGTACATCTTAATCTTTATACATGGTGAAATTATTTTATTATTTCACTCTTTATTATTATGTTGGAATAACTTTGTCTGTCGCAATCATCGCATACATGGTGAAATTCTTTTATTATTCCATTCTTTATTATTATGTTGGAATAACTTTATGTCATGCAATCTTTACATACACGGTGAAATTCTTTTATTATTTCATTCTTTATTATCTTTGTTGGTTGTTGGTTTTACAGGTTGTATGTCTTTGGCCCAGAGTGCAAAGATGATATGTTGTTGAATATCTTTGGCACCGTAGTGTAAAGATGATCCATTGTTTGATAGCTTTGACGTCGTAGTGTGAAGATGGACGGTGTATGACATGATCATGACCACTAGTGATACTAACGAATATCATTGGCCGTAGTGCATGGATAATTCAATGATGTGATTGGCAGGATCATGACCATTAGTTAACAGTTGAATGTCTTTGGCCGTAGTGCACTGACAGGCAATTGATTGGTATGATAATGACCATTGGTTTTATAGTTGCATATCTTTGGCCCGTAGTGCAAAGATAGACAACTGATTGGTATGATTATTGTTATTACATTTGAATATCTTCAGCCTTTGGGGTAAGGATATTGAGTAAACGTTCTATTAAGCCTTTGTGGCAAGAATGAACTGTTAATTCACATTATTATAAATATGAATTATGAATTTAACTAACATCTTTGGTGGTTCAGGTGAAGACAAGTGATGAAAGTTCTATTTGTCTTAAGTATAACAAAGAACTGTTGATGAGTATTACAGGAATAAAATATCAACGATGGACTTTTAATCTAGATGAGATATTAGACATTATGTTCTACTTGACTCTTTTAATGGATTGCTTGTTCCGCTGCAGTTAAACTTGATGTTTATTATATTGTATCGGTTTAACATCATTGAAGGCTAACGATAATTTATTCTCGCATTATCTTAGTCATAATATTTCTTCTTTGGGCTAGTTGAGCTCACCCTTTCTTTCACCGTTCTCTTCGGAAATGAGAACGTGCTTACGGGACTAGTCGAGGAAGCGAGTGACTATCCATATGATAGTATTAGTAGTCCTCACTATTCTCGTGAAATAGTGTGACAATAAATGTAATGAGGACCCCATTGAGTTTGTATATTGTCTAGATGACAATATTTGTATTGAAACTCACAGCATATGTTTAGTCGTATTTTACACGACTGTTGTATAATTAGTTTGTATTTGTATTCTGTACCATGTATCTGGCGACTCAAGATGGGCGATGTATACCTATTTTGGGTGCAACGGAATTATTGTCGGATGGAGAAAACGACAAAAATATTTTTATGAGAATAACGGCGGAAGTTTTACCGTTAAAACTGTGGAACTACTCGGTAGTAAAAGTTCAGTAATACGCGTGGTTGCATAGTAGCACACGGTATTGATTATTGATGTTTACGTGATAAGTCACTAAGTTTTGTTTTATTAGTATTATTAATGTAATAAAAATGTAAAAGCTTTTATATAGAGCGAATACTTTTATAAAGTTATTCTATAAATAGAATATATTATATTCTATTATGCATAGTATTTTGTATAGTAATTTTTTTATATAAAATGAAATACTTTTATAAAGTTATTCAATAAATAGAATATATTATATTTTATTATGCATAGTGTTGCATAGTTACTGCATAGTATTTTGTATAGTAAAATCTTTTTATATAAAATGAATACTTTTATAAAGTTATTCGTTTTATTAGATTATAAATAGAATATATTATATTTTATTTAAAAGATTTTGCTTTAAATATGGATCCGTCCGATTAAAAAGTAAATCAATCTGGACCGTTCATGAATTAGTTACTATCGCAAATCCATTCTTCTATAAATAGAAGCTCATTCCTTCATTATTTCTTACTTAATTCAATCGAAACTCTGAGAGAGAAAACTATAGAGAGTTCTTCTTCATAATCTTGAGCGTATTTCTTTAGAGTTTAAGAAAGCTTTGAGCGTAGTACGAGTTTTCTTCGAGTATATCCTCGACCTACCAGTCGGAATACTTTTCTTTCAAAGGTAAGGGATATTATTTGTTGTACTCGTAAGGGGGTATTCTTTCTTTCTTATTCGTGAAGAGAACTTCATTATTCCATTCTTTATTATTCTCATTGGAATAACTCAGTATACACGGATACCTATACTTGGTGAAATTCTTCCGATATTCCATTCTTTAATATTATGTTGGAATAACTGCATACATGCAAAGTCTTGCATACATGGTGAAATTCTTACATTAATCCATTCTTTATTATTCTGTTTGGAACATCCCGTCATGCGTGCGTTTACACATGACACGGTTACATTGTTTATTATTCATTTGAAATATCCTCATGCGTGCGTTTCTGGCACGACTGATTCCATTATTTATTATTCTATTAGAATAACATGTCTGTGCGGTCTATCGCATGCCTGGTGATTTCTTTTGTTATTCCATTCTTTATTATACTCAGTTGGTTAAAGTTTTGACTTCTATACTCCATGAAATTAGTAGAATATCCTTGATATTTGCGCTTCATCCAGTATCTTTTCATAGACATATTCTTCTGAGCATTCTTGAGTGTTACTCTATAAAGAAGTATCATGTTGACAATTTAGACGTTATTGGTTCTTGGATAAATTAATTCTTGAACTTGTTTTACTGAATTATTATGTCATTGTCATCATCCTCATGTTTATATTATGTTGAAAGTCATCTGTGGCCTGTAGTGCATAGATGGACTTGGTATGATTATGACCATGGATTATTCGGTATAATCATGACCGTAATATTACAAATGATGTGGAAAAAGTCCTCATTGGCCCGTAGTGCATTGATGGACAATTTTTTGGTATGATTATGGCTATGGATTCTCTTCGGCCAAGGGTGTAAAGATGAATTATTTTATGGTATGATCAGGACCGTTGATGAAAACACGATTATCTTTGGCCCGTAGTGCATGAATAATTCATGGTCGCAATACTAAAGAATATCCTTGGCCTGTAGTGCAGGGATGATTTGATGATGTTGATTATTTATTAAAATTTGAGTCTCAAATGATAAAAGTGATGAAAAACCTTTTAAATCATAGAAGATAGTAGATTTTATTCTCTACTGACTCTTCTAATGGGTTGCTTGTTCATTTGCAGCTTAAACTTGATGGTTGTTATATTTTATCGCTTTAACAACATTGAAGGCTAATGATAATTTATTCTCGCATTATCTTAGTCATAATATTTCTTACTGGGCTAGTTGAGCTCACCCTTTTGCTTACATTGTTCTCTTCAGGAAATGAGAACGTAGCAGGGACTAGTCGGGGAACAAAGTGATGGTCCTAGATGGTGCATTAGTAGTTCTCACTATTCTGTGAAATAGTATGATAATAAATGTAATGAGGACCCCATTGAGTTTGTATATTGTCTAGATGACAATATTTGTATTAAAACTCACAGCATATGTCTAGACGGCTGTTATATAATTAAGTTGTATTTGAATTTTGTACCATATATTTGGCGACTCAAGATGGGTGATGTATACCTATTTTGGGGGAGTCACATGAGCAGTTGAAAATTACCGGATTCAAGAGTCATGACTGTCATGTATTCATGCAGAAGTTGATTCCAATTGCCTTTCGTGAAGTATTACCGAGGAATATTAATGATACCTTTATCGCACTTTTAAATTTCTTTCGGGATATTTGCTCAACTATTATAAGGTACGGTGATGTGGAGCAGATGGAAAAAAATATAGTGTTGAGAATGTGCAAGCTCAGAATGATCTTACCTCCGGGGTTCTTTGACTCGATGGAGCATTTGTCTATTCATTTGCCATATGAACTTAAGCTTGGAGGATCGGTGCAATATCGATGGATGTATCCTTTTGAGAGGTAATATCACCTACATTGTATTATAATCATCACCTGAATATTTGTTTTAGCCGATATATTGTCATATTTCAGGTATATGCGTCGATTAAAACAGAAAGTTAAAAACAAAGCTCATGTAGAGGGTTCTATTGCTGAACGCTATACGGAGAAAGAGCTTGTCAACTTCTGCTTGCTATACTTTGACGATGTAGTCTCAACGAAGCACAATCGCCTAAGTCGGAATGAGGTCATCGTCGATCCCCAAACGCGTGCTGATGAGTTGACTGTATTCACTTATCCGGCCAAACCATTTGGATATGAGACGATGACTTACCTAACTGATAAAGATTTAAAGATTGTATCTATATACGTGCTTCTGAATATGCCTGAAGTATCATCTTACATCAAGTATGTATTATTTCAAGTTGAAAATGATTTTTCTTACTTTAATCAACAATTAAACAATTGCCATATTATTGTACGCAGCGCATTCGAATTGGAATTGCATGTTTTTAACCCGGGGTTGACTACATCACAGATGGAAGCATTCACTAATGACAATTTTCAACAGTGGTTTAAGAGAAGGGTCGAAGAAGATAATGGTTATGAGCGTTTTAGAGATGTCATTTTAGGCCCGTAAAAAGTCGTTAGTTCATTTCCAGGTTGTATCGTGAATGGATATAGATTCAAGGTTGATGACTTGAATGAATTGACATCAGTCACCTCTGGCATTGTCGTGTTGGGAAGTTGTTATGGAGATTCTGAGTCCAATTACTATGGAAGATTAAAGGAAGTGGTTGTGCTCAATTATCCAGGGGCTAAAAAGGTTGTTACATTTAAGTGTCGCTGGTTTGATACTGCAAAGGGTGTTAAAGTTGATCATAATAGAATCGTCACAGTAGATGTGAGAGCCCAGATTTATGAATAAAGATTTAAATTTTCTCGAAATATATTTTTGAATATTATGGTGTGGATTTGATATAATGTTATAGTTGTGGGTAATATTTACAAATTTTGCAAAGTACGCAAGTTGTTATATAATATTCGATTGGTCAGAGAATATTCGTTTTAACAGGGAATATTCGTAAAACGGCACAATCATTGGTGGACCCTCACAACGGAATTATTGTAGGATTGAGAAAATGACAAAAATACTTTATGAAAATAACGGCGGAAGTTTTACTATTAACTGTTGAAACACCCGGTGTTAAAGTAATAATGATGTCTGGCGTTCGTTGCAAGAGTAGCACTGCGGTATTGATTATTGATGCTTACGTGAGAAGTCACTCAGTTATACTTAATTATTGCTAAAGTAATTGTTGCATCATATCTCTCATATTATTGATTCAATTATTGTCACAGTATTATTTGCATAATATTTTATATTATTAAATCAACAATTGAGACGACAAAGTTATTCATATTATTACATTACAATATTTAAAATGTCTAGAAGTTCTGTCAAGGAGAGGTTTAGTCACCTAATTACGCGCCAATAAGGAGAAATCCTTATCGGAAAGCCCCCTTTCACGAGGAGCGACACGGTTGTTAAATATTGTGAGTTATAATATTAATGATGATTAAGTTCGTGTTGATTAAAGATGAATTTGATATTTCCATTGTGTTGAGATTATTAGTGTTAATGGAAATCGACATCTATTCCGATGATAATTGATGTCTGGGGGTTATATTGATAAATCGGGTAATTTATCGGATAAATGAGCAATTAATTGCTACTAATTCACATGCTTAAATAACTATTTGTTCACATGTGTGTACTATTGAATCACATTCATGTACTATTAGGGGAGTTGGTTCAAGATTGATAATACTTACATTACTAAGTTGAAAATGGAGGTATAGATGGAGGTACTATACTGTAATACGTATTTTTCACATGATTATACTATTGATTCACATGATTGAACTATTGATTCACATTATTTACTATTAGGGGAGTTGGTACAAGTTTGATATTACTTGCAGGACTAAATTAAAAATAAAGGAAAAGAGGAAGGTATTATACTGTAATATTCTGAGCCTCAAAACGTGCAATTATCGAAACTATATTTTCCTATAAATAGAAGCTCATTTCTTCATTATTCTTCACCAATTCACTCAAGCTATAGAGCATTTATTATAGAGAGAAAGTATAGAGAGAAAGAAGAAGAGAAGTCTGCTACCTCACTATTCCAGTATCCAGTTTTCTTCTAAGGTAAGGGATATTATTTGTTGTACTCGTAAGGGATATTATTTGTTGTACTCGTAAGGGATATTATTTGTTGTACTCGTAAGGGATATTATTTGTTGTACTCGTAGGGAGTATTATTTCTTTCTTATCCATGAAGAGAACTTCTGTTATTCCATTCTTTATTATTCTATTGGAATAACTCAGATACGCTGCTACCCTATACTTGGTGAAATTCTTACATTATTCCATTCTTTATCATTCATTTGGAACATCCCGTCTGCATGCATTTACGTGGGACCGGTTCCATTATTTATCATTCATTAAAACATCCTATCTCGTATGCGTTTCTGCGGGACTGGTTCCATTATTTATCATTCATTTGGAACATCCTGTCTATCGTTCTCACGCCGGACACTGTTCCGTCTTTATTATTACATTGGAATATCCTATTCACATGCGTTTTTACGCCGGACTGATTCCGTCTTTATTATTACATTTGGAATATCACATGCATGCGTTTACGGCGGGACTTGATTCGATTATTTATTATTACGTTGGAATAACTCGCGCTGTCGATCTATCGTATGCCTGGTGATTTCTTTTGTTATTCCATTCCTTGTTATACTCAGTTGGTTAAAGTTTTGACTTCTATACTCCATGAAATTAGTAGAATATCCTTGATATTTGCGCTTCATCCAGTATCTTTTCATAGACATATTCTTCTGAGCATTCTTGAGTGTTACTCTATAAAGAAGTATCATGTTGACAATTTAGACGTTATTGGTTCTTGGATAAATTAATTCTTGAACTTGTTTTATTGAATTATTATGTCATTGTCATCATCCTCATGTTTATATTATGTTGAAAGTCATCTGTGGCCTGTAGTGCATAGATGGACTTGGTATGATTATGACCATGGATTATTCGGTATAATCATAACCGTAATATTACAAATGATGTGGAAAAAGTCCTCATTGGCCCGTACTGCATTGATGGACTGTTGTTGGCATGATCATGACCATTAATGAATACACAAATATTCTTGGCCCGTAGTGCATAGATAAAGAATATCCTTGGCCGTAGTGCAAGGGTGATTCGATGATGTGGATTATTTATTAAGCTGAGTCCCAGCGATAAAAGTGATGAAAAACCTTTTAAATCATAAAAGATAGTAGATTTTATTCTCTACTTGACTCTTTTAATGGATTGCTTGTTCCTCTGCAGTTAAACTTGATGTTTGTTATATTGTATCAGTTTAACACTGTTTAAGGCTAATGATAATTTATTCTGCATTATCTTAGTCATAATATTTCTTACTGGGCTAGTTGAGCTCACCCTTTCTTTCACTGTTCTCTTCAGGAAATGAGAATATAGCTGGGACGAGTCGGGGAACGGAGTGATGGTCCTAGATGGTGCATTATTAGTCCTCACTATTCTGTGAAATAGTGTGATAATAATTATAATGAGGACTCTTTTTGAGTTTGTATACTCTCTAGTAGACAATATTTGTATTCAAACTCACAGTTTATGTTTTGTCGTATTGTACACGACAGTTGTATTTGAATTCTTTACCATGTATCTGGCGACTCAAGAATAGGTGATGTATACCTATTTTGGGGGCATCACAGTAGATATAAAATTGAATTTACAGTCTGATGACGTATTTGTGTTAGCCAGCCAAGCAACTCAAGTGTACTACACCCCCTAATGTCGTAAATTATAGAACCCCATAGTATACAGTTGTGGCAACGAAGACTCGGTCATTTGATGGTACTAATCTGTCTGGAATGGATGGCCCGTTGCAAGAACAAGTTAGCAATCCCAGCCACGTTGTGCTATATGATGACGATGTGTTGGTTGATGATGTCGTTGACGTACTCGATGTTGACGAAGTGGAGGAAGATGTGGTTGTCATTCCGTATGTGATGGTAGAAGATGATACTGAGGAAGAAATTGATACAGAAGAGGAAGAGACAGAACTAGAGGATGAAAATGATTTTGACGCTGACGGGTTTGACGACGTACTACTTCTTCACTAATTGGTGTTTTGTAAATATTATACAACTAAAAACAAATCTCATTATATATAGTAATTGCAATGAAATTTAATTAATGTCATCGTATCTATGTCTGTAATTTCAGTAGTATAACTATGCCTCGACATAGCGGTGGAGGTGGCCGTGGTGGCGGCCGCTCCGAATCGGGTGACGGCTCCCAGGGCGGGTCGTCTTCAGATGCTTGTGAGTTGATTTCTTTTTAGGCTTAGTAACATTTTTTTCCTAACTATATTATACATTCATTTACTATTTTTTGACAATGTCATAACTATATTAAACATACAGATGCTAGACATCGGGGTCAGCGAGGGCCTAACCTTGGTCGATTAGGTCGTCCGTCGGCAGTGCCTGACATAGTTCCAGTTGATGTCGGCTCGTCTGTGTAGGTTTCAATTATAATATATCACTTATGTTCAATTAGAATGATATTATTATGTGATTAATAAATTAAAATGTTCTTAATAAATTTTGTATTCTAGTATTATGGATCATGTCGCTAAGGCGACCATACACGCCATTTGCCTGGCGCATCTCCCTACTGGCTGCATGTGATTTAGCCAGTACTCACGCTACGATGTCGGCTTTATGGTGACAGTGTTGCGGGAGTTTCACGTAAGTCGAATTACATATATTAAATCAAGGTCCATGTTATTTACATATTGTTCAAATAATTAATTATTCGTATGTTATGTCTGTTTGATAGAGATACTACAGATACGAGGCCGACATCACTGAGGCGGATGGTGATGTCGTTATCATTGCCCACATCTCGAAGAATTATGCCGGCTGGCTGTACGAGATACGAAAGAGGGTAGTCCGGGCGGTAGAAGAATCGTCCGGGACTACTTTGCGAGAACATCAGCTGCCGACAGTATAAGATGCAGCATGGGCTGCGATGTGTGCATACTGGGATGATGCTGCGTTCAAGACCAAGTCGGAGCAGATAAAGAAGAATCGCGGCAAGCTGTGAGTTGTACATACTTCTGGCTCACAGTCGTAAGGTGATATTTCCCTTTAGTTTTGTTCAATATTAAACTGCAACTATAGTAAATTAAGGTGATATTATTTAATGTATATGATTTAAGCCATGCGGAGTAGCTTGGCCCGACCTCCTACTATGATGGAGTTCTAGGATAGAGTCCATACGCTGAAGGGCTCTACTTCGGGGTCGACGATGTCTCCAGCAGCATTAGCTATACGGGTAATACATTTACTATAATAAATATTGTGACGCCCCCAAAATAGGTATACATCACCCATTCTGAGTTGTCAATACATGGTACAGAAACAACTACAACTTTATTATTACAACAGTAAAACTATGAGTTTAAATACAAATATTATCTTCTAGACAATATCTATACTCAAATAAATCCTCATCACATTTATTGATACATTATTTTACAAAATGGTGAGGACTACTAAACAACTCTCTCTAGAACCTTCCTTCCATACCCCAGACTAAGTATTTCGCTATATTCTCGCCTCCACGAGAAAAAATGGAACAAAAGGAAAAGGGTGAGCTCAACTAGCTCGAGAAAGAATATTATGACTAAGAGATAATATACAACAAATTATCGTTAGTCTTCAACAGGAAAAATCTAATAGAATACAATAGACAACAAATTTTAAATCAATATTCATGAATGAAATAATAATTCATTAGAAGAGTTAAGTAGAGAATGCAAACTACTATCTTCTATGTATGAATTTAAAAGTTCATCGCTCTATCTTTTATCCTGTAACATCAATCAATATATATACGGAATCAAATATACATCTTTTGCACTACGAAGCCAAAGATATTCATCGATTAGTCATGTTCATTTAAACACTGCTCATCTTTGCACTACGGGCCAAAGATATTAATCGATCGGTCATATTCATCTCAACACATGTTCATCTTTTGCACTACTGGGCCAAAGATATTCTTGAAATCATTCATCTTTGCACTACAGCCAAAAGATATTCAATAATATCATCATTTAAGGCCGAGGATGATGAAAATATTTTTAAAGAAACGAATCCAATGAAACAAAATGACAAGGATTAAGGATTAAGGATTCGTACTTTGTTTTATCCATGTTCAAAAAATACCTCAAAAATAATCATAGTGGTGTAAAATTCAAGAATGATCAAAACATGGATACAATCAAAGCTAGTATCCGAGAATAGATATTTTGGACAAAAAGAAAGAAATTTTATTTTTCTATGAATAGTGTCAGATATCGTGAATAGTCTTAGTATCGTGAATAAGAACTCAAACACCAAAAGATAGAAATTCCACAAAAACATCTTCACGCTTTCATGAATAGTACTTGTGAATAAGTAACTCGTGAATAGTAACTCATGAATAGTAACTTCGTGAATAGTAACTCATGAATAGTAACCCCAAAGAAAAAAAGTTCCAACCAATATTTCAAAGATAATGATATTGAAGAAATAATATCATTTGAGAAGAAAATAACATCCCTTACCTCGAAAGATCGATTTTAAATTTGAAACACCTGGATATAGGCTATGACTTGGACTTGCACCATATAGCAATACTCAAAGTATACTCAAAATACTCACAAGAATACGCTCGATAATATAGAGAGAAAAACTTGAGCTTACGGTGTGATTTTCAATTCTAACCTAAGCACCTATTTATAGAAATTGCTTAGAACACCAAAGCGAAAATTTAATAAAATATTAATATATATATTATAATTTCCTACGCACACTTTCTAAGATTCAAATTATCAATGAAACAAATGGTCCCCCTCACCAAAATCAATAAAAACGTTTTTCTTAATAAAATTAATAAAAACTCCCAAAAATCAATTATTCGAAATTTCATAACATCAATAATTCATAATAAATAGCCCTTTATTAGAAAATTTGAATCTCGCGATTTTTATAGGAAATTCAATTCTCTACAACTTTGCGAAGAAAGTTTTTCTAAATTCCAAATGAAAATTGGCCAAAATCCACAAACGGTTGATTTTACAGTTATAATCAAATTTCGATCGATAAATGGGGTCCAATTTACATGTTTTAACATGTTTTAAACATTTATTGCAATAAAATACTCTTCCTCCTCAGATACTCATATATCCCACATTCGTTGTAAAAATATCACCATTATTATATTATTAACATATAATAATATATTTAAATGAATTATTTTATCGTAAAAGATAAAATTTCAATTTTCAACAATTGTCACAATAAAATTTTCTCCATCTATATCCACATAAAATCAATATTTTTTCATCATATGAATCAATAATTAATTATTCACAAATAATATTACGAATCACAAGATCTTGGCAACCAGGTAGTTCTTGGAAAGAGGGGCTTTCCAATAAAGATTTCTCCTTCTTGGTATGCAATTAGGTGACCAAACCTCTCCTTAGACGAACTTTCTAGACATTGCCAATAATGTTATCTAATAATATTATTCGGATAATATGAATTATTGCTTCGATAATGAAAAATAATGTGTAATGACAATTATTGAAACAACAAAGAATTATTAAATCAATAAAATCTTTGATAAGAATTCTCGTAACAATTATTGAGTAGTGCCTTCTTCACGTAAGAATCAATAATTGGTGCAATCTGGAATCTCTTGTTCGACAACGGCGTGAATAATGTGTTTTAACCAATCGGGTATTCCAACAATATTAATAATGGTAATAACTACTGCCGATTATTTATAAACAACTTATATTTGTCGTTTTCTTCATCCAATCGCTTTCCGTTATGGGGCCCACAAAAGATCAAGCTACTGTCAGTATGCGAATATTCCCGACGATTTAATATTCCACGACCAAACGAATATTCCCTAACAATAATGAATATTTTATAACCACTTGCTTATTCAAATATTTGCGTATTTTACCCATAACTATCCACATTAATCAAATCCACCCTTACTATTTCAAAATAATAAATAAAGGAAATTCCTTTTATTTAAAAAAAATTTGGGGTCTTACAACCTCCCTCCTTATGAAATTTCATCCTCGAAATTGACGTGACGTACTCAGTGTTTGAAAAGGTGAGGATACCTCGCTTTCATTTCCGCTTTCTAATTCCCGTGTCATTTCCTCTATAAGCATGATTCCTCCACGAAGTTTAACTTGTGGTATGACCTTTCTTGGCGTGGGGACATGCTCCTTCCTATCCAAGATCTTAACAGTACCTCCTCATACGTTAAGTCTTGGCTATTTCGTCCGGTTCTAACTCTATAACGTGGTTGGGTCTTTCACATATTTACTGAAATACGATATATGAAACACATTATGAACACGAGACATACTCGAAGGTGCTTGCAAGTCTATAGGCTACATTTCCTACTCGGTCAAGAATTTGAAATGGACCAATAAATCGTGGATTGAGCTTTCCTCTCTTCCCAAATCTTGTAACTCCCTTCCATGGAGCAACTCGCAACAATACATGATCCCCTACACTAAATTCCACGTCCTTTCGATGAAGATCCGCATAACTCTTTTGTCGATCTTGTGCCGCTTGTATCGTTATCGAATCATTTGGATCTTTTCTGTAGTCATCGTCTTAACTCGAGTCCCAACAATGTTGCTTCACCCACCTCATTCCAACATATTGGAGAACGACATTTTCGTCCATATAATGCTTGAATGGAGCCACACCTATACTTGCACGATAACTGTTGTTGTTGGGAGAATTCCACCAATGATAAATACTTATCCCAACTACCCTTGAAGTCTAGGACACGAGTCTTAATAGATCTTCAAGAGTTTGAATAGTCCTCTCGATTGTCCGTCTGTTTTGGGGATGGTATGCCAACTAAATCGCAAATCCGTGCCCTCCATAGCTTTTTGCAAGCTAACCCAAAATCTTGAAGTGAATCTTGGGTCACGATCCAAACTATGGATACAGGCATGCCATGCAACCTCACAATCTCATTCACGTATATACTAGCAAGACGTTCAAGGAATAAGTCTCCGTGTCGGCAAGAAATGAGCGGACTTGGTTAATCTATCAACAATAACCCAAATAGCATTGATGCCTCGAGAAACCGTAGGAAGACCCGTGAATGAAATCCATGGTAATGTGTTCCCACTTCCATTTCGAAATCTCAAGTGGTTGCAACGGACCCTTAGGTACTAGATGCTCCGCTTTTACATGTTGACAAGTTAAACACATTGAGATAAACTTTGCAATCTCTCTTTCATATTGTTCCACCAAAATGTATGTCGAAGAAGATCACGATACATTTTAGTACTTCCAAGATGGATTGCAAATGGTGTATTGTGTGCCTCCATCATAATCTTGTACTTCAAATCGAGTCGTTAGGAACACAAAGTCTAGAGTGGACTCAAGTATTCCTTCTTCATCAATTCTCGCTTAGGAATAGCTCCTTCTTCTTACTTTCTTCTTCATACGCGACGCTCTGGGGCTGGGGTGGCTTGAGCAACCTTAACTTTTTCTATTAAATTTGGCTCTGTCGTATACTTGACATCATCGCACTCGCTCCCCGCATATGATCTTCTACTCAACGCGCGTCATTACCACGTTCGCTTTTCCGGGATGGTATTGAATAGTGTGGTCGTAGTCTTTCAATAGTTCGAGCCAACGTCATTGTCGCGTGTTGAGTTCTTTTGAGTGAAGAAATATTTAAGGCTTTTATGGTCCGAATATATCTCCACTTTCTCCCCATATAGATAGTGCCTCCATATTTTTAAGCGCTGAACGCTTGTTGCTAACTCTAGATCATGAGTAGGATAATTCCTCTCATACTCTTTGAGTTGTCATGAGGCATAAACTATGACTTTCCCACGTTGCATGAGAATACATCCTAACCCTTTGCACGAAGCATCATTTGTAGATAACAAATCCATCCGAACCGGATGGTATTGTTAGAAAAAGTCTTAGAAATAAGTCTCCTCTTAAGCTCTTGAAAACTCTTCTCGCATTCTTCGCTCTCCAAACGAATTTTGTATCCTTCCAAGTTAGCCGAGTTAATGGAGTAGCGATTCGAGAAAACCCTTCCACGAATCTCCGATAATAACCAAACTAAGCCCAAAAGCTACGTGCTTTGGTCACAGACTTGGTTGCTCCCAACTTTGTATTGCTTCAATCTTTGCGGATCAGCGGATACTCCATGTTTCGACACCACGTGCCCAAGGAATGCTACTTCCTCGCCGAACTCGCATTTCTTCAATTTGGCATATAGTTTGTTTTCACGAAGCCTTTGGAGTACCGAACTTCAAATGGTGCTCATGATCTTCACGACTTTTGGAATATATAAGGATGTCATCAATAAAGACAACAACAAAGCGATCCAAATATTCCTTGAATACTCGGTTCATCATATCCATGAAAGCATTAGGAGAGCATTAGTCGATCCGACGACATGACTAAGAATTCATAATGCCCGTGTCGAGTTCTAAAGGCGCTTTGGAATATCCTCGCCTCTAATCTTCACCGATGATATCCGAATCGAAGATCGATTTTTGAAAAGAATTTTGCCCCTGCAATCGGTCAAACAAGTCATCAATACGAGGTAGAGGATACCTATTCTTGATGATGACATGGTTCAATTCCCCGATAGTCAATACAAAGTCGCATACTCCCGTCTTTCTTCTTTACAAATAAAACAGGAGCACCCCAAGGAGATGTACTAGGACGAATGAAACCGATGTCCAACAATTCCTGTAGTTGGACCTTTAACTCCTGAAGTTCAATAGGAGCCATTCGATATGGGGTTTTAGAAATGGGCTTTATACCAGGTTCAAGATCAATAAAGAATTCAACTTCACGTTCTGGGGGTAGACCGGGAAGTTCTTCGAAATACGTCAGGAAAGTCAATAACAACAGGAATATTATTCAAATTTGACGTGTCTTTATTCAAATCCATAACATGGGCTAAGAAAGCTTGACATCCGTTTTTCAATAAACGAATAGCTTTATGATTAGATATGACAGTGATTGATTTTAATGGTTTAGTTGCTTGAATTAAATGTATAACAGGTTGGTTAGGAATATGAAAACTAACAACCTTACGAAAACAATCAATTTTGGCATGATGAGTAGTTAACCAATCAATCCCTAAAATCACATCAAAAGCAAGTATCTTTAAAGAGATAAAGGTCAACGGTAAGGTAATGGTGCCAACTTGAATCAAACAAGATTTATAAGCAAAGGATGTGATGAAAGTTTCTCTAACGGAGTTTCCACAGATAGGTCAAAGTCTAATTTCTCCCGAGTCAAGTTTAAATGTTGAGCACATGCAGGAGAGATAAATGAATGGGTAGCACCGGTATCAAGTAAGGTATAAACTTCGCAGAATTTATAAATAGCTTACCCGTGATCACCTCGTTTGGGTTCCTCGCATTATGACCGATCCTACAACAAACGCTTTCTTCCGGAATCGTTGACTTTGACTTTTACGGGGACGATCTTTTTGAGTCACCGTCCCCATTGAACTAGGTTTCGCTACTGTACAATCTCGGCGATATGTCCTTCCTTTCCACAATTATAGCATACCTTGAATCTGTTGTGGGCGGTTTGGTGATATGTCCCTCTTTTCCGCATTTGTAGCATATATTTAGACCGGTGGTCGTTCTCCTCCCTAGAACCGGTTATTCTTGCGACTGTCGTCTTCACATGGTCGTTGTTAAATCTCCTCTTTTAAAATCTCCTCCCACTCGCTTTCTTCTATTTTCATGGCCATGATTACCACCAGAGTGGTTACCATTTTGTCCGTCTGTTTCTTTCTCCTCCGGTTATCATTATTACATTGATCGCTATCTCCGGTACGATCCTGGTTGTGGTCCCTCGGTTGACCGTACTTCGTTATCTCGCTCTAATAATTGAGCCTGCTTTTACAACATCCGAATAGAGAGAAAATTTATGAGAATGAGATCTTGGCGTATCGCCGGGTTTCAAACCTCTAAGAAACATCCGCGTCATCGTTCCTCATTCTCCACCAAATGAGGTGCAAACTGGATAACTCTGCAAACTTTGCCTCGTCTTCGAGACACCGCGTGTTGTTACTCGCCTCGGTCTAATAAACTTCACTTCCTTCATATAATTGAACACTTTCGGGAAAGTATTTGTCATTAAATAGTTCTGAAACGTCTCCCAAGACATCTTTGAGTGCGGTTTGGTGGTAGTGCGTTCACACAGACTCCCACCGATGATGCGCCTCGCCATGGAACATAAAGGTGGCGAATGGAACCTTCTGTTCTCCGCGTGCATCCCAAGACATCGAATATCTTGGTAATTTGCTTGACCCATGTTTCCGCCATGATCGGATCGGCTTTCCACTTAAATTCTGTGGTCCCAACTCTTTGAATCGCTTGTGTGACAACCCGTGAATTGCTATCATTTCCTCCTCAGATTTTGAACACGAGTCTCCTCGTGCGATTTTGCATGAATCGCAAAAACTTCTAAACATCCCTCGTTCATC
Source organism: Panax quinquefolius (assembly GCA_020205615.1). Lineage (NCBI taxonomy): Eukaryota > Viridiplantae > Streptophyta > Magnoliopsida > Apiales > Araliaceae > Panax > Panax quinquefolius. The sequence goes on from CM035167.1 coordinate 15,418,845, forward strand.
ATCTCGCTTTCAATGGTGTTGTTCACAGAATGAACATTGCCACTTGCTGTTACGCTCTCCTCGTTGGTGAGTCTGAGCGTCTCCACGGTCTCATTTCCATTCTTAATATTCTCGATCGACATTCTCAAATCACCGCCATAAAACAAGGGTTAATTAAGGAAATCAATATATCACATAATATCCCTATATATCTTGACCAACTAAAAAATAAGCTTAGGTAGGACACACTAGCGAAGGATTTACTCGCCTCTCCCTCTAGTTTACATTCCCCGATCTCCGCCAGGAGATCATATCCCTAAGCTCGATACCAACTGTGATGCCCCCAAAATAGGTATACATCACCCATTACGAGTTGTCAATACATGCTACGTAAAACAACTACAACTTTATTATTACAACAATGAAAGCTGCTGAGTTTAAATACAAATATTATCTTCTGTATAATATCTATACTCAAATAAATCCTCATCACATTTATTGATACATTATTTTACAAAAATGGTGAGGACTACTAAACAACTCTCTCTAGAACCTTCCTTCCATACCCCAGGCTGTATCTTCGCTTATATTCTCGCCTCCCACGAGAAAAATGGAACAAAAAGGAAAAGGGTGAGCTCAACTAGCTCAAGAAAGAATATTATGACTAAGATAATATACAACAAATTATCGTTAGTCTTCAACGGAAAAATCTAATAGAATACAATAGACAACAAATTTTAAATCAATATTAGCGGTGAAATAATAATTCATTAGAAGAGTTAAGTAGAGAATGCAAACTACTATCTTCATGTATGAATTTAAAAGTTCATCGCTATCTTTTATCCCCGTAACATCAATCAATATACATCTGGAATCAAATATTCATCTTTGCACTACTGAGCCAAAGATATTCATCGATTAATCATATTCATTTAAACACTGTTCATCTTTTGCACTACGGGCCAAAGATATTAATCGATCGGTTATGTTCATCTCAACACATGTTCATCTTTTTACTTTCTGAAAAGCAAAGATATTCTTGAAATCATTCATCTTTTTGCTTACGGGCCAAAGATATTCAATAATATCATCATTTAAGACCGAGGATGATGAAAATATTTTTAAAGAAACGAATCCAAAGAAACAAAATGACAAGGATTAAGGATTAAGGATTAGTACTTTGTTTTATCCATGTTCAAAAAAATACCTCAAAAATAATCATAGTGGTGTAAAATTCAAGAATGATCAAAACATGGATACAATCAAAGCTAGTATCCGAGAATAGATATTTTGGACAAAAAGAAGAAATTTTATTTTTCGATGAATAGTCAGATATCGTGAATAGTCTTGAGTATCGTGAATAAGTAACTCACACCACCAAGATAGAAATTCCACAAAAAACATCTTCACGCTTCATGAATAGTACTCGTGAATAGTAACTCGTGAATAGTAACTCATGAATAGTAACTCGTGAATAGTAACTCATGAATAGTAACCCCGACATGAAAAAGTTCCAACCAATATTTCAGCATAATGATATTGAAGAAATAATATCATTTGAGAAGAAAATAACATCCCTTACCTCGAAAGATCGATCTTACAAATTTGACACCTGATATAGGCTATGACTTGGACTTGCACCGTATAGCAATACTCAAAGTATACTCAAAATACTCACAAGAATACGCCGATAATATAGAGAGAAAACTTGATTTAAATTGTGATTTTCAATTCTAACCTAAGCACCCTATTTATAGGAAATTCTTAGAACACCAAAGCGAAAATTTAATAAAATATTAATATATATATTATAATTTCCTACGCACACTTTCTAAGATTCAAATTATCAGCCAAACAAATGGTCCCCCTCACCAAAATCAATAAAAACGTTTTTCTTAATAAAATTAATAAAACTCCCAAAAATCAATTATTCAGAATTTGAAACATCAATAATTCATAATAAATAGCCCTTTTATTAGAAAATTTGAATCTCATGAGTTTTTATAGGAAATTCAATTCTCTACAACTTTGCGAAGAAAGTTTTTCCAAATTCCAAACAGAAATTGACCAAAAATCCACAAACGGTTGATTTTACAAAGCTATAATCAAATTTCGATCAATAAATGGGGTCCAATTTACATGTTTAACATGTTTTAAATATTTATTACAATAAAATACTCTTCCTCCTCGTATACTCATATATCCCACATTCGTTGTAAAAATATCACCATTATTATATTATTAACATATAATAATATATTTAAATGATTTATTTTATCGAGAAAAGATAAAATTTCAATTTTCAACAATTGTCACAATAAAAATTTTCTCCATCTATATCCACATAAAATCAATATTTTTCTCATCATATGAATCAATAATTAATTATTCACAAATAATATTCTGAGAATCACAATCTTGGCAACGGTAGTTCCCGGGAGAGAGAGGGCTTTCCAATAAAGATTTCTCCTTCTTGGCGCGCAATTAGGTGACCAAACCTCTCCTTAGAGAACTTTCTAGACATTGCCAATAATGTTATCTAATAATATTATTCGGATAATATGAATTATTGCTTCGATAATGAAAAATCTTTGTGTAATGACAATTATTGAAACAACAAAGAATTATTAAATTAATAAAATCTTTGAGCGATAAATTCTTGTAACAATTATTGAGTAGTGTCTTCTTACGTAAGAATCAATAATTGGTGCAATAACGTGCTAAGTCTTCTTGTTCGCCACAGCGCGTATTAATGTGTTTTAACCACCGGGTATTCAACGATATTAATTGATAACAACTACGCCGTTATTTATAAACAACTTATATTTGTCGTTTTCTTCATCCAATCGCTTTAGTTATGGGGCCCACAAAAAGATCAGGCCAATCGCATTTAATATTCCCCGACAAAGCACGAATATTCCACGACGAAACGAATATTCCCAAACAATAATGAATATTTTATAACCACTTGCTTATTCGAAATATTTGCGTATTTTACCAATAACTATCCATATTAATCAAATCCACCCTTACTATTTCAAAATAATAAATAAAGGAAATTCCTTTTTATTTAAAAAAAAATTTCGGGGTCTTACAAATATTATTTAGGATAATATTACGTAATTTATATGATGATACCAAGATAACTCACGTATACATATATCAAATTACGGGAAGCGGTTTGAGAAGCTCATGACCAAATATATAAGCGGAGTTCGAAATTTCTTAGTGGCGATCTTTGAGACATTAGATTTTATCGTCCCTCACTTTGAGATTAGTTTATCTCAGACGAGGAGGCGGCTCTTTAGTCGCGTCTCGGGATACTCCTACTAATACTACTACTACGGTATTGAGTCTTTAGGGTTACTGAGGATACCACTATATACAATCGTCGGGAGGTATAATATTTTAGTTTATTTCTTGTTTATGAATAAAGTAAACTTATAATATTATTCATGTTATATTTATTTTTGTGAGCTCTAGCCGGCCCGTCGTCATGTCAAAGGCCCCATGGGACCATCATCATCTGGTATTTGGCTTAGGCGATGCTTTGTTCCAGCGATGTTATGGTTGCGGTGTCGGAGAGGTTTGAGAACGATCCGCTGTTCCATCATCAGGACCCGCCTAGCCGTTCTCGCCTCCATCGACTTCTGCGAGATGTTGAAGCTAGTGCCACCGCCGAGAATGCGGGTATCCCTCGGAAGCGATTGGGCGCGATACTGACGACGAGATTGTTCGGATGGTGGTTACCTTAGTCGAGGACGCGTTTGGGCCGATGTTGAGTCAGCGCTCGACTGCTCAAGTATACTATTCATTTTAAATTTAAATATATATTATGCATGTTATTTAATTTTTATTTAGTTATCTTTAACTGAATCATATATATGGACTAATGAGTTACATTATATTGTATCAACAGGGTGACAAGCGGAATGACGAGTAGGATGACGTTGATGACGATTTTCATACTCTAGAGTAGCGTCGACGCCCGCCCGATGATCCTCCTCACACTGGGGGCTCTACTAGCTTGACTTAGTTTATATTCTTTTGTAGTTTACATTATTTTTGACTTAGTTTACATTCTTCTGAGTTACATTATTTTGTAGTTTATATTATTTTTGATGTATTGTAGTTTAAACCTTGTCATTACTTTAGTTTGAAATATCTCTTTACTTTAGTTTTGTTGCGGTTTGACATTTAGTTTAATTTAGCTTAATGGAATGTTTGATATAGTTTATTTTAGATTAATGGGATGTTTTTAACATTTTTACTTCTCATATAGTTGGTTTTTGACATATTGTTGGCCTTGGTATGTGCGGTTGGGAAAAAATGAACAGGTACATGTACATCAGATGTGGGTTAAATCCCTGGATATTGTAAAAACAAATAAAACTTTTTAAAAAAACTATTCTTGACAGAATAGTACTATTCTCGACGGATTTCCGTCGGAAATAAGTCCTTACCATTTTGGTCATGTGCCATGTGTCACATATATTCTCGACAGAAGAATGGTAATATCGACGGAGTTCCGTCGAGTTTAAGGGCTTTACCATTTTTGACAGGCTGCCACGTGGCATGCTTATCATCGACCGAATATCCTCGAAAGACTATTTTCAGTCAGAAATATATTAACCCCGACTGAATATTCGGTCGAGGATAATTCCGTTGAGTTTAAGTATCCCCGACCGAAAGATCGACGGACTTAATTTCGACCTGCTTATATACGACCGAATTTTCGACCGAATGTTCCATAGAAAATAAGGTGAACCTCGACGAAATATCCTTACTACCGACGGAATATTCCATCGAAAATAACCCTTTTTGTTGTAGTGATTATTTTAATATTACATTATAAGTGTATGATGTAATAATATAATAATATAATAACGGTGATATTTTTACAATGAGTGCACGATATATGAATTAATGAGGAGAAAGAGAGCAAATTGGGTCCGGAGTATTTTTTTATTACAAAAAACATGTTAATATATGTTAATATTTGATTATAGCCTGCAAGATCATCCGTATGTGGATTTTGGCCATTTTTCGTTTAGAACTTAGAAAAACTTTCATCTACAAAGTTGTAGAGAATTAAATTTCCTATGGAATGAACATAAGATTCGTATTTTTCTGATAAAAGAGCTATTTATTATGAATTATTGATGTTTCTGAATTTATAAATGATTTAAAATATTTTTGGTGGAGATTTGTAGAAGGTGGGCCCCACACGTCCTTTTGCATGTTATAAATGCTAAATTCTGATTTCAAAGTGGGCTTAGGAATTTATTTTATAAATAATAATATTTTATTAAATTTTCTGCTTTAGTGTTCTAAGTATTTTCCTATAAATAAGGTGTTTAGGTTAGAATTGAAAATCACACCAGAATCAGAAGTTTTCTCTCTCTATAATATCGAGCGTATTTTTGTGAGTATTTAAATACTTTGAAAGTTGATAAGCAGTGCGAGTTTTCTTCAGCATTATATCCGATATTTCAATCAGAAGTACTTGTCTGTTGAGGTAAGAGATGTTATTTTTTTTAAATGATATTATTTCTTTTAGTATCATTATACCGAAATATTAATATGAATTTTATAGTGAAAGTTTTACCTTTTTGTGTCAGAGTTACTATTCACGTATACGACACTATTCACGAAGACGACACTATTCACAGAAAAATTAAATTTTTTTTTCTTTGTCCAAGATGTCTATTATGATTACTATCTTTGATTGTATCCATATTTTGATCTTCATTCTTGAATTTTGCTCTACAATTGTTTATTATGGAGTATTTTTGAACTTGGATAAACTAAATTACGAATATCTAATTTTTGTCATTTTATCTCATTGTATTCGTTTTCTTTAAATATTATCATCATCCTCAGTCCTAAATTGTGATATAACTGAATATCTTTGGCCTGTAATGCAAAGATGAATGATTACCTGATGAATATCTTTGGCCCGTAGTGCAAAGATGGACAGGTGTTGAGATGAACATGACCAACTGGGGATACGAATGAATATCTTTGGCCCGTAGTGTAAAGATGAATATTTTACTTAAGATGTATATTGATTGATGTTACAGGGATAAAATATTAATTGATGATGGACTTTTAAATCATAGAAGATTGTAGACTTCATTCTCTACTTAACTCTTCTAATGAATTGTTATTTTCGCTGCGAATATTGATCTAAAACTTGTTTTTTATTATATTTTATCTGATTTATTGAAGGCTAACGATAATTTGTTTTCATTATCTTAGTCATAATATTCTTTATTGGCCTAGTTGAGCTCATCCTTTTTCTTTTTGTTCCATTTTTCTTCTCAAGAGGCGAGAATATAGCGGGAACTAGTCGGGGTGTGGAGTGATGGCTCAAGACATACAGTTGTTTTAGTAGTCCTCATTATTTTATAAAATAGTGTATCAATAATTGTAATGAGGACCTTATTTGAGTTTGAATATTGTCTAGAAAATAATATTTGTATTAAAACTCATAGCATATGTGTTGTCATATTTTGCATGACAATTGTAATAATGAAGTTGTAGTTATTTTCTGTACCATGTATTTGGCAACTCAGAATAGGCGGTGTGGACCTATTTTGGGGGCGTCATAGTTGGTATCAAAGCTTAGGGATATTGTCTCTGGCGGAGATCGGGGAATATAATTAGGATGGGAGAGACGAGTAAATCCTTCGCTAGTGTGTCCTACCTAAGCTTATTTGATATTTAATGAACCAGTCGGAGCATAGGGTTAATATGTAATATGTTAATTTGTTCAATTAACCATTGTTTTGTGGCAGTGTTTGAAAATGACATCTAAAAATGTCGAGTTAAGAAATGGAGCACATGAGAACGTTGAATCACCGCTGATCAATACCCAGGATAACGTGCATTAGGAAGGCAATAATCCTTAGGTAAACAACAACACTGACCAAATGATGAACGATGAGATGTTCAGAGGCTTTATGCAATTCATGCAACATCGGGCGAGAGAGACTCCTGTGCAAAATGCAGGTGGAAACACTGACAACTCACGGATGGTCACCGCTAAGCAGTTTAAGGAGCTGGGACTGTGACGCCCCCAAAATAGGTATACATCACCCATTCTGAGTTGCCAAATACATGGTACAAAAATTTAAATACAAACTTCTTTTATACAGTACGACAAAACGTAGCTGAGAGTTTCAACACGGATATTGTCTACTAGACTGTATTCAAACTCAAATGGAGTCTTTATTAAATTTATTATCACACTATTTCACTGAATAGTGAGGACTACTAATGCAAACATCTGGACCGTCACTCCATTCCCCTCCTAGTCCCAGCTATATTCTCATTTCCTGAAGATAACAGTGAAAGAAAAGGGTGAGCTCAACTAGCCCAATAAGAAATATTATGACTAAGGTAATGCAGAATAAATTATCCTTAGCCTTCAACAGTATAACAACTGATAGAATAAAATAGATAACAAGTTTTAGATCAACAACTGTAGCGGAATAAGCAATCCATTAGAAGAGTCAAGTAGAACATAATGTCTACTATCTCTTCTAGATTAAAAGTCAATCGTTAATATTTCATTCCTGTAATACTCATCAATAGTTCTTTGTTATACCCAAGACAGAAAGAACTCTCATCACCTGTCTTCACCTGAACCATCAACGATTATAGTTAAATCCATAATTCATATTTATAATCATGTAAATCAACAGTTTCTCTTTGCCACAAAGGCTTAATAGAACATTTACTCAATATCCTTACCCCAAAGGCTAAAGATATTCAAATGTAATAAAAATAATCATACCAATCAGTTGTCTACCTTTGCACTACGGGCCAAAGATATTCAACTATAAAACCAATGGTCATGATCATACCAATCAATTGTCCGTCAGTGCACTATGGCCAAAAACATTCAACTGTTAACTAATGGTCATAATCCTGCCAATCACATCATCGAATTATCCATGCAATACGGACCAAGGATATTCGTTATTATCACCAGTGTTCATGATCATGTCATACACATGTCCATCTTTGCACTACGGGCCAAAGCTATCAATCAACAGTTCGTCTTTTCACGTATGCCAAAGATATACAACTATAAAACCAATAATCTATAGTCCATCTTTGCACTTAAGCCAAAGATATACAACTGTAAAACCAATAATCAACAGTCCATGTTTGCACGTAAGCCAAATATATACAACTATAAAACCAATAATCAACAATCCATCTTTGCACGTAAGACAAAGATGACTTTTATCACAATATAAGCATGAGGATGATGACAATGAAATAATCATTAATCAAATGAAATAAAGGATAAATATTAAAGACTTTAAATTTATCCAGAGTTAAAAAATATCCAAATTTTCAACATGATACTGCTTTGTGGAGTAAAATTCAAGAATAATATTCACGTATCAAAAATAATTTGGACGAAAAAGAAATAAATTTTTCAGGTGAATAGTATCCTGTTAATAGTATTTTGAGAATAGTACCTCGTGAATAGTATCCCGACATAAAAGTACCCCAAATACCTGAGTGAATAATATTCGGGTGAATAGTAATTGGGTGAATATTAACCCGTGAATAGTAACTCGTGAATAGTACTCCGGCATGAAAAGTGCCCCGAATACCTGAGTGAATATTATTTGAGTGAATAGTAATCGGGTGATTAGTAACTCGTAAATAGTAACTCATGAATAATATTACGTCATGAAAAGATCAATAATTATCAAGAAAGCTCAGAATAATATTTCCATGAAAAGATATTGGATGAAGCGCAAATATCAAGGATATTCTACTAATTTTATGGAGTATAGAAGCCAAAACCTCAACAAAATGAGTATAGAATTCAAAATCTGAAACGAAATAATATTACTTATATACTACAGAGTATAGAAGAAAATATTATTTCAAGTGAATATTGAACAAAAAATAACATCCCTTACAACTGTTGAACGAAAATAATATTCCAACGAATATTTAACGAAGATAATATTCCTACGAATATTGAACGAAGATAATATTCTTTATGAATATTGAACGAAAATAATATTCATACTGAATATGAAAAATAATATCTCTTGAGAATATGAAATAAATAATACCCTTACCTCGGAAGAAATTTGGATCTTTGGAATAGTGAAGTAGCAGACTTCTCTTCTTCTTTCTCTCTATAACTTCCCTCTCTATAGCTTCTATCTCTATAATTGCTCTTGTGAGTCTTAGTGAATTGGTGAGAATGAAGGAAGAATGAGCTTTTATTTATAGAAAAATATAGTTTCGATAATTGCACGTTTTGGGGCTCAAAATATTACAGTATAATACCTTCATCTTTTTTTTCATTTTTAATTTAGTCCTGCAAGTATTATCAAACTTGCACCACCTCCCCTAATAGTATATAATTTAATCAATAAGTACAATCATGGACTCAATAGTTCTATACATGTGAAAAAAAATAATTACAATATAGTACCTTCATCTATACCTCAATTTTTAATTTAGTCATGCAAGTATTATCAATCTTGCACCAACTCCCCTAATAGTACATGCATGTGAATCAATAGTACACATATGGAACAAATAGTTATAAGTATGTGAATTAATAACAATTAATTGCTCATTTATCTGATAAATTACCCGATTTGTCAATATAACCTCCAGACATCAATTATTATCGAAATAGATGTCGATTTCCACTAACACTAATAATATCAACACAATGGAAATATAAATTTCATCTTTAATCAACACGAACTTAATCATCATTAATACAATTATTGTCTTCTAGACAATATACATACCCAAATAAATCCCCATCATAATTATTGATACATTATTTTACAAAAATGGTGAAGACTACTAAACAACTCTCTCTAGAACCTTCATTCCATACCCCGACTAGTACTCGCTACATTCTCGCCTCCTGAGAAGAAAAATGGAACAAAAAGGAAAAGGGTGGGCTCAACTAGCCCAGTAAAGAATATTATGACTAAGATAATATACAACAAATTATCGTTAATCTCCAACAGGGAAAAATCTAATAGAATACAATAGACAACCAGTTTTAAATCAATCTTCACAGCGGAAATAATAATTCATTAGAAGAGTTAAGTAGAGAATGCAAACTACTATCTTCTATATATGAATTTAAAAGTTCATCGTCGATATTTTATCCCTGTAACATCAATCAATATATATACGGAATCAAATATTCATCTTTGCACTACGGAGCCAAAGATATTCATCAGTTGATCATGTTCATCTAAACACCTGTTCATCTTTGCACTACGGGCCAAAGATATTCATCAAGAAATCATTCATCTTTGCACTACGGGCCAAAGATATTCAGTAATATCATCATTTAGACCGAGGATGATGAAAAATATTTTAAAGGAAACGAATCCAAAGTGAAACAAAAGAACAAATATTAAGGATTAAGTATTTTAAACAATCCAAGTTCAAAAATACTTTATAAGTAATCGAGTGGAGTAAAATTCAAGAATGATCAAAACATGGATACAATCAAAGCTAGTATCCACAATAGATATTTTGACGAAAATAAAAAAAAATTAATTTTTACGTGAATAGTGTGCCATGATTCGTGAATAATAAATGCATATCGTGAATAGTCTTGAGTATCGTGAATAAGAACTCAGACACCAAAAGATAGAAATTTCACAAAAAACATCTTCACGCTTAATGAATAGTACTCGTCGTGAATAGTAACTCATGAATAGTAACTCATGGATAGTAACTCGTGAATAAGAACTCATGAATAAGTAACCCCACATGAAAAAGTTTCAAATTTGATAAAATTTCCAACCAATATTTCGGCGTAATGATATTGAAGAAATAATATCATTTTCGAATAAAATAACATCCCTTACCTCGAAAGACATAACTTCTAGTTGAAATACTGGGATATAAAGGCTATGACTTGAACTTGCCTTTGTATAGCAATACTCAAAGTATACTCAAAATACTCACAAGAATACGCCGATAATATAGAGAGAAAACTTGAGCTTACGGTGTGATTTTCAATTCTAACCCAAGCACCCTATTTATAGGAAAATGCTTAGAATACCAAAGCAAAAAATTTATTATAATATTAATATTTACAAAACACATTCCTACGCCCACTTTGAAATCTGATTTCAGCCACCAAACACATGTTAAAGATGGCCACCAACATTTGAAAAACGTTTTTCTTAAAAAACATAATTAAAACTTCCAAAAATCAATTATTTCGGAGCTTCGGAACTTCAATCATTCATTATAAATAGCCCTTTTATCAGAAAATTCGAATCTTGCGTTTTTTTATAGGAAATTCAATTCTCTACAACTTTGCAGAAGAAAGTTTTTCCAAATTCCAAACAGAAATTGACCGAAATCCATAAACGGGAGATTTTACAAGCTATAATCAAATTTCAGTCAATAAATGGGTCTACCGACACAAAGTCTGTTTTTAATATTTATTGCAACAAAAATACTCTTTTTCTTCGTATACTCATATATCCCACATTCATTATAAAAATATCACCATTATTATATTATTAAAATATAATAATATATATAAATGAATTATTTTATCGAAAAAAGATAAAATTTCAATTTTCAACAATTGTCACTTTAAAAATTTTCTCCATCTATATCCACATAAAATCAATATTTTCCTCATCATATAAATCAATAATTAATTATTCACAAATAATATTACGAATCACAAGATCTTGCAACCCGGCCATTCCGGGGAAAAGGGGCTTTCCAATAAGGATCTCTCTCGCTTCTTGCGTATGCAATTAGGTGACCAAACCTCTCCTTGAGATGCGAACTTTCTAGACATTGCCAATAATGTTGTCCAATAATATTATTCGATATAATATGAATTATTGCTCCGATAATGGAAAATCTTGTGTAATGACAATTTATTGAAACAACGATAATATAAAATATCAATCGTGAATTATTGAATCAATAAAATAAAATCTTGAACGATAATTACTATAACAATTATTAAGTAGTGCATTCTTACGTAAGAATCAATAATTGGTGCAATCTGCAAAGTCTTCTTGTTCAACAACGGTATGTATTAGTGTGTTTTAACCATTGGGTATTCCAACAATATTAATTGTAACAACTTCTACGCCAGTTATTTATAAACAACTTATATTTGTCGTTTTTATCCATCCAATCGCTTTCAGTTATGGGGCCCACAAAAGATCTGTCATCAGCATTTAATATTCCCCAAAAAGATTTAATATTCCACGACCAAACGAATATTTCCCGACAATAATAATGAATATTTTATAACCACTTGCTTATTCAAATATTTGCGTATTTTACCCATAACTATCCACATTAATCAAATCAACCCTTACTATTTCAAAATAATAAATAGAGGAAAATAAATTTCATTTATTAATAATTTGGGGTCTTACAATTACTGTAGCAATAATTAAGTATAACTGAGTGACTTCTTACGTACACATCAATAATCAATACCGTGTGCTACTATGCAACCACACGTATTACTGTACTTTTACCACAGGGTAGTTAAATGATTTAATGGTAAAACTTTCGTCATTATTTTTATAAAAAGATAATTCTGTAGTTTTTTAAATACGACAATACTTCCGTTGTGGGGTCCACCAATGATTATGCCATCGTACAAATATTTCCTATTAAAATGAATATTTCACGACCAATCGAATATTCCCCGACACAACAAATATTTTATATCAACTTGCTTACTTTGCAAAATTTTCAAATATCACCCTTAACTTTTACCTTTATCAATTTAAACATTTACTAAATAAAATAATAATTATAAGAAAATTGAATACTTTCATTTCATAAAATTCGGGGTCTCACAATCTCCCCTCATTATGAAATTTTGCCCTCGAAATTTACGTACCTGGTAGTTCGAATGGATGAGAATACCTTGCTTTCTTTTCGAATTGTACCTTCCCGGTTATATCCTCTCTATCATGATTCTCCCATTTCTCATCTCCTGTATTTGAGATATCATTCTAGAATATAGTTTCAAAATAAGGGTTAATTGACATGCCACATATTATCCCTATACTATGACCGACCAATTAAATACCAAATAAACTTAGGTAGGTCATACTAGCGAAGGAATTACCCGTCTCTCCCCTCTTAGTTCTTGTCTCACATCTCAGCCATGGATCATATCCCTAAGCTTTGATACCAACTGTGACACCCCCAAAATAGGTATACATCACCCATTCTGAGTCGCTAAATACATGGTACAAAAATTTAAATACAAACTTCTTTTATACAGTACGACAAAATGTAGCTGAGAGTTTCAACACGGATGTTGTTTTCTAGACAGTATTCAAACTCAAATGGAGTCTTTATTACATTTATTATCACACTATTTCACTGAATAGTGAGGACTACTAATGCAAACATCTGGACCATCACTCCATTCCCCGACTAGTCCCAGCTATATTCTCATTTCCTGAAGATAATAGTGAAAGAAAAGGGTGAGCTCAACTTGTAAGAAATTATTAATAAATAAAATTTATTTTCCTCTATTTTTTATTTTGAAATAGTAAGGGTTGATTTGATTAATGTGGATAGTTATGGATAAAATACGTAAATATTTCGAATAAGCAAGTGGTTATAAAATATTCATTATTATTAGGGAATATTAGTTTGGTCGTGGAATATTAAATCTTGTCGGGAATATTCGTATGCGACGGCAGCGATCTTTTTGTGGGCCCCATAACGGAAAGCGATTGGATGAAGAAAATGACAATTATAATTTGTTTATAAATAACAGGCGTAGTTATTACAGATTATCTTGTTGGAATACCCGGTGGTTAAAACACACTAATACTGCGTTGTTGAAGAAGATGACACCAGTATTGCACCAATTATTGATTCTTACGTGAAAGAAGCACTTTTCAATAATTGTTACGATAATTACTATTCAAGATTTTATTTTATTGATTCAATAATTCTTTGCATTGATATTTTATATTACTTGTTGTTTCAATAAATTGTCATTACATAGTATTTTCCATTATCGGAGTAATAATTCATACTATCTGAATAATATTATTGGATAACATTATTGGCAATGTCTAAAAAGTTTTATCTAAGGAGAGGTTTGGTCACCTAATTGCGCGCCAGTAAGGAGAGATCCTTATTGGAAAACCCCTCTTTCCGAAAACGACACAGTTTGCAAGATCTTGTGATTCTGTAATATTATTTGTGAATAATTTATTATTGATTTATATGATGAGGAAAATATTGATTTTATGTGGATATAGATGGAGAAAATTTTTAAAATGACAATTGTTGAAAATTAATATTTTATCTTTTTTCGATAAAATAATTCATTTAAATATATTATTTTAATAATATATTAACTGTGTGATATTTTTATAATGAATGTGGGATATATGATTATATGAGGAGGAAGAGTATTTTGTTGCATTAAATATTTAACACATATTTTGTGTGTTGGTGGACACAATTATTGATCAGAAATTTGATTATAACTTGTAAAATCGCCTGCTTTTGGATTTCTTACCAATTTCGCTTGGAATTTGGAAAAACTTTCTTCTGCAAAGTTGTAGAGAATTGAATTTCCTATAAAAAATCACGTGATTTGAATTTTCTGGCAAAAGAGCTATTTATTGTGAATTATTAAAGTTCCGAAGTTCTGAAATAATTGATTTTTGTAAGTTTTAATTATTTATTTTATGAAAAACGTTTTTTTTATTACTTTTCTAGAAGGTTGGAATGTGGGAAATGTTAGGAGCTGATTTTCAAAGAGGCGTAGGAAAATTTATTATTAATAATATATTATATTAAATTTTCTGCTTTGGTGTTCTAACAATTTTCTATAAATAGGGTGCTTAGGTTAGAATTGAAAATCACACCAGAAACTGAAGTTCTCTCTCTCTATATTATTGAGCGTATTCTTGTGAGTATTTTGAGTATACTTTGAGTATTGCTATACTGGTGCAAGTTCAAGTCATAGCCTATATCCTGTTTCAACTAAATCTTGTCTTTCGAGGTAAGGGATGTTATTTTATTCGAAAATGATATTATTTCTTCAATATCATTATGCCGAAATATTGGTTGGAAATTTTTATCAAATTTGGAACTTTTTCATGTTGGAGTTATTATTCATGAGTTATTATTCACGAGTTACTATTCATGAGTTACTATTCACGAAGCGTGAAGATGTTTTTTGTGAAATTTCTATCTTTTGGTGTCGGAGTTACTATTCATGTATACTGAAGACTATTCACGATACTCTGACTATATTCAATTTAAAAATGAAATTTCTTCTTTTTGTCCAAAATATTTACTATGGATACTAGCTTTGATTGTATCCATGTTTTGATCATTCTTGAATTTTACTCCACTCGATTACTTATGAAGTATTTTTGAACTTGGATTGTTTAAAATACTGAATCCTTAATATTTGTTCTTTTGTTTCAATTGGATTCGCTTTTCTTTGAAATATTTTTCATCATCCTCGGTCTAAATGATGATATTATTGAATATCTTTGGCCCGTAGTGCAAAAGATGAATGATTTTTTGATGAATATCTTTGGCCCGTAGTGCAAAGATGAGCAGTGTTGAGATGAACATGACTCTCTTGATTAATATCTTTGGCCCGTAGTGCAAAGATGAACAGTGTTTAGGCGAACATGACTAATGATGAATATCTTTGGCACAGTAGTGCAAAGATGAATATTTGATTCCGGATATATATTGATTGATGTTACAGGATAAAATATCGATGATGAACTTTTAAATTCATATATAGAAGATAGTAGTTTGCATTCTCTACTTAACTCTTCTAATGAATTGTTGTTTCACTGCAGATTGTTGATTTAAAACCTGGTTGTCTATTGTATTCTATTAGATTTTTCTCTGTTGAGACTAACGATAATTTGTTGTATATTATCTTAGTCATAATATTCTTTACTTGGGCTAGTTGAGCTCACCCTTTTCTTGTTGTTCCATTTTTCTTCTCGTGAGGCGAGAATGTAAATGAGTACTAGTTCGGGGTATGGAATGAAGGTTCTAGAGAGAGTTGTTTAGTAGTCCTCACCATTTTTGTAAAATAATGTATCAATAATTATGATGGGGATTTATTTGGGTATGTATATTGTCTAGAAGACAATAATTGTATTTAAACTCACAAGATATATGTTGTCGTATTTTGCACGACAAATGTATTAATAAAGTTGTAGTTATTTACGCATCCATGTATTTGGCGACTCGAGAATGGGTTGGATGGAATGGACCTATTTTGGGGCGCGTCACGGTTTGTATCGAGCTTAGGGATATGATCTCCAAGCGGAGATCGGGGAATAGAACTAGGAGGGGAGAGACGAGTAAATCCTTCGCTAGTGTGTCCTACCTAAGCTTATTTGTTAGTTGGTTAGTATATAGGGATATTATGTGATATATTGATTTCCTTAATTAACCCTTGTTTTATAACAGTATTTGAGAATGTCGGTGAGAATATTAACAATGGAGTAAATGAGACCGTGGAGATGCATGTACTTACCAACGAGGAGAACGTGCAAACAGCCGGGCAATGTACCTCCGGTGAACAACACCACGAACTAATGATGAACGAGGGGATGTTTAGAAGCTTTTTGCGCTTCATGCAAAATCGATTTGAGGAGACTCGTGTTCAAAATACAGGAGGAAATGATAGCAATTCACGGGTGGTCACAAACCAAGCGCTTCAAAGAGTTGGGACCACCGAGTGCAGGGAAAGCCGATCCGATTAAAGGCGAGACGTGGGTCAAACAAATTACCAAGATATTCGATGTCTTGGGATGCACGGAGAACAAAGGTTCCATTCGCCACCTTTATGTTCCGTATGGCGTCTGCAGAATACCGGTGGGAGTCTCGTGAAGCGTACCATCCAAATCCGCACTTTTCGGCATGTCTTGGGAGACATTTCGAAACTATTTAATGACAAATACTTTCCCGAAGTGTTCATCATCCCGAAGGAAGTGGAGTTTATTAGGCTGGGCGAGAATAACATGGCGGTGTCCCAATACGAGGCGAAGTTCGCGGAGTTATCGAGTTTGCACCTCATTTGGTGGAGAATGAGGAACGTGTGATGCGAATGTTTACGAGAGGTTTGAAACCCGACATACGTCGGTATCTCATTTCTCATAAATTTTCTCTCTATTCGGATGTTGTCAATGGGCTCGGTTGTTAGAGCGAGATAACGAAGTGCGTTCAACCGAGGACCATAACCAGGATCATACTCAAGATAGCGATCATCGAATAACGATAACCAAATGGAGAAAGAAGAATCTTGACAAAGGCGGTAACCACTCTGGTGGTAATCGTAATCCATGAAAATAGAATAAGCGAGTCGGGAGGAGATTTTAAAAGAGGAGATTCAACAACGACCATGTGAAGACGTCGGCAGCCCGATGTATCCGGGTTCCAAGGAGGAGAAAGACCACCTGGTCAGTATGTTACAAATCACGGAAAGAGGGACATATCATTGAAAACCCGCCCACAAAAGTTTAAGGTATGCTATAATTGTGGAAAAGAAGGACATATCGCTTGAGATTATGCGGTATCGAAACCCAGATCCGGCGGGGAATGGTGACTCAAAGGGATGTCCCGAGAAAAGTCAAAGTCAATCTGTTCTCGGAAGAAGCGTTTGTCGTGGCCGGTCAAAATGTGAGGAACCCGAACGAAGTTATCACCAGGTTAGTTAATTATAAATTCTTGCAAAGTTTATACCTTACTAGATATCTGGGTTCTACCCATTCTTTTATCTCTCTTGCTTTGCGCTCAACGTTTGAACTTGACTACGGAGAAATTAGACTTTGACCTATTTATGGAGACTCAGTTAGGAGAAACTTTCATTACATCCGTTGTTTAGAAATCTTGCTTGATTCAGTTTGGCACTATCACATTACACATTAACCTTATTTCTATAGAGATATTTGCTTTTGATGTGATTTTAAGGTTAACTACTCATCATGCCGAAATTGATTACTTTCGTAAGGTTGTTAGTTTTCATATTCCTAAGCAACTTTATTATTGAATTCAAGCAATCAAACCATTGTAGTCAAACATTTTCATATCAAGCCATGAAGTCATTCGTTTATTACGGATGTCAAGTTTTCTTAGTCCATGTTATGGATTTGAATAAAGACACGTCGATTTGAATAATATTCCTGTTGTTATTGATTTTTCCCGACGTATTTCTGAAGAATTTCTTGGCTTACTCCCAAAGCGATATTAAATTTTGTATCGACTTTGAACCCGTACAAAACTCATTTCTAAAATCTCATATCGAATGGCTCTATTGAACTTCGAGGAGTTAAAATTCAACTATAGAATTTGGTACTGAGCCTTTATCTGGTGACTTCCTTTGTGGAATGCAAAGCCGAGACTTCTCCGTAGGGGACACCATATTCGCGCGATAGTAAAGCGATAGGTGTCATTGTAACGTCTTATCCAAGGTTGGGATATGAGTCACAGATTGAGAACAACCTAAGTCGGTAATCAAAATACGTAGCTTTCTGAAGCTTAGTTGGTTATTATCGGAGATTCGTTGAAGGATATTCTCGAATCGCTATTCCATTAACGCAAATTTGACTCGTAGAGATACAAAATTCGAATGGAGCAAGGAATGTGGGAAGAGCTTGAAGAACTCAAGAGAGACTCATTTCAAAGACATGTTACGACCATGCCATCCTGGAAAAGCGAGCGTGGTAGGCGACGTGTTGAGTAGAAGATCGTATACAGAAATGCGAGTACGATATTGTCAAAGACTAATTTCGTATAATTTACAAATAATAGAGATGGAGATGAAAACTCTAGGTACCCACGTGATGATATACGAGTATAATCGACTTTAATCGATAAAGTTAAAGCTGTTCAAGCTACACACCGGATCTGATGAATTTGAAGAAGGAGGTACAAGAAGTTGTTATTTCAAAAGCGAGAATCGGCGAGGTGAGGAAAGCTCAAACCTTCGATTTATTAATCCATTTGAAATTCTCGATCGAATAAGAACTGTGTGTTAGGTTTTGTAATATTCAAGAACGCAATCAAATTGCATAAATAAGCGGAAACGTGTAAAAATCAAAGTTTAAAATTTTTACAAACCATATACCCGGATCACCCTTTATGCACAATTATTAATTAAACGAAAAATTGAAGAACAAGAATCATACCCTTGAAGATTCGAGCTTCCTCAGGTACAAGTTCACCTCCAATTCTTTTCGCGTTCAACTTGAATCCACCGGGTTTGGTTCCTTCCTTTGATCAACGTTAGCCACCCAAGTGTTTGGCCTCTAGAGGTGATCCACCAAGGAAGAAGAAGGATTCAAGAAGATGGGTGGTTGGCTAAACCCTAGTTTTTCTATCTCTATAGAAAAGGAGCGTACTCTCCAACCATTGGAATTATCACGTAGTCTTGATATCTGATATAAGACTCTCTTATAAAGATATCAAATAACCTGTTTTAAAAATAAGGTATTATTTAATTAAACCCTTTTAATTAAAGGGCTCCCTAATCTTATTAGGGATAATTAATTAAACTCCTTTAACTAATTTTCCTTCCTAATCCAATTAGGAATAAATGAGAATACTTATATTAAATTAATTCCTAAACTCTTTTAGAAATTAAAATAATAATAATAATTGTAATAATATTAATAAGACTCCTCTTATTAATTTATATTTAATATTTCTAAAATATTAAATAATAAATATTAAGCTATTTAATTTATTCTATCACCATAGATTAAATTAAATATACATAACATATTATTACGATTATGCCATTAACTTCTTAAATAATTATTCTTCCTTTTATGGTGTGACCCTTTAGGTTCTCCATATTAAACCTAGGTTGTGAATAAATCAATTAGAACAATTCTAATCTTATTTAAATAAATAAATTAAACAATTAATTTATTTAAATAAATAATATTTATTCTACAATGAGGATATAAGCCTCCTGGCGATCAACGACTTTCCGGATAATATAGATTTCAACATTAATCATAAAAGAACCTTTGAATAAATAGTTCTGCGTCTGATTCAATCCTTCCACCATACTGATGTCCCAATTAAATATAAGACATGAAATTACTTTGTCGAGTCTTATTTTATTTAATTATATGTATTTTCGACTCTTAAATGCACTGACTCCAAATAATGCAAATTAGAAACTCTTTTCTAATTTCATTCTGCCTATAACCCGAGGACTATTGGGTTGTCATTTATCGAATCACATAGGACATTTCTCTTCTTTTACTAGAAGTGGTAGATTCTTTATTGATCATATATTATCTCCATGTACAACTTGTTATACCCAAGCATACCCTTTGATATACCCTAAGGGTCTTAAGGAATAAGTCAAAGTATAACTCATCATACACAAGATACTATGATGATCTCAAGTCCAAGGATTACTTGTACTACTATCACTACTGAGAATTCTATTGACGAAGTAAGTAAAACTCCATTAGGTATTCCTTAGCGAGCCACGTTTAGTGAACTTATTCTCCAATAAGCACCTACATACTTGCTTTAGTGTCTCCACACAAATGATCATGAGATCAATCATCCTCATCCAATGAAAGAAAGCAACGTATGTACCCGATCTATCCTGGGATTCACTAATCCCAATTTAGTAATCCAACGATTGGGAACTATTTTAGTTTTAAGCTTTCTAAGAATTTAGATCTCATTAGAATGATCATCATCATTATTCTAAAAGCAT
Organism: Panax quinquefolius; assembly: GCA_020205615.1. NCBI lineage: Eukaryota > Viridiplantae > Streptophyta > Magnoliopsida > Apiales > Araliaceae > Panax > Panax quinquefolius. The sequence goes on from CM035167.1 coordinate 15,439,603, forward strand.
TGCTTAAAACTATGGGTTTATCACATATTATAAAACGACATCATGTAGATAATTAAAAGCCTTTAATAAATTTAATACTTTTATTAATAAATGAATAAGATTGTTACAAAGTATATGCTTTATCATCAAACATGATTGGGTATGCATACTACTTTCAATCTCCCACTTGCACTAAAGCCAATCGTCGTGGTATCTCTCATACTTTCTTCTCTAAGTGACGATTATCCTGTTTGTTGGATAAGCTTTAGTTAATGGATATGTAATGTTGTTCATGAGAGTCCACTATCTCTATAGTGATTTCCCATCTTCAATGATTCTAATAATCAAATGAAAGTGCCACAACACACATGTTTAGATCCAAGATGAGACTTAGGAACTATTCCTAGTTACAGAATGAACTTTTAATCCAAACAATCAACTTGCGACTTCATTTATAGCTATATACTTTGTCTTTATTACTAAACCAAAGACTCTTTTTGCTATTTGGAACCTTTCTAATTCAACGCATGCACCCTTTGCTCAAGATAACATTTTACCTTAAAGTTGATTTTTACATCATATTGGTGCATCGAAAAAAACTTGAGTCTGTTAAAGCCCTCTAGTTTTAATTTAGACCCACCATGAATATGATCACATCCTTAGTCTTAGGTTAAGCACTTTAAGATGTTTTTCAACGACTTATAGTGAACTTCTCCATTATATGGTGATCAACATCAGGTCTCGTATATTTCATTGCATACATGATTGTCACTCATGCGACCTCTCTTTTCAGGAGTCTGTGGGGACTATTAGGAGAGATACACTCCATAGCTCATCGACATGAGACATCTCTTGGAGTTTGCCATGCTAAACGACTTTAGCATCAAATGAATATACGTTCCTTGGGTTAAGTCGAGCATCCTCTTAAATCTATCTATATAGATTTATATCCCCAATTAAGATACTCTTCCAAATCATTCATGGAGGAATGTTTAGACAACTTTATCATTACTGATTGTAGCATTAGTATGTCATTCCTTATCCGTAGTATATCAACATATAATATTAGGAATGTCACGACGCTCCCACTGACCCTTTTGTACACACTAGAACTCTTACCTCATCGTATGCAAGTGGATCATCATCTTCTATGATGCGTACCTCATCATCATCATCTATGATGAATCCATACCTCCCAGGTATCCTCGGTACTATTCCAGATTTACGATTCGGTGGTGGTACAATAGGTCCATCTACAGGTTCCTCTTATTTGACTTATAGTGTTTTGTGGTTCTTGAACTCTTCAAGATCTATTATCCTCCCACTAGTCCTTCAATGATAAACACCTTTATCTTAGAAGGAAGCGTGTTTTGTAACAAACACCTTTTTGCTAAGTAGGATTATAGAACATGTGACGCCCCCAAAATAGGTCCATTCCATCCAACCCATTCTGAGTCGCCAAATACATGGTACAGAAATAACTACAACTTTATTATTACAACATATAAACTGTGAGTTTAAATACGAGATATTGCCATCTGAGACAATATCCACATGCAAATAAATCCCCATCATAATTATTGATACATTATTTTACAAAAAATGGTGAGGACTACTAAACAACTCTCTCTAGAACCTTCATTCCATACCCCACTAGTACTTACGCTACATTCTAGCCTCCCGAGAAGAAAAATGGAACAACAAGGAAAAGGGTGAGCTCAACTAGCCCGATAAAGAATATTATGACTAAGATAATATACAACAAATTATCGTTAGTCTTCAACAAGGAAAAATCTAATAGAATACAATAGACAACAAATTTTAAATCAATATTCGCGAGGAAATAATAATTCATTAGAAGAGTTAAGTAAAGAATGCAAACTACTATCTTACATATATGAATTTAAAAGTTCATCGTCGATATTTTATCCTGTAACATCAATCAATATATATACGGAATCAAATATTCATCTTTTACTACTGAGCCGAAAGATATTCATCGATTAATCATGTTCATCTAAACACTGTTCATCTTTGCACTTTGGGCCAAAGATATTAATCGATGGAGTCGTGTTCATCTCAACACACTGTTCATCTTTTTTACTACGGGCCAAAGATATTCATCAAGAAATCATTCATCTTTTTTTCTGAGGCCAAAGATATTCAATAATATCATCATTTAAGGCCGAGGATGATGAAAATATTTTTAAAGATACGAATCCGGTGAAACAAAATGACAAGGATTAAGGATTAAGGATTACGTACTTTGTTTTATCCATGTCCAACAATACCTCAAAAATAATCATAGTGGAGTAAAATTCAAGAATGATCAAAACATGGATCTGATCAAAGCTAGTATCCGAATAGATATTTTGAACGAAAAGAAGAAATTTCATTTTTAGTGAATAATAGTGCGGTATTAAGTGAATAGTCTTAGTATCGTGAATAGTCTTAGTATCGTGAATAATAGTAACTCAAACACATCAAAAGATAGAAATTTCCCAAAAAAAAACATCATCACGCTTACGTGAATAGTACTCGTGAATAGTAACTTCGTGAATAGTAACTCATGAATAATAACTCATGAATAAGAACTCAAACATGAAAAATTCCAAATTTTATAAAAGTTTCAACTAATATTTCAAAGATAATGATATTGAAGAAATAATATCATTTGAGAAGAAAATAACATCCACTTACCTTGAAGACAATGATTTTAGTTGAAACAGGATATAGGCTATGACTTGAACTTGCACCGTATAGCAATACTCAAAGTATACTCAAAATACTCACAAGAATACGCTCGATAATATAGAGAGAAAAACTTACATTTACGGTGTGATTTTCAATTAACTAACCAAGCACCTTATTTATAGAAAATTGCTTAGAACACCAAAGCGAAAAAATTGAATATAATAATATTATATATAAACAAAATTCATACGCCCACATCTTGAATCTGAATTCAGCCACCATGCATATGTTAAATATGCCCACAACATATAAAAAACGTTTTTATTAATAAAAATAAATAAAACTTCCAAAAATCAATTATTTGAACTTGAACTTCAATAATTCATAATAAATAGCCATTTTATCGAGAAAATTGAATCTCACGACTTTTTATAGGAAATTCAATTCTCTACAACTTTGCGAAAGAATGATTTTCCAAATTTCAAATGCAAATTAACCAAAATCCACAAACAGGCGATTTTACGGTATAATCAAATTTCGATCGATAAATGGGGTCCACCAGAGCATGTTTAACATGTTTTAAACATTTATTGCAACAAAAATACTCTTCCTCCTCAGATACTCATATATCCCACATTCATTGTAAAAATATCACCATTATTATATTATTAAAATATAATAATATATTTAAATGAATTATTTTATCGAAAAAGATAAAATTTCAATTTTCAACAATTGTCACTTTAAAAATTTTCTCCATCTATATCCACATAAAATCAATATTTTCCTCATCATATGAATCAATAATTAATTATTCACAAATAATATTACGAGAATCACAATATTATTGACAACAGGCGGTTCACAGGAAGAGAGGGGCTTTCCAATAAGAATTTCTTCTTCTTGGCGCAATGATTAGGTGACCAAACCTCTCCTTAGGCGAACTTTCTAGACATTGCCAATAATGTTATCTAATAATATTATTCAGATAATATGAATTATTGCTTCGATAATAAAAAATCTTGTGTAATGACAATTATTGAAACAACAACAATATAAAATATCAACACAATTAATTATTAAATCAAAAATAAAATCTTGAGCGATAATTCTTTGTAACCATTATTGAGTAGTGCCTTCTTACGTAAGAATCAATAATTGGTGCAATACCGTAAATCTTCTTGTTCAACAACGGCGTATTAGTGTGTTTTAACCACCGGGGTATTCCAACAAGATAATACTTGATATAACTACTACTGTTATTATATAAACAACTTATCTTTGTCGTTTTCTTCATCCATATCGCTTTCAGTTATGGGGCCCACAAAGACTACGGCAGGTAAATGCGAATATTCCCAACGATGCGAATATTTCCACGACCAAACGAATATTCCCAAATGATAATGAATATTTTATAACCACTTGCTTATTCGAAATATTTGCGTATTTTACCCATAACTATCCACATTAATCAAATCAACCCTTACTATTTCAAAATAATAAATAGAGGAAATTCATTTTATTTAAAAATTTTGGGGTCTTACACCTCCCTCCTTATGAAATTTCGTCCTCGAAATTGGCGTACGTACTGGTGTTTGAAAAGATGAGAATACCTCGCTTTCATTTCCATTTCCAACTCCCGGTCATTTCCTCAATAGCATGGTTTCTCCACAAAACTTTAACTTGTGGTATAACCTCGATACATAGGACATGTTCTTTCCTATCCAAGATCTTGGCGGTTCATCCTCGTACGTTAAGTCTTGGCTATCTCGTCAGTTCTAACTTCAATGACGTGGTTGAATTAGTCCACATATTTACGTAACATCGATCGTGTGAAAAGCGTTATGAACACGCGTCGTACTTGGCGGTAAAAGCGAGTCTATCGGCCCACGATTCTATTTGATCGAGAATTTCAAATAGGTTAATAAATCGAAGGTTTGAGCTTTCCTCACCTCACCGATTTCGCTTTTGAAATAACAACTTCTTGCACCTCCTTCTTCAAATTCATCGACTCGGTGTGTAGCTTGAAACGACCTTTAACTTTATCGATTAAAATCGATTATACTCGTATATCATCACGTGGGTACCTAGAGTTTTCATCTCCATCTCTATTATTTGTAAATTATCTGAAATGAGTCTTTGACAATATCTTACTCGTGACTTGTATCGATCTTCTTCTACTCACACGTCGGCTACCACATTCGCTTTTCCGAGGATAGCGTGGTGAACATGTGTTTGAAATGAGTCTCCTCTTGAGTTCTTGAAGCTCTTCCCACATTCCTTGCTCCATTCAAATTTTTATCTCTACGAGTCAATTGCGTTAATGGAATAGCGATTAGAGAATATCCTTCAACGAATCTCCGATAATAACCAACTAAGCCTGAAAAAAGCTACGTATTTCGATTCTGAACTTAGGTTGTTCTCAATTGTGACTCATATCCCAACCTTGGATAGCATGTTACAATGACACCTATCGGTTTACTATCGCATTTAATATGGTGTCCCCTACGAGATGCGGCTTTGGTGCATTCCACAAAGGAAGTCACCGGATAAAGGCTCGGTACCAAATTCTATAGTTAAATTTTAACTCCACGAAGTTCAATAGGAGCCATTCGATGTGAGATTTTAGAAATGAGTTTTGTCTTAGGGTTCAAATTCGATACAAAATTAAATATCGAGCTTTGGGAGTAAGCGAGAAATTCTTCAGAAATACGTCGGAAAAATAAATAACAACGGGAATATTATTCAAATCGTGTCTTTATCCAATCCATAACATGGACTAAGAAAACTTGACATCCGTAATAAGCGAATGACTTCATGGCTTGATATGAAAATGTCGACTACAATAGTTTGATTGCTTGAATTGAATAACGGGTTGCTTAGGAATATGAAAACTAACAACCTTACGAAAGTAATCAATTTCGGCGTGATGAGTAGTTAACCTTGAAATCACATCAAAAGCAAATATCTCTATAGAAATAAGGTTAACGGTAATGTGATAGTGCCACTGAATCAAGCAAGATTTCTAAACAACGGATGTAATGAAAGTTTCTCTAACGAGTCTCCATAAATAGGTCAAAGTCTAATTTCTCCGTAGTCAAGTTCAAATGTTGAGCCTTAAGCAAGAGATAAAAGAATGGGTAGAACCGGTATCTAGTAAAGGTATAAACTTAGCAAGAATTTATAATTAACTAACCGTCTTAACCGTTCGGGTTCCTCGCATTTTGACCGGTCACGACAAAAGCGCTCTTCCGAGAACCGATTGACTTTGACTTTTAGGGACATCCTTTTGAGTCACCATTCCCATTGGATGGGTTTCGATATCGTCTGATCTCGGCGATATGTCCTTCTTTTCCACAATTATAGCATACCTTAAAGCTGTTGTGGGCGGTTTGGGTGATATGTCCCTCTTTCCGCATTTGTAACATCTGACCGATGGTCTTTCTCCTCCCTTGGAACCGGTTACTCTCTGGCACTGCTGTCTTCACATGGTCATTGTTGAATCTCCTCTTTTAAAATCTCCTCCCAGACTTCGCTTCTTATTTTTTCATGGCCACGATTACCACCAGAGTGGTAACCGCCTTTGTCCGTATTCTTCTTTCTCCGTTGGTTATCATTATTACGATGGCGCTATCTTGATATGATCCTGGTTATGGTCCCTCGGTTGAGCGTACTCGTTATCTCGCTCTAAAAACGGAGCCCTATTGACAACATCCCTGAATAGAGAGAAAATTTATGAGAAATGAGATCTTGGCGTATGTCGGGTTTCAAACCTCTCGAAAACATCCGCGTCATCGTTCCTCATTCTCCACCAAATGAGGTGCAAACTGGATAACTCCATGAACTTAGCCTCGTGTTGGGACACCGTCGTGTTATTCTGCTCGGTCTAATAAACTCTACTTCCTTCATATAGCCGAATACTTTCGGGGAAGTACTTGTCATTGAATCGTTCTGAAACGTCTCCCACGACATCTTTGAGTCTGTTGGATGGGTATGCTTCATGATTCCCACCAAGATGTCTGCCTCGTTCACGGAACATAAAAGTAGCGAATGGAACTTTCGTTCCTCCGTGCATCCCAAGACATCGAATATCTTGGTAATTTGTTTGACCCACATCTCCGCCTTAATCGGATCCGGCTTTCCCCAAAATTATGGTGGTCCCAACTCTTTGAACTGCTTGGTTGTGACCACCCGTGAATTGCTATCATTTCCTCCTGTATTTTGAACACGAGTCTCCTCGTCTGCGATTTTGCATGAGCTGCGCAAAAAGCTTCTAAACATCCCCTCGTTCATCATCTCGCTTTCGGTGGTGTTGTTCACGGGAGGTACATTGCCGACTGTTGCGTTCTCCTCGTTGGTAAAATCACAGAGCATCTCCACGGTCTCATTTACTCCATCATTAATATTCTCATTTGACATTCTCAAATCTTGTCATAAAACAAGGGTTAATTAAGGAAATCAATATATCACATAATATCCCTATATCTTGACCAACTAAAAAATAAGCTTAGGTAGGACACACTAGCGAAGGATTTACTCGTCTCTCCCCTCTGAGTTCTATTTCCGATCTCATTGGAGATCATATCCTAAGCTCGACGATACCAACTGTGGCGCCCCCAAAATAGGTCCATTCCATCCAACCCATTCGAGTGTATGCCAAATACATGATGCGAAATAACTACAACTTTATTATTACAACATATAAGCTGTGAGTTTAAATACGAGATATTGCCATCTGAGACAATATCCACATGAAATAAATCCCCATCATAATTATTGATACATTATTTTACAAAATGGTGAGGACTACTAAACAACTCTCTCTAGAACCTTCATTCCATACCCAAGCTAGTACTTTCGCTACATTCTCGCCTCTCTCGAGAAAAAAAATGGAACAACAAGGAAAAGGGTGAGCTCAACTAGCCCGATAAAAGAATATTATGACTAAGATAATATACAACAAATTATCGTTAGTCTTCAACAGAGAAAAATCTAATAGAATACAATAGACAACAAATTTTAAATCAATATTATGTGGAAATAATAATTCATTAGAAGAGTTAAGTAGAGAATGCAAACTACTATCTTCTATATATGAATTTAAAAGTTCATCGTCGATATTTTATCCTGTAACATCAATCAATATATATCGGAATCAAATATTCATCTTTGCACTCTGAGCCAAAGATATTCATCGATTAATCATGTTCATCTAAATACTGTTCATCTTTGCACTACGTGCCAAAGATATTAATCGATGAGTCATATTCATCTCAACACACATCATCTTTGCACTACGGGCCAAAGATATTCATCAAAAATCATTCATCTTTTGCACTACGGGCCAAAGATATTCGATAATATCATCATTTAAGGCGAGGATGATGAAAAATATTTTTAAAATCACGAATCCGGTGAAACAAAATGACAAGGATTAAGGATTAAGGCTTACGTAATTTGTTTTATCCATGTCCAACAATACCTCAAAAATAATCATAGTGGAGTAAAATTCAAGAATGATCAAAACATGGATACAATCAAAGCTAGTATCCGAAATAGATATTTTGACGAAAAAGAAGAAATTTCATTTTTCGGAATGAATAGTGCGGTATTAAGTGAATAGTCTTGAGTATCGTGAATAGTCTTGAGTATCGTGTGAATAGTAACTCAGACATCAAAAGATAGAAATTTCCCAAAAAAATCATCATCGCGCTTAAGTGAATAGTACTAAATGAATAAGAACTTCGTGAATAGTAACTCATGAATAGTAACTTCATGAATAATAACTCATGAATAGTAACTCATATGAAAAAATTCCAAATTTGATAAAAAGTTTCAACCAATATTTGAAGATAATGATATTGAAGAAATAATATCATTTGAGAAGAAAATAACATCCACTTACCTCGAAAAGGCGATCTTAGTTGAAACAGGATATAAAGCTATGACTTGAACTTGCATAGTATATAGCAATACTCAAAGTATACTCAAAATACTCACAAGAATAAACTCGATAATATAGAGAGAAAACTTACATTTACGGTGTGATTTTCAATTCTAACCTAAGCACCTATTTATAGGAAATTGCTTAGAACACCAAAGCAAAAAATTGAATATAATAATATTATATATAAACAAAATTCATACGCCCACATCTTGAATCTGAATTCAGCCACCATGCATATGTTAAATATGCCCACAACATATAAAAAACGTTTTATTAATAAAAATAAATAAAACTTCCAAAAATCAATTATTTGAACTTGAACTTCAATAATTCATAATAAATAGCCATTTTATCGAAAAATTCGAATCTCACGACTTTTTATAGGAAATTCAATTCTCTACAACTTTGCGGAAGAAAGTTTTTCCAAATTTCAAAGAGAAATTAACCAAAATCCACAAGCAGAGCGATTTTACGTTTATATATCAAATTTCGATCGATAAATGGGGTCCAATGACATGTTTAACATGTTTTAAACATTTATTGCAACAAAAATACTCTTCCTCCTCGTATATCTCATATATCCCACATTCATTGTAAAAATATCACCATTATTATATTATTAAAATATAATAATATATTTAAATGAATTATTTTATCGAGAAAAAGATAAAATTTCAATTTTCAACAATTGTCACTTTAAAAATTTTTCCATCTATATCCACATAAAATCAATATTTTCCTCATCATATGAATCAATAATTAATTATTCACAAATAATATTACGAGAATCACAATATTGACAACCAGGCGCCTTGGAAGAGGGGCTTTCGATAAGAATTTCTTCTTCTTGGCGCGCAATTAGGTGACCAAACCTCTCCTTGAGGCGAAACTTTCTAGACATTGCCAATAATGTTATCTAATAATATTATTCAGATAATATGAATTATTGCTTCGATAATAAAAAATACTTTGTGTAATGACAATGACAATTATTGAAACAACAATGAATATAAAATATCAACGCAACAATTATTAAATCAATAAAATCTTTTGACACTAATTCATCAGAACCATTATTGAGTAGTGCCTTCTTACGTAAGAATCAATAATTGGTGCAATCTGGTGTCTTATTGTTCGCAGGTGTCTTCTTCTTATTCGACAACGCGTATTAGTGTGTTTTAACCACCGGTATTCTAACAAGATTATTAATATGAATAACAACTTCTGCTTATTTATAAACAACTTATCTTTGTCGTTTTCTTCATCCAATCGTTTTTCAGTTATGGGGCCCACAAAAATTTAGCTTACATGGTAAATACGAATATTCCCAAAATCTGAATATTCCACGACCAAACGAATATTCCCCTTGAACAATAATGAATATTTTATAACCACTTGCTTATTTGAAATATTTGCGTATTTTACCCATAACTATCCACATTAGTCAAATCAACCCTTACTATTTCAAAATAATAAATAGAGGAAATTCCTTTTTATTTAAAAAAATTTCGGGGTCTTACAGAACATATACCCTAAACTTATTTTAGGATGTCCCACAAATTTGTACTTGTCAAATATTGTCCCAAGCTTATCCTTTGAAACTTTTTCACATAAGTTGGACAACCCCTTATCTTAACATACTTAAGATTAGGAATCCTCCTTGTCCATAACTTTTATGGAGTCTTGAAATGGATTTTGAGGTTACCTTTTTTAGTAGATATGCAACCATTTCTAGGGCATGACCCCGAAGGGATCTTGGGAATGTCGGTAAAATCATTATGGACCGTACCATGTTCAACAAGGTATGATTTTCCCTTTTAGATACATCAATCAATTATTGTGTATCAAGAGGTGTCCATTATGAGAAAACCATTTAAGATGATCTAGAAACTTATTGCACAAGTATTTATTCCTTGATCTAATCAAAGAATCTTAATACTTTGCCAATTTATTTCACTTCTGAATTCTTTGAACCTTTCAAATAATTCACACTTGTATTTTAGCAAATACATACATTCAACTCTTTGAATGATCATCTCCTTTTCTTATACTAATTTGTTCAATATGCAAAATTATTTTTCATGTAAGTCAAGTATACAAAATCCATTAAGTGATATTCTAGTCCTATACAAAACATTATTATTATAAATAGAACAACAATTGTTCTTAAATATAATACCAAAGATGTCATTGTCCAACAATAAAATGGAAATAATGTTTCCAACGAGAACCTGAATACAATAACAACTTATTGACTTAATAGACTTGCTTGTAGGCATTGCTAAAAACTATAAGTTTCTATGGCTAATGTAGCAACCTTTGCTTCATTTTCCACACATAGGATTACTTATCTTTTTTTAACTTTCTACTTCTGCTTGGTCCCTTCATAAATCTATATTTATGATAACCAAAGTCGGTATCCAATACCCAAGTAGAACCTTGACTTAAAGAAAATTTATTTCAATCATGAACAAAAGCGTATTATGGCAAAACTTCACTAAGCTTCTTTGGTTAGCCTCTGCAAGATGCTTCTTGCGATTTCTTTCCAGTGTCGGGCTTATTGTAGTGGAAGCAAGCTCCTTTCTATATCCATATCGATTTTGTTCAGTATTATCCTTTGTTTATGCATTTCTATTTACCTTCTTTGAATCGTTCTTCTTTTGAGGAAGATCCTTTGGCCCCTACCAAGAAGACTTGATCTTTCTTGGTTAGAAAGTGACTCTCAACATTTTTCAATATGTTAAGCAAATCGGTGAAGGCGATATCTAACTTGTTCATATGAAAAATTCACAACAATTAATGAAAGGAGTCCGGGAGTGAGTGCAAGATCAAATCTTGGCTCAACTCTCCATCCATGACAAAACTCGTTGTCTAATTGATCAATCAAATTGATAATGTTAAGGACTTTTATCTGCATCTTGTAGTGTCATTTGGTCATTCTAGATCGGAAGAGCTCCTTAGATATCGATATCTATCAGGTCCTACTTTCCTCACCATCAACTACTTGATGTGCGGGAATATAGTAGAAGCATCCATAGTTTCATCTTGTGTTTGAAGCTCGTTACTCGTAGATGTGAGCATGATGCATTGAGCCAATCGCGTGCATCATCTTGCCACTTTCTAAAAGTAGTAATGTCTTCCTCGGAGGCATTATGCGCAACCATTGTAGGGATAGGCGTATTAAGGACATAAGATAGCTTTTCACTATGAGAACTATTCTCAAATTCCTTAACCAAATTCAGTTTAATTCGGACGGGTTAATTTAACATCTAATATGCTTCGCATGATAGTAATTTTAGACATTGTAAAATTACAGAAATGAATTTGTAATTAACAACATTTTAACATACATTCTTTTATTAATTACCAAAATAAATTAGGTCTTGTTTCAAATTGGTATCTCCCACTATTTTCTTCAAACTATATTACCCTCACTTATATAGTTCTAAGAAAATCTAATTAAAGATTTCTTTAGTGAGAATAAGGATCCCATTTCAAATGTATATAGCCTTGTGGTGATACAACAAACTATATATAAATAAATAGGTAGACAACTTTTGTCAATTACATCAACTATGCAACTCCTTGTATTTTGCCTCTTAGATTATTTTGATCAGTGGTGGCACATCCAGAATCAAAATTATCCAAGTTAAGTCCAACCTAGCACTCCATATATTCAAAAAGAAAATATCATCCTTGTGGTGACACAACAAAAACAATATTGTTCAATTTTCTTTATAAGCATCAAATGTGATAAATTAACATCTTAAATACTTAATACTTGCCTTGTGGTGACACAACAAACTCATATTAAATATTTAATACTCTATTAATTTTATCATGCTACTAGAAAAAGCGACGTTCGATATTCCAAATATCTTTGAGCGCTTAGGACTTAATAAAAAAATTGACGGGTTTGTTATTAATTGTCTCATCTTGTTTAGCGGCGCATTACACATATATATATAAAATACGCGTCGTATTAATTAACATGCTGAAGCATGTTTGCATAATATATAATATATATAGTATAAGCATGCACATATAGAATACTATATTCTACCCAGATTGATTGTGGACTTTTATTCTAGTTTGGTTCATTAGAGCCACCAAGTGAACCAAAAGGTCAAACCTAAGGGTGCAAGAAATAATATTTAAATATAACTATTACATTTAAACCCGGGCTCCATTACAAATGGGTCTTCAAGCTCCTTTGCTCTTTGATCTCCAATTTTTCAAAATTAATTCTAACTATTCCTATTACAAAACTAATTAAAATAAATAGAAACCTTGATTAACGATCAACGGGAAATACATGGAGAGAGATAGAATTTACATTCGAGAAAAATTAGAGAAGGCGAGTACGTGAGACCCCATTTAATAAAACCCATACATTCATGCATCCAACTAAAATAAAATCCAATCACATTGGTCAATTGTCCATAATCAATCTCATTTATTATCATACATATCACCATATGCATCAATACATAACATTAATCCGATGAATAATAAACATTCAATATATATATTGATATCATTTAATGGGCAAATTTAGTTAGTATAAAATCTATTTTTGAATCAAAATAAACTCCTTTATTTTAATCCAAATTTAAATCAAAATAAAACTATTTTATTTTAATTTATCCAATTTTGAATAAAATAAACTATTTTATTTTAATCAAAATCTTTAATCAAAATAAACTCCTTTATTTTAATTAATTATGGAATCCAATTCCATATAAAAAAATTATTAAAGGAAACACGGATTCTCTTTCATATTCACGATAAACTTCTTTATTTTGAATAATATGAAATCTTATTTCATATCTAAATAAACTCCTTTATTTAAGGAAATTAGGATTCTCTTTCCTATTCACAAATAAACTCTTTTATTTTGAATAATATGAAATCATATTTCATATCTAAATAAACTCCTTTATTTAATGAAACATGAAATCCTCCAATTAGTTATCATGGAATCTAATTCCAACTCTAATTAGTTAGCATGAAATCTAATTTTAAAATTAAAATAAACCTTTTATTTTAATATTAAAATAAACTTTTTATTTTAAGATTAAAATAAACCTTTTTAATTTTAATCTCGAAATACGCGTGCCACCAAAATGATAAAAGGTTAAATAACATGGATTCTCTTGAAAAACAAGATCTTGAATCCTGTTAAGTATCAAAAACGTTAATGTGATTATTATATATATATATATATATGATAACCTTTTAATGGAAGTACCAAAAAAAAAAATCTCAGGCCACACGTGATACAAAGAAAAAAAAAGACGTGATACTTATGCATGTAAAGGATTCACGTGGGAATGCAAATCGAAATTAAACTATTATGATACTTGCATAAAGAAGACGGAGGCGGCAATGATCACGATCTGAGTGTTTAAAAAATGTGAGCTTCATGAAAAATTATTTCGGTCCCTTTTTTTTTTAATTTAAATTTTATACAATTAAATTATGCCCAATTAAATTGTTCTAAACACATATCAATATAATATCAAATTAAAACAATTAATAATTCGCATAAAGGTTTGGCTCTGATGCCACTGTTAGGTTTTGTAATATTCAAGAACGCAATCAAATTGCATAAATAAGCGGAAACGTGTAAAAATCAGAGTTTAAAATTTTTACAAACAATATACCCGGATCACCCTTTATTCACAATTATTAATTAAACGAAAAATTGAAGAACAAGAATCATACCCTTGAATATTCGAGCTTCCTCAGGTACAAGTTCACCTCCAATTCTTTTCGCGTTCAACTTGAATCCACCGGGTTTGGTTCCTTACTTTGATCAACGTTAGCCACCCAAGTGTTTGGCCTCTAGAGGTGATCCACCAAGGAAGAAGAAGGATTCAAGAAGATGGGTGGTTGGCTAAACCCTAGTTTTTCTATCTCTATAGAAAAGGAGCGTACTCTCCAACCATTGGAATTATAACGTAGTCTTGATATCTGATATAAGACTCCTCTTATAAAGATATCAAGTAACCTATTTAAAAAATAAGGTATTATTTAATTAAACCCTTTTAATTAAAGGGTTCCTAATCTTATTAGAGATAATTAATTAAACTCATTTAACTAATTTTCCTTCCTAATCCAATTAGGAATAAATGAGAGTACTTATATTAAATTAATTCCTAAACTCTTTTAGAAATTAAAATAATAATAATAATTGTAATAATATTAATAAGACTCCTCTTATTAATTTATATTTAATATTTCTAAAATATTAAATAATAAATATTAAGCTATTTAATTTATTCTATCACCATAGATTAAATTAAATATACATAACTATATTATTACGATTATGCCATTAACTTCTTAAATAATTATTCTTCCTTTTATGGTGTGACCCTTTAGGTTCTCCATATTAAATCGGTTGTGAATAAATCAATTAGAACAATTCTAATCTTATTTAAATAAATAAATTAAACAATTAATTTATTTAAATAAATAATATTTATTCTCTGATAGGGATAAGCCTCCTAGCGATCAATGACTTTCCGGATAATATAGATTTCAACATTAATCATAAAAGAACCTTTGAATAAATAGTTCTGAATGCAATTCAATCCTTCCACCATACAATGTCCCAATTAAATATAAGACATGGAATTCTTTATCGTCTTATTTTATTTAATTATATGTATTTCGACTCTTAAATGCACTGACTCAAATAATGCAAATTAGAAACTCCTTTCTAATTTCATTACCTTATAACCAAGGACTCTTTGGGTTGTCATTTATCGAATCACATAGGACATTTCTCTTCTTTTACTAGAAGTGGTAGATTCTTTATTGATCATATATTATCTCCATGTATACTGACTTGTTATACCCAAGCATACCCTTTGATATACCCTAAGGGTCTTAAGGAATAAGTCAAAGTATAACTCATCATACACAAGATACTATGATGATCTCAAGTCCAAGGATTACTTGTACTACTATCACTACAGAATTTCTATTGACGAGCAAGTAAAACTCCATTAGGTATTCCTTAGCGAGCCACGTTCGATTGAACTTATTCTCCAATAAGCACCTACATACTTGCTTTAGTGTCTCCACACAAATGATCATGAGATCAATCATCCTCATCTAATGAAAGTGAAGACGCGTATGTACCAATCTATCCGGATTCACTAATCCCAATTTAGTAATCCAACGATTGGGAATTATTTTAGTTTTAAGCTTTCTAAGAATTTAGATCTCATTAGAATGATCATCATCATTATTCTAAAAGCATTGCTTAAAACTATGGGTTTATCACATATTATAAAACAGCATCATGTAGATAATTAAAAGCCTTTAATAAATTTAATACTTTTTATTAATAAATGAATAAGATTGTTACAAAGTATATGCTTTATCATCAAACATGATTGGCTTGTATGCATACTACTTTCATTGTGGCCTATAGACTCGTTTTACCGCCAAGTATGACGCGTGTTCATAACGTTTTTCACGTATCGATGTTACGTAAATATGTGGACGACCAACCACGTCGTTGAGTTAGAACCTGGACGAGATAAGAGAAGACTTAACATACGAGGAGGTACTGTCAAGATCTTGGATAGGAAAGAACATGTCCTATGTCTGGAGGTTTATACCACAAGTTAAAGTTTTGTGGAGAAACCATGCTATTGAGGAAATGACCGGGAGTTGGAAAGCGGAAATGAAAGCGAGGTATTCTCATCTTTTGAAACACACCAGTGTGCGTCGTCAATTTCAAGGATGAAATTTCATAAGGAGGGGAGGTTGTAAGACACCAAATTATTAATAAATAAAATTTATTTTCCTCTATTTTTTATTTTGAAATAATAAGGGTTGATTTGATTAATGTGGATAGTTATGGGTAAAATACGCAAATATTTTGAATAAGCAAGTGGTTATAAAATATTCATTATTGTCGGGGAATATTAGTTTGGTCGTGGAATATTAAATGCTTTAGTCGGGGAATATTAAATGCATATTTGCAGCAGCAGATCTTTTGTGGGCCCCATAACGGAAAAGCGATTGGATGAAAAACGAAAATTATAAGTTGTTTATAAATAATTCAGTAATAGTTATTCACAGATTATCTTGTTGGAATACCCGGTGGTTAAAACACACTAATACGCGTTGTTGAAACAGTAGCACACGGTATTGCACCAATTATTGATTCTTACGTAAGAAGGCACTACTCAATAATTGTTACAGTAATTACTGATTCAGTATTTTATTTTATTGATTCAATAATTCTTTGCGTTGATATTTTATATTATTGTTGTTTCAATAAATTGTCATTACATAGTATTTTCCATTATCGAGACAATAATTCATATTATCTGAATAATATTATTGGATAACATTATTCGCAATGTCTAGAAAGTTACATCTAAGGAGAGGTTTGGTCACCTAATTGCTTGCCAAGAAGGAGAGAGATCCTTATTGGAAAGCCCCTCTTTCTCAGAAGAGCGGCACGGTTGCCGATCTTGTGATTTTGTAATATTATTTGTGAATAATTAATTATTGATTTATATGATGAGAAAAATATTGATTTTATGTGGATATAGATGGAGAAAATTTTTAAAATGACAATTGTTGAAAATTAATATTTTATCTTTTTTACGATAAAATAATTCATTTAAATATATTATTTTAATAATATATTAACGGTGATATTTTTATAATGAATGTGGGATATATGAGTATATGAGGAGGAAGAGTATTTTTTGTTGCATTAAATGTTTAACACATATTTTGTGTGTTGGTGGACACAATTATTGACCGAAATTTGATTATAGCCTGTAAAATCGCCCGTTTGTGGATTTCGGTCAATTTTTGTTTGGAATTTGGAAAAACTTTCTTCTGCAAAGTTGTAGAGAATTGAATTTCCTATAATAAATTACAAGATTCGAATTTTCTGGCAAAAGGGCTATTTATTGTGAATTATTAAAGTTCCGAAGTTCTGAAATAATTGATTTTTGTAAGTTTTAATTATTTATTTTATGAAAAACGTTTTTTTATTACTTTTCTAGAAGGTTGGCATGTGGGAAATGTTAGGAGCTGATTTCCAAAGAGGCGTAGGAAAATTTATTATTAATAATATATTATATTAAATTTTACTTTTGATTCATTCTAACAATTTCTATAAATAGGTGTCTTAGGTTAGAATTGAAAATCACACCGAAACCCAAGTTTTCTCTCTATATTATCGAGCGTATTCTTGTGAGTATTTTGAGTATACTTTGAGTATTGCTATACGGTGCAAGTTCAAGTCATAGCCTATATCCAAATGTTTTAACTAAAGTCTTGTCTTTTCGAGGTAAGGATGTTATTTTATTCGAAAATGATATTATTTCTTCAATATCATTATGCCGAAATATTGGTTGGAAATTTTTATCAAATTTGGAACTTTTTCATGTTGGGATAACTATTCATGAGTTACTATTCACGAGTTACTATTCACGAAGCGTGAAGATGTTTTTTGTGAAATTTCTATCTTTTGGTGTCGAAGTTACTATTCACGTATATGGCACTATTCACGTATACGGCACTATTCACCGAAAAATGAAATTTCTTCTTTTTGTTCAAAATATTTACTATGGATACTAGCTTTGATTGTATCCATGTTTTGATCATTCTTGAATTTTACTCCACTCTGATTACTTATGAAGTATTTTTGAACTTGGATTGTTTAAAATACGAATCCTTAATATTTGTTCTTTTGTTTCACTGGATTCGTTTTCTTTGAAATATTTTTCATCATCCTCAGTCCTAAATGATGATATTACTGAATATCTTTGGCCTATAGTGCAAAGATGAATGATTTCTTGATGAATATCTTTGGCCGTAGTGCAAAGATGAACAGGTGTTGAGATGAACATGACCTACTGATTAATATCTTTGGCCCGTAGTGCAAAGATGAATAGGTGTTTAGACGAACATGACCAACTGATGAATATCTTTGGCCTATAGTGCAAAGATGAATATTTGATTCAGATATATATTGATTGATGTTACAGGGATAAAATATTGACGATGAACTTTTAAATTCATATATAGAAGATAGTAGTTTGCATTCTCTACTTAACTCTTCTAATGAATTGTTGTTTCATTGCAGCTTATTGATTTAAAACCGGTTTGTCTATTGTATTCTATTAGATTTTTCTCTGTTGGAGACTAACGATAATTTGTTGTATATTATCTTAGTCATAATATTCTTTATCGGCTAGTTGAGCTCACCCTTTTCCTTGTTGTTCCATTTTTCTTCTCGGGAGGCGAGAATGTAATGCGAGTCTTAGTCGGGGTATGGAATGAAGGTTCTAGAGAGAGTTGTTTAGTAGTCCTCACCATTTTGTAAAATAATGTATCAATAATTATGATGGGAATTTATTTGGGTATGTATATTGTCTAGAAACAATAATAATTGTATTTAAACTCACAAGATATATGTTGTCGTATTTTGCACGACAAATGTATTAATAAAGTTGTAGTTATTTCTGTACCATGTATTTGGCGACTCAGAATGGGTTGGATGGAATGGACCTATTTTGGGGGCGTCACACAACTAGCCCAGTAAGAAATATTATTACTAATGTAATGCAGAATAAATTATCCTTAGCCTTCATCAGTATAACAACTGATAGAATAAAATAGACAACAAGTTTTAGATCAACAAATGTAGCGGAATAAGCAATCCATTAGAAGAGTCAAGTAGAACATAATGTCTACTATCTCCTCTAGATTAAAAGTCCATCGTTAATATTTCATTCCTGTAATACTCATTAATTGTTCTTTGTTACACCCAAGACAAAAAGAACTCTCATCACCTGTCTTCACCTGAACCACCAAGGATTATAGTTAAATCCACAATTCATATTTATAATCATGTAAATCAACAGTTTCTCCTTGCCACAAAGGCTTAATAGAACGTTTACTCAATATCCTTACTCCAAAGGCTAAAGATATTCAAATGTAATAAAAATGATCATACCAATCAGTTGTCTACCTTTGCACTACGGGCCAAAGATATTCAACTATAAAACCAATGGTCATGATCATACCAATCAATTGTCCGTCAGTGTACTATGGCCAAAAACATTCAACTGTTAACTAATGGTCATGATCATGCCAATCACATCATCGAATTATCCATGCAATACGGGCCAAGGATATTCGTTATTATCACCAGTGGTCATGATCATGACATACACATGTCCATCTTTGCACTACGGGCCAAAGCTATCAATAAACAATTCGTCTTTGCACGTAAGCCAAAGATATACAACTGTAAAACCAATAATCAACAGTCCATCTTTGCACATAAGCCAAAGATATAAAACTGTAAAATCAGTAATCAACAATCCATCTTTGCACGTAAGCCAAAGATGACTTTCATCACAATATAAGCATGAGGATGATGACAATGATATAAGCATTAATCAAACGAAATAAAGGATAAATATTAAAGACTTTAAATTTATCCAGAGTTTAAAAATATCCAAAATTTTAACATGATACTGCTTTGTGGAGTAAAATTCAAGAATAATATTCATGTATCAAAAATAATTTGGACGAAAAAGAAATAAATTTTTCGGGTGAATAGTACCCCGTGAATAGTACCCTGTTAATAGTACTTCGAGAATAGTAACTCGTGAATAGTACCCTGACATAAAAAGTACCCCAAATACTCAAGTAAATAATATTTGGGTGAATAGTAACTCGTGAATAGTAACTCGTGAATAACACTCTGGCATGAAAAGTGCCCCGAATACCCGAGTGAATATTATTTGAGTGAAAAGTAATCGGGTGAATAGTAACCCGTAAATAGTAACTCATGAATAGTATTCCGTCATGAAAAGATCAATAATTATCAAAAAGCTTAGAATAATATTTCCATGAAAAGATACTGAATGAAGCACAAATATCAAGGATATTCTACTAATTTCATGGAGTATAGAAGCCAAAACCTCAACAAAATAAGTATAGAATTCAAAATCTGAAACGAAATAATATTACTTACATACTACAGAGTATGAAAGAAAATATTATTTCAAGCGAATATTGAACAAAAAATAACATCCGTTACAACTGTTGAACGAAAATAATATTTCAACGAATATTTAACAAAGATAATATTCCTACGAATATTGAACGAAGATAATATTCATACGAATATAAAAAATAATATCTCTTCAGAATATGAAATAAATAATACCCCTTACCTCAGAAGAAGACTGGAAACTGGAATAATGAAGTAGCAAACTTCTCTTCTTCTTTCTCTCTATAGCTTCTATCTGTATAATTGCTCTTGTGAGTCTTAGTGAATTGGTGAGAATGAAGGAAGAATGAACTTCTATATATAGAAAAATATAGTTTCGATAATTGCACGTTTTGGGGCTCGAAATATTACAATATAATACCTTCATCTTTTCCTTCATTTTTAATTTAGTCCTGCAAGTATTATCAAACTTGCACCACCTCCCCTAATAGTATATCATGTGAATCAATAGTACAATCACATGACTCAATAGTTCAATACATGTGAAAAAAATAATTATAATATAATACATTCATCTATGCCTCCATTTTTAATTTAGTCATGCAAGTATTATCAATCTTGCACCACCTCCCCTAATAGTACATGCATGTAAATCAATAGTACACACATGAAACAAATAGTTATAAGCATGTAAATTAATAGCAATTAATTGCTCATTTATCCGATTAATTACCCGATTGGTCAATATAACCTCCAGACATCAATTATTATCGAAATAGATGTCGATTTTCACTAACACTAATAATCTCATCACAATAAAAATATAAATTTCATCTTTAATCAACACGAACTTATTCATCATTAATATTATAACTCAGAATATTTAACAATCAGATTATTCCTAGGAAAGAGAGGGCTTTCTGATAAGGATTTCTCCCTATTGGCGCGCAATTAGGTGACCAAACCTCTCCTTGATAGAACTTTCTAGACATTGTCAATATTACGAATAATAATATGAATAATTTGTCGTCTCATTTATTGATTTAATAATAATAAATATTATGCAGATGATACTATGACAATAATTGAATCAATAATATGAGAGATATTATGCAGCAATTATTGTAGCAATAATTGAGTATAACTAAGTGACTTCTTACGTAAGCATCAATAATCAATACCGTGTGCTACTATGCAACCACACGTATTACTGTACTTTTTGTAAGACCCCGAATTTTATGAAATAAAAGTATTCAATTTTCCTATTCTGTAAATAAAAATTGATAAATGTTAAAGTTAAGGGTGATATATGATTTTTTTTTTTCAAAATACACAAGTGGTTATAAAATATTCATTGTTGTCAGGGAATATTCGTTTGGTCGTGGAATATCTGCCGGGGAATATTCGTACAACGGCGCAGCCATTTGTGGGCCCCATAACAGAATAATTGTCGGATGAAGAAAACGACAAGTTTGAGTTTTTATAAATAACGGCGTAATTGTTATCGTTAACACTGTTGGAATACCCGGTGGGTAAAGTAAAGTAATACGCGTTGTTGTATAGTAGCACATGGTATTGCACAGTATTTTTGAATTATTGATCCTTACGTAAGAAGACACTACTCAATAATTGTTACAGTAGTTACTGTTCAATATTTTATTTTATTGATTCAATAATTGCTGCGTTGATATTTTATATTATTGTTGTTTCAATAATTGTTACTGCACTGTATTTCCCATTATCAGATCAATAATTCATATTATTTGAATAATATTATTAGATAGCATTATTGGTAATGTCTAGAAAGTTCTCATTAAGGAGGTTTGGTCACCTAATTGCGCCGCAAGATGAGAGAAATCCTTATCGGAAAGCCTCCTCTTTCCCAGGCAGTGCGGTTGTCATAATAATTGTGATTACGTAATATTATTTGTGAATAATTAATTATTGATTTATATGATAAGGAAATATTTATTTGATGTGGATATAAATGATGGATTTATTTATGTGGTTATAAATGAAGGAATTAATGTTGAGGTATTTTATCGGTATTTTGTTTGAATGAAGGTATTAAAAATTAAACCAATATTTTTTGAGATATATTGTGTGAGTTATAATTTTAATCCGACCGTTGGATCGTTGTAATTTTTGGATATGTTATACATATATAAGTTGAGTATATGTCCACAAATTTTGAACCGTTAAAAATGAACGTATGATTTGTTATGAATTTTAAGAGGTGAATGGTTCAGAAATTGTTGAAGTATCCGAATTTAGCATTTTGGTGGAAAATTCTAGAATTGAGTGGGCCCCACTTGTGGTTGGTGAAAAAATGTGCTGAATTTTATTTCAAATGTGGTGGGTGGGAATAGAAGCAGGTAAAGCCATCAGGTTGCAGGTCAAGTCTGCTAAAATTTTCCTATAAATAGAAGGCTAAGTTAGAATTGAAAATCACACCAGAAACAAGTTTTCTCTCTTTCTCTCTCTAGATTATTGAGTGTATTTTATGAGTATTTAGATACTTGGTGAGCTGATATTCATCAGTGCAAGTTTCCTTCAGCGTCATATCCGATATCCAGTTAGAAGTGCTGCTCTTTTGAGGTAAGGGATAGTAAGGGATTTTAAGGGTTATTATGTTTTTCAGTTCGTACTTCTTCTGACCTTCAAAAAATTCTGGAAATATTTGAAATGATATGTTGATGAGTTTTATTGATTGTGTCCAAAAATAGTGATTTTTGGATGTATATATTAAGAGTTATGAATTTTATGAGAAAAGACTATTTTAAAAGTAACGCCTTATAACTCCTTGTGGTTAACTCCAAAATTGATGAAATTTTTATTGGGAGTACATCTATATAATATCAGTGTACTATGTGAATTTCGGAATTTTTGGATAAAAGTACAATTTATGTTAAATGTCTAAATATTCGGCGGTTTTGGCCATATGAAAAATAGTAAATGAATTTTAAAAATTCTAAGAAAAATATATGTTCAATATGGGACTATATTTATGCTAAATTCCAGAAAAGAAATATTTTTGGAACTGATTTGATATTTTTCATGAAAATAGACTAGTTATGAATAAATGAGTTAAATATGTTAAGTGAAGGAAGAAAATTGAAAAATATGATTTTATGGCTTGAGAATCATATATGTAGTATATGAAGATTTTTGATGAGGGTTTTAGTTATTGGTGATGAAATCTTATAAGTTTGGCATTTTATGATGATTAAATGCATTATTTAGTAAAGTGTAAATAATTAAAATAAATTGTTTATAAGTTTAAGAAATGTTATTCTTTCAATATCATTATACCAAAATATTGGTATGGATTTTATTGTGGAATTTCTACCTTTTTTGTGTCGGGGTTACTATTTATGAGTTACTTATTCATGAGTTTCTTATTCACGAGTACTTATTCACTACAAAATCGGTTTCTTTTTCTCGACCAAATTATAGTTGATTTATGAATCTTACTCTTGAAATTAGGTTGTTGATCATATTATTTTATTTATCATATATAACATTTTTATAACCCTGGTGATGGAATTTCTCTTTGACTTGAGTGTAAAGATGGGTAGATTATTGGTATGATCATGACTATGGGTTCTCTTTGGCCAGTAGTGCAAAGTTGAATCGTTGACTAGTATGATCATGACCATTGAATTTACAATTGAATATTTTTAGCTTAAGTGCAAAGGTGAATTGATCAACATGGTTATAATTATGGTTTATATAAATTCTGAAATGATTATGTATTTCTTTGAAATATGAATATCTTTGGCCCGTAGTGCAAAGATGACATGTTGTTAAATATCTTTGGCCCGTAGTGCAAAGATGAACTGTTGTTGAATATCTTTGGCCCGTAGTGCAAAGATGAACTGTTATTAAATATCTTTGGCCCGTAGTGCAAAGATGAACTGTTATTGAATATCTTTGGCCTGTAGTGCAAAGATGACTTGTTGATGAATATCTTTGGCCCATAGTGCAAAGATAAATTTATTAGTATAATTATGAACATGATCGTGATTTGGTATAACCATGATCTTTGATGTTTCGTGATGAAAATTATCTTTGTCTGGATGAGAAAAGGAATTTAGAACTACAATTACGATTATGAGTTATACATGTGATTGTGGATGAATTGTTGATTGATGTTACGGGGATAAAACATTGTTGGTGGACTTTTAACATGGAGAAGATAATAGATTTTATGGTCTATTTGACTCTTCTAATGGATCGCTTCGTTCGTTCAATTATGAACTATGGTGAAATTTTTATCATCTACCATATGTTCTAAATATCGATTTGTTATTGATGAAGGCTATTGATAATTTAATTATCTTTAGTCATGATATTCTTTCTTCGAGCTAGTTGTGCTCACCCTTTTGCTTCACAATTCCTTTCGGATAATAAAAGTGTAGTTGGGTCGAGTGGGGGTATAAGGAATAGAACGGTGGTCTCTAGGCGTGGAGTTCTCCTAAACAGTATAAACAAGTGTGTTGTATACATCTTTTAGTAGTTATATTTGGTGAATCATATAGGGAGAGACTTAAACCTGACGTTGGAAGGGTGTTTTGCCACTATCATACAAGATGTCTAATGACATACAACCTCGTGTCATCATAAGACGAGGTTGTGCTCATCCACTTCTTGAGTATATTTACGAGCACTACCTATATAATCTTGGTGTTTGTTTGAAGTATAATTCTCAATTTGAGACAGTGGAGATAATGATAAGTCAAGAGAAGACTCACAATTTGGAAGAATATGATAGTAATCTTCTCGTTTTTCTTTGGGTTCTATTAGTTGACCAAGAATAATTACGTGGCCATATGATATCTATCATAACCTAGAAGCATGACCTCCCATATACGAAGGTTTCCTTGAGCACTTCCCAAAAATTTTAATTCTAAAACAGTTTTTGACTATACCTTTATGTAAGGTGTCATTGTGACGTGCTATCCACAATTGGGACATGAGTCACAGTTGGTATATATTTGTATCCAAACTCACAGCATATGTGTCGTTGTATTTTGTACGACAATTGTTGTAATAAAGTTGTAGTTAATTTTCTGTATCATGTATTTGGCGACTCAGAATGGGTTGGGTGGAATGAACCTATTTTGGGGTTGTCACAGTTGGTATCAGAGCTTAGGGATATGATCTCTGGCGGAGATCGGAAATAGAACTAGGAGGGGAGAGATGAGTAAATCCTTCGCTAGTGTGTCCTACCTAAGCTTATTTGTTGGTCAGTCATAATATCGGGATATTATGTGATCTGTTAATTTGTTCAATTAACCCCTGTTTTGAAACTATATTCTAGAATGATATCTGAAATACAGGAGATGAGCAATGGAGAAATCATAATGACAGGGAAGATGGAATCTGAAATGAAAGCAATGTATTCTCAACTCTTTGAAATACCAGGTACGTAAATTTCGAGGATGAAATTTCATAAGGAGGGGAGATTGTAAGACCCCGAATTTTATGAAATAAAAGTATTCAATTTTTCTATTCAGTAAATGGTTAAATTGATAAATGTTAAAGTTAAGGGTGATATATGAATGTTTTTTCAAAATACACAAGTGGTTATAAAATATTCATTGTTGTCGAGGAATATTCGTTTGGTCGTTGAATATTCGTACAACGGCGCAGCTATTTTTGGGCCCCATAACAGAATAACTGTCGGATGAAGAAAATGACAAGTTTGAGTTTTTATAAATAACGGCGTAATTGTTATCGTTAACACTGTTGGAATATCCGGTGGGTAAAGTAAAGTAATACGCGTTGTTGTATAGTAGCACACGGTATTGCACAGTATTTTTGAATTATTGATCCTTACGTAAGAAGGCACTACTCAATAATTGTTACGATGAGTTCTTGCTCAATATTTTATTTTATTGATTCAATAATTGTTTGCGTTGATATTTTATATTATTGTTGTTTCAATAATTATTCTTTGACTTTGTATTTCCCATTATCGGATCAATAATTCATATTATTTGAATAATATTATTAGATAGCATTATTGGCAATGTCTAGAAATTTACATCAATGAGAGGTTTGGTCACCTAATTGCTTGCGCCAAGAAGGAGAAATCCTTATCGAAAGCCCCTCTTTCCTGAAAGCTATTCGGTTGTCATAATTGTGATTACATAATATTATTTGCGAATAATTAATTATTGATTTATATGATAAGGAAATATTTATTTGATGTGGATATAAATGATGGATTTATTTATGTGGTTATAAATGAAGGAATTAATATTGAGGTATTTTATCGAGATTTTTGTGGAATGAAGGTATTAAAAATTAAACCAAAGTTTTTGAGATATATTAAGTGAGTTATAATTTTTAATCCAACCGTTGGATCGTTGTAATTTTTGGATATGTTATACATATATAAGTTGAGTATATGTCCACAAATTTTGAACCGTTAAAAATGAACGTATGATTTTTATGAATTTTAAGAGGTGAATGGTTGTAAATTATTGAGTATCCGAATTTAGCATTTTGGTGGAAAATTCTAGAATTGA
Organism: Panax quinquefolius; assembly: GCA_020205615.1. Lineage (NCBI taxonomy): Eukaryota > Viridiplantae > Streptophyta > Magnoliopsida > Apiales > Araliaceae > Panax > Panax quinquefolius. The sequence continues at coordinate 15,466,772 of CM035167.1, forward strand.
GTGGGCCCCACTTGTGGTTGGTGAAGAAATGTACTGAATTTTATTTCAAATGTGGTGGGTGGAAATAGTAGCAGGTAAAGCCATCAGGTTGCAGGTCAAGTCTGCTAAAATTTTTCTATAAATAGAGGGCTAAGTTAGAAATCACACAAGAAACAAGTTTTCTCTCTTTCTCTCTCTAGATTATTGAGTGTATTTTGTGAGTATTTAGATATTTGGTGAGTTGATATTCATCAGTGCAAGTTTCCTTCAGCGTCATATCCGATATCCAGTCAGAAGTGATGCTCTTTTGAGGTAAGGGATAGTAAGGGATTTTAAGGGTTATTATGTTTTTCAGTTCGTACTTCTTCTGACCTTTAGAAAATTCTAGAAATATTTGAAATGATATGTTGATGAGTTTTATTGATTGTGTCCAAAAATAGTGATTTTTGGATGTATAGATTAAGAGTTATGAATTTTATGAGAAAAGACTATTTTAAAAATAATGCCTTATAACTCCTTGTGGTTAACTCTAAAATTGATGAAATTTTTATTGGGAGTAGATCTGTATAATATCAATGTACTCTGTTAATTTCGGAATTTTTGGATAAAAGTACAATTTATGTTAAATGTCTAAATATTCGACGGTTTTGGCCATATGAAAAATAGTAAATGAATTTTAAAAATTCTAAGAAAAATATATGTTCAATATGGGACTATATTCTACTAAATTCTAGAAAAGAAATATTTTTGGAACTGATTTGGTATTTTTCATGAAAATGGACTAGTTATGAATAAATGAGTTAAATATGTTATGTGAAGGAAGAAAATTGGAAAATATGATTTTATGGCTTGAGAATCATATATGTAGTATATGCAGATTTTTGATGAGGGTTTTAGTTATTGGTGATGAAATCTTATAAGTTTGGCATTTTATGATGATTAAATGCATTATTTAGTAAAGTGTAAATAATTAAAATAAATTGTTTATAAGTTTAAGAAATGTTATTCTTTCAATATCATTATACCGAAATATTGGTATGGATTTTATTGTGGAATTTCTACCTTTTTGTGTCAGGGTTACTATTTATGAGTTACTATTCACGAGTTACTATTCACGAGGTACTATTCACTACAAAATTGGTTTCTTTTTCTGACCAAATTATAGTTGATTTATGAATCTTACTCTTGAAATTAGGTTGTTGATCATATTATTTTTATTATCATATATAACATTTTTATAACCCTGGTGATGGAATTTCTCTTTGACTTGAGTGTAAAGATGGGTAGATTATTTGTATGATCATGACTATGGGTTCTCTTTGGCCAGTAGTGCAAAGTTGAATCGTTGACTAGTATGATCATGGCCATTGAATTTACAATTGAATATTTTTAGCTTAAGTGCAAAGGTGAATTGATCAACATGGTTATAATTACGGTTTATATAAATTCTGAAATGATTATGTATTTTTTGAAATATGAATATCTTTGGCCCGTAGTGCAAAGATGACTTGTTGTTGAATATCTTTGGCCCGTAGTGCAAAGATGAACTGTTGTTGAATATCTTTGGCCCGTAGTGCAAAGATGAACTGTTATTGAATATCTTTGGCCCGTAGTGCAAAGATAACTTGTTGATGAATATCTTTGGCCCATAGTGCAAAGATAAATTTATTAGTATGATTATGAACATGAACTATGATTTGGTATAACCATGATCTTTGATGTTTCAGGTGATGAAAATTATCTTTGTCCTGGATGAGAAAAGGAATTTAGAACTACAATTACGATTATGAGTTATACATGTGATTGTGGACAGGAATTGTTGATTGATGTTACAGGGATAAAACATTGTTGGTGGACTTTTAACATGGAGAAGATAATAGATTTTATGGTCTATTTGACTCTTCTAATGGATTGCTCGTTCCGCTGCAACTATGGTTGAAATTTTTATCATCTACCATATGTTCTAAATCTCTGATTTGTTATTGATGAAGGCTATTGATAATTTAATTATCTTTAGTCATGATATTCTTTTTATCGAGCTAGTTGTGCTCACCCTTTTGCTTCACAATTCTTTTTCGATAATAAAAGTGTTCTTTGGGTCGGCGGGGGGTAACAAGGAATAGAATCATGGTCTCTAGTCATGGAGTTCTCCCTAAACAAATATAGACAAGTGTGTTGTATACATCTTTTAGTAGTTATATTTGGTGAATCATATAGGGAGAGGCGAACCCAACATTGGAATGGTGTTTTTCCACTATCATACAAGATGTCTAATGACATACAACCTCGTGTCATTATAAGACAGGGTTGTGCTCATCCACTTGCTGAGTATATTTACTAGCACTACCTATATAATCTTGGTGTTTGTTTGAAGTATAATTCTCAATTTGAGATAGTGGAGATAATGATAAGTCAAGAGAAGACTCACCATTGGGAAGAATATGATTGTAATTTTCTCATTTTTCTTTGGGGTCTATTGGGTCAACCAAGGATAATTCTGTGGCCATATAATATCTATCATAACCTAGAAGCATGGCCTCCCATGTACGAAGGTTTCCTTGAGAACTTCCCAAAAATTCTAATTTCTAAAACAGTTTTTGACTATACCTTTATGTAAGGTGTCATTGTGACGTGCTATCCACGATTGGGACATGAGTCACAGTTGGTATATATTTGTATCCAAACTCACAACATATGTGTCGTTGTATTTTGTACAACAATTGTTGTAATAAAGTTGTAGTTATTTTCTGTACCATGTATTTGGCGACTTAGAATGGGTTGGGTGGAATGGACCTATTTTGGGGTTGTCACACTTTTACCACCGGGTAGTTCAACAGTTTAACGGTAAAACTTTCGCCGTTATTTTTATAAAAAGATAATTATGTCATTTTCTAAATACGACCAAACTTCCGTTGTGGGGTCCACTAATGATTGTGCCATTGTACGAATATTCCCTATTAAAATGAATATTTCCCAACCAATCGAATATTCCCCGACACAACGAATATTTTATATCAACTTGCTTACTTTGCAAAATTTTCAAATGTCACCCTTAACTTTTACCTTTACCAATTTAACCATTTACTAAATAAAATAATAATTATAAGAAAATTCAATACTTTCATTTCATAAAATTCTGGGTCTCACAGGGACCACCATAGTTTTTGGGAAAGCCAGAACCACTTAAGGCAGAAACGTGGATAAAATAGATCACCAAGATATTTTATGTCTTGGGATGCTCCGAGGAGCACAAGGTTCCCTTTGCCACCTTCATGTTGTGAGGAGAGGCAAATTACTGGTGGGAATCCGTAAAGCGTACTCAGCCTTCCGTACTCAAGAAGTCTTGGGAGAAGTTCTAAGAATTGTTCAACGACAAATACTTTCCCGAAAGTATTCGTCAAATGAAAGAGGTCGAATTCATAAAGTTAGAGCAAAACAATATGATCGTGTCACAGTACGACGCTAAGTTTGCCGAGTTATCCCAGTTTGCATCCCATTTGGTTGATAATGAGGAGAGAATGACGCGAATGTTTCTGCGAGGTTTGAAACCCGAAATACGTCAATACCTCATTTTTCACAAACTATGTTTGTATTCAGATGTAGTGAATATGGCTCAGTTATTGGAGGGGGATTATGAGTCAGCTCAACCAAAATATAATGACCAACAACACGATAATAATCGTCACAGGGTGGCAACAGCAGCCATCTAACAATGATAACCATCGTGGAGGAAATTATCATGCGAAATGGTAACCACTTGATTAAGTAATCATGGCCAAGATAATAAAAAAAGAAATGATTCAAGTGGAAATTTTAAGAAGAGAAGATTTAACGATGACGGAAGACATCGACAAAGACAGACAAAGACCAAAGAATAAATTCAAGGGAGGAGAAAGACCGCCATTAGATGCTACAGATCACGAGAGGAGGGCACATAAGTCCAAACTGCTCACAAATTTCTTCCAAGGTATGTTTTAGTTATGGAAAAGACGGTCACATAGCTCGATTACATCTCAGAAGAAAATCAAGTCCAAATGGGGCGGTGGCACCAAAGGCTACTGACGACAAAACAAAGTCTGTGGTTTCAGGAAGAGCGTTTTTTGTGACTTCTCAAAATATAAAGAACCCAAATGAAGTTATCACGAGTTAGTTAATCATAAACTCTTGCGAAGTCTATACCTTATTAGATACCGGTTCTACCCATTCTTTTATTTCTCCTGCTTGTGCTCAACGCTTGAACTTGACCCCTAAGAAATTAGACTTTAACTTATCTGTTGAAACTCAATTAGAAGAAACCTTCGTTACATCTATAGTTTATAAATCTTGCTTGATTCAAATTGGTACCCTCACCCTACCTGTTGATCTTATCTCTTTAAAGATACTTGCATTTGATGTGATTTTAGGGATTGATTGGTTAACTACTCATCATGCTAAAATTGATTATTTTCGTAAGGTTGTTAATTTTTATATTCCTAACCAACCTGTTATGTGAATTCAAGCAACCAAACCACTAAAGTCAGACACTTTCATATCAAGCCTTTAAGCCATTCGTTTATTGAAAAACGGATGTCAAGCTTTCTTAGCTCATGTCATGGATTTAAACAAAAATACGTCATATTTGAATGATATTTCTGTTGTTAGTGAATTTCCTAACGTATTTCCTGAAGAACTTCCTAGCCTACCCCCAGAGCGTGAAATCGAATTTTGTATTGACCTTGAACCTGGTACAAAACCCATTTCCAAAACCCCATATCGAATGGCTCCTATTGAACTTCGGGAGTTAAAAATCCAACTACAGGAGCTGCTACCTGAGCCTCTATCTGGTGACTTCCTTTATGGAATGTACCAAAGCCAGACTCTCCGTAGGGGACGCCATATTCGTGCGGTGGTAAACTGATAGGTGCCATTTTGACGTGCTAACCAAGATTGGGATATGAGTCACAGTTGAGAGCAACCTAAGTCAGTAATCGAAATACGTAGCTTAGCTGGTTATTATCGAAGATTTGTGGAAGGATTTTCTTGAATCGCTACTCCATTAACCCAGCTGAGTCAAAAAGATACAAAATTCGAACGAAGCGAGGAATGTGAGAAGAGCTTCAAAGAACTAAACATGCGGTAACGACGTTGGCTCGAGCTGTTGAAAGATTACGACCATACCATTCAATACCATCCTGGAAAAGCGAACGTGGTAGCTGACACATTAAGTATAAGATCGTATGCAGGTACGAGTGCGATATTGTCAAACACAAAGACCCATTTCGTATAACTTACAAATGATGGAGATAGAGCTAAAGACTCTAGGGACCTACATGATGATGTCAAATATACGCGTAGAACAAACTTTAATCGATAAAGTTAAGGCTGTTCAAGCTACAGACCCGGAGCTGATGAATATGAAGACGAAAGTACAAGAATGTGTTATTTCAGAAGCAAGAATCAATGAAGAGAGGAAATCTCAACCCTCAATTTATTGGTCCATTTGAAATCATCGATCGAGTAGGAACTGTGGCTTATAGACTCGCCTTACCGCCAAGTATGTCTCATGTTCATAACGTTTTCCACATATCCGTGCTACGTAAATATGTGAAAGACCCGAATCACATTATTGAATTAGAACCAGACGAGATAGCCGAAGATATAACGTACGAGGAGGTACCAATCATGATCTTGGATAGGAAGGAGCATGTCCTACGCATAAATGTTATACCACAAGTCAAAGTTTTGTGGAGGAACTATGTTATTGAGGAAATTACCTCAGAGTTGGAATCAGAAATGAAAGCGAGGTATCTTCACCTTTTCGAAACACCAGCTACACACATCAATTTCGAGGACAAAATTTCATAAGGAGGGGAGGTTGTAAGACCCCAACTTTTATGAATAAAATAAAATTTCCTCTATTTATTATTTTGAAATAGTAAGGGGTTGATTTGATTAATGTGATTAGTTACGGGTAAAATGCGCAAATATTTTAAATAAGCAAGTGGTTATAAAATATTCATTGTTGTCGGAAAATATTCGTTTGGTCGTGGAATATTCTTGTTGTTAGGGAATATTCATACGACGGCGCAACCATTTATGGGCCTCATAACGAAAAACTGTCGAATTTGAACAACATAATGCTCAAGCTCGACTTGGATCAAAAAAATTGTGTTCGGGTTCGATTCGAATTCGAACTGATAATTTTCAAGACTTCTCAAGTTCGACTCGATAAATTATTCGATACTAATTGGCTCGGAGTTACTCGACTCGTTTTCACAATGAGTAATGTGAGACCCCAGATTTTATGAATAAATATTTAATTTTTCTCGAAATAATTTTGTGAATATTATGGTGTGGATTTGATATAATGTTATAGTTGTGGATAGTATTTATAAATTTTGCAAACTAAGCAAGTGGTTATATAATATTCGATTGGTCGAGAAATATTCGTTTTCACAGGGACTATTGTACGACGGCACAATCATTGGTGGACCACACAACGGAAGTATTATCGTAGTTAGAAAATGACAAAATTATTTTTCTATAAAAATAACGGCGGAGGTGTTACCGTTAAAACTGTTGAACTACCTGGTAGTAAAAGTACAGTAATACGCGTGGTTTCATATTAGCACACAGTATTGATTATTGATGTTTACGTGAGAAGTCACTCAGTTATACTCAATTATTGCTACGATGATTTTCTTTGATCATATCTCTCATATTATTGATTCAATTATTGTTACAAAGATCATCATCTGCATAATATGTTATATTATTAAATCAATAATTGAGACGACAAAGTTATTCATATTATTATTTGCAATATCGATAATGTCTAAGTTCTCACAATGAGAGGTTTGGTCACCTAATTGCGCGCCAATAAGGAGAAATCCTTATCAGAAAGCCCCCTCTTTCTTGGGAACGACCTGGTTGTTAAAGATGAATTTTATAGTTCCATTGTGTTAGAATTATTTGTGTTAGTGGAAATTGATATTTGTTCGATAATAATTGATGTCTGGAGGTTATATTGTTCAATCGGGTATTCGGGGCACTTTTCGTGTCGGAGTACTATTCACGATTACTATTCACGAGTTACTATTCACGAGTTACTATTCACGGAGTACTATTCACCCGTAAAATATATTTCTTTTCGGTCCAAATCATTTTTGGGTACAATATTATTCCATGAGGAGATGTGCTAATTTTTCAGAATCAGTTGGTTGAAGATATAATAGTAAATCAATATGGACCGCTGGTGGAAAGTTATAATAGTGAATCAATATGGATCGCTAGTTTAAAGTTTTAATAGTAAACCAATATGGACCGTCCGTTTAAAAGTAAATCAATCTGGACCTTTCATAAATTAGTTACTATTCAGTCAATTCTCCTATAAATAGAAGCTCATTCCTTCATTATTTCTTACGAATTCACTGAAACTCTAGAGAAAGAAACTATAGAGAGAAAGAAGAAAAGTATTCTGCTACTTCACTACTCCAATATCCGGTTTCTTCTAAGGTAGGGATATTATTAAGTTGTACTTTCGTATGGGGTGTTCTTTCTTTCTTATTCGTGAAGAGAACTTACATTATTCCATTCTTTATTATTCATTGGAATAACTTTTGTCACGCGGATACTCTATACTTGGTGAAATTCTTACATTATTCCATTCTTATTATTCTGCTGGAATAACTTTGTTTATCACAATCTCGCATATATGGTGAAATTCTTCTAATATTCCGCTCTTTATTATTACTCGCCGGAATATCCTCGTCTGCGTAACGTTCTGTGGGACTGTTCCATTATTTATTATTCATCGAGAATATCACATGCGCGTACGTTCTGTGGGACTTTGGTCCATTATTTATTATTACATTGGGGAATAACACATGCATGCAGCATCCTATCGCATGTGTGGTGAATCCTTCTCATTATTCCATTCTTTATTATTCTCATTGGAATAACTTTTGTCTATGTGGATTACCACATGCGTGGTGAATGATCCTTTGTATTCATTCCTTATTAAATTGTGAAAATGATCTCATATCGTGGATTATCGTATGGCGGGTGAAAATCCATTTGCGGCTTCATATATTCTATTATACTTAGTTGGTTAAAGTTTTGGCTTCTATACTCCATGAAATTAGTGGAATATCCTTGATATTTGCGCTTCATCCAAAGATTCTTTCATGGAAATATTCTTCTGAGCATTCTTGAATTTTACTGCACAAAGCAGTATTATGTTGTCAATTTGGACGTTATTGAGTTCAGGATAAATTAACTTATAAATCTTTAAAATTTATTCTTGAACTTATTTTATTGAATTGTCATTATCCTCATGCTTATATTATGTTGAAAGTCATCTTTGGCTTACGTGCATAGATGGACTTGGTATGATTATGACCAGGGATTATTCGGTATAATCATGACCGTAATGTGACGAATGATGTGGTAAAAGTTCTCATTGGCCTGTAGTTCATTGGTTGACAGTTGTTGGTATGATTATGACCACGGATTATTCAGTATAGTCATGACCATTGATGATTACATGAATATCCTTGGCCGTGGAGCAGGGATGATTCGATTTTATTTATTAAGCTGAGTCTCAACGATAAAGTTGATGAAAAACTTTTTAAATCATAGAAGATAGTAGATTTTATATTTTATTTGACTCTTCTAATGGATTACTTGATCCGCTGCAGTTAAATTTGTTGTCTATTATATTATTCTATCAGTTTAACATTATTGAAGGCTAATGATAATTTATTCTGCATTATCTTAGTCGTAATATTTCTTCTTGGCTAGTTGAGCTCACCCTTTTCTTTCACTATTCTCTCTTGAAATGAAAACGTAAATTTTACTAGTCGGGAACGTGAGTGATGGTCCTAGATGATGCATTAGTAGTCCTCACTATTACGTGAAATAGTGTGATAATAAATGTAATGAGGACTCCATTGAGTGTGGATATTGTCTAGATGACAATATTTGTATTAAAACTCACAGCCTATGTTTTGTCGTATTTTTCACGACTGTTGTATAATTAAGTTGTATTTGTATTCAGCACCTTGTATCTGGCGACTCAAGATGGGTGATGTATACCTATTTTGGGGGCGTCACAAGTAATTCACGAACCTTTCTATTCGAGCTCGAGTCTCAGATGGATCACACCAAAATTAGACATAAAATAAAAACTTAAAAAAACTTCAATTTCGTTTATATATAAAAATACATGTGTTCAAACAATGGCAAAATCTACATTTGTTTCTAAACATAATTACAAACGCTCACAGAACAGAATATCACAACTCATCATTTAACTGTTTATATCTTTCTTTAAAAACTTATGTATATCTTTCTTTGAGTTTGGTCTCTACACCTCATAACGTGGGCAATCAGGCGTTGGGCATGAAATGTTTGTCCACATGGAAAGATATACTCTCCACCTATAGATATATTAGCATCAATCTCCAACGATGAAAAATCAATCCATTGCTCAATGTGGGCCTGCCAAAATAACAGATAAATGACCACATCAGTAAGTTCACAAGAAATTTTGTTAGTTTTTTTATAATACTAACTGTAACAAGTTGAAAAAGAAAGCTGCAGAGAAAGAAAAAGTAAAACCAAATGGCCTACATAATCAATTGCCGAAGAGCCAAAAAGGGAATTATCAGGCTTCAAACGAGCAACTGCATAAAGCAATAAAAGAATACAGTTAGAACATTTATGCAAAAGTTTGAATACCTACATGAGGACTTGGTCTCACCGTAACGTGCTATTTCATTACTCTCAAAAATGGTACCATCAGGTGTTTCAAGCACTGGAACCTACAAGAACAAAGAAATTATTTAGTATAGATGCCTAACAGAAGTTTTTTTATCCAAATAGCATGCACCTTTCCCATTGGGTTTATTTTCAGAAACTCAGGTGTTTTATTAGATACACCCATCTGAAAATCCTTGACCAGTTCAACTTTCACACCATAGTATTCTGTAGCTATGAGTGCCTTCTAAGCATTTTTATTTGGGTTCCCAGCATGCAAAATCTGCAAAGCATAACAACAAATACTTTTGGTAAGTGTTAAGTACACATGTTAAATGTTATCCCCTGCCACATTAGTATTGAATATTTCTTTTTTATATAAATAGGCAGATGTTTAGCCCAAAGTATAGGAATAGTAACAAGCTACCTTGAGGTTATTCCTCAAGACCTCTGCATTTCTCCCACCCCTCAGAGTTGATCAAAGGTGAATGTTTATATTTTACGAAATATATATAGTAATATATAAATAGTATACAAATATATAAATGCATTAATTGTATTATAAAGAGTGAGAAGAAGAAGAAAATCTATAAAACGATCAAATGGGGAAAGGGTGAGAGTAAAAATTGAAAGAGTGAAGTAGATGTCAATTCTATATTTCTCTGTATTAAACAAAAGCATACAAATTCTATTTGCCAGAATATAGTTTTACGTAAAATTGAATCCAAACACGTTGATGAACCAACTTGAAGGCTAAACTTATGAGTATAATGAACAGTATGAACTTAATGGCTTACCCCAATGACTTCAAATTGGGCGTAGAATTTTTTTTATAAATAATAATATTTTATTAAATTTTCTGCTTTGGTGTTCTAAGTATTTTTTTATAAATAGGGTGTTTAGGTAAGAATTGAAAATCATACCAGAATCAGAAGTTTTCTCTCTATATAATATCGAGTGTATTTGTGTGAGTATTTAAATACTTTGAAAGTTGATAAGCAGTGCAAGATTTTTTCAGCATTATATATGATATTTCAGTCAAAAGTACTTGTCTTTTGAGGTAAGGGATGTTATTTTTTTTCATAAATGATATTATTTCTATTAATATCATTATACTGAAATATTGATATAAATTTTATTGTGAAAGTTTTACCTTTTTATGTCGGGGTTACTATTCACGTATACAATACTATTCACGAATACGACACTATTCACAGAAAAATTAAATTTTCTTTTCTTTGTCCAAGATGTCTATTATGGTTACTATCTTTGATTGTATGCATGTTTTGATCTTCATTCTTGAATTTTGCTCCACAATTATTTATTATGGAGTATTTTTGAACTTGGATAAACTAAATTACGAATCCCTAATCTTCATCCTTTTATCTTACTGGATTCGTTTTCTTTAAAATATTATCATCATCCTCAATCCTAAATGGTGATATAACCCAGAATATCTTTACCAGTAATAAGAAAGATGAATGATTCACGATGAATATCTTTGACCAGTAGTCAGCGAATGATAGGCAATGTTGAGATGAACATGACCAACCCAGATATGAATGTATATCTTTGGCCCGTAGTGTAAAGATAAATATTTGACTCAAGATGTATATTGATTGATGTTACACGGATAAAATATTGATAATGAACTTTTAAATCATAGAAGATAGTAGACTTCATTCTCTACTTAACTCTTCTAATGAATTGTTATTTTCGTTGCGAATATTAATCTAAAACTTGTTGTCCGTTATATTTTATCTGATTTGTTGAAGGCTAACGATAATTTATTTTTCATTATCTTAGTCATAATATTTTTAAACTGCGCTTAGACTGAAATTTCATTCTTTTCCTTTTTGTTCCATTTTTCTTCTCAGGAGGCGAGAATATAGCGGGAACTAGTCGGGTTGTGGAGTGATGATTCAAGAAAGTTGTTTTAGCAGTCATCACTATTTTGTAAAATAGTATATCAATAATTGTAATGAGGACCTTATTTGAGTTTGGATATTGTCTAGAAGATAATATATATTTGTATTAAAACTCACATCATATGTGTTGTCGTATTTTGCACGATAATTGTAATAATGAAGTTGTAGTAATTTTTTGTACCATGTATTTGGCGACTCAGAATGGGTGGTGTGGACTATTTTGGGCGTGTCACAGTTGGTATCAGAGCTTAGGGATATGATCTCTGGCGGAGATCGGGGAATAGAAGGGGAAAGACAAGTAAATCCTTCGCTAGTGTGTCCTACATAAGTTTATTTGGTATTTAATATGGGTCAGTCGGAGCATATGGTTAATATGTGATATGTTAATTTGTTCAATTAATATCATTGTTTTGTAGCAGTGTTTAAAAATGGCATCTAAAAATGTCGAGTTAAACAATGGATATGTCCGCGGAATCGTTTGTCGCAATTAGTTTTTTTTCTTGTAGTATGTTAACAAATATTTTAACTTTTTAATGAAATCAAACCGTATCTAAATACGGTCAAATTGTATAAAAGCAATCAGATATAATTGTTGTCACCGAGTCGAGTATTTCAGTTAATTTAGGTCAGAAATTAATTTTGGAGTGGAAATTATATACAATTAAATAGTTTATGTAGTAAATTGTAAATTCAATTACGTTGAAGGCCGAATTATGAATATTTTGTCTAACAGAAGTATATTGTCCTAAAATTATTATATTTTTGGTATTATACTATATAAACTAATTAATATATTAACTATAGTACTAATAGATTAATATTATGTGTGATAGTTCTTATATAAAAAAAATTCTTCTTAAAATATATTATTTAATTAATAAAATTTAATAATAATAATAATAATATTTCATCTATTCATATAATATAAATAACAGTATTTGATAATTCATTGGTTTATAGGTAGGTTTTAGGGTATTCTCTAACATTTTGAGTTGAAAGATGATTCCGAAATTTTAGGGTTGAAAAAAGATTTTGTGCTATATATTATAGGTATATAGATTTTGAGTCTTTTTTTAGGGGGACATTTTTTAATGACATTTTTTTTAATTTTTTTTTTTGGTTTTTTTTTTAGTAGCTTCCTAAAAAATAAATAGTATTTATTACAATTGAAATTTTTATAAAAAGCAGTGTTTTAGGTGTAATTTGGATACATCTGAAAGCAAGGGTATGTATATGCGATCTGTATAACTATTATGTTTTAAGATGTATTCAAATTATACCTAAAACATTATTTTTTTACAAAAATTTCAGTTAAAATAAATACTATACATTTTTTGGGAGATATTACAAAAAAAAACCAAAATAAATAAATAAATAAAAAATATCACTAAAAAAATGTCTCCCTAGACTTATTGTATAGAGGTTTTAGGGTAATTTCTAAAATTCAGGATTGAATGACGTCTTATTTATTATATATACAGACTTTAAATGCCACAAATTAAACCCTGCTGCTAAAAAAATCTTCTCTACATCTAAAAATATCAAAACCCTGGCACCATTCTGAATCATTCAAATCCTATCTTTCTTCCCTACACCATAGATCTTTTTCTTCTGATATTTTCTTCTCCACTTGTATAAATCCACCACTCATTAATCTTTACCAACAAATTTCATATCAACCCCCTTTTCCGTCTACCTATCTATCAAACCCTAAACCCTCACACCACAAATGGCAACCATGGCTACAACCCTAACCTCGTCTCTCTCCTCAAACTCTAAACACTCTTTCTTCGAAAACAAATCCTCCTTCCATGGCTCCCCCATCTCCTCAAAAACCCTCTTCCCCATCAAATCCGCCCCAGAAAACCTCTGCATCACCATGTCCGCTGCCACGCCGCCCTACGACCTCGACAACTTCAAATTCAACCCCATCAAGGAATCCATTGTTTCCCGCGAAATGACGCGTAGATACATGACAGACATGATTACCTACGCCGACACCGACGTAGTTGTCGTCGGAGCCGGCTCTGCCGGACTCTCATGCGCTTATGAACTCTCCAAAAACCCTAACATAAACATCGCTATCATCGAACAATCCGTCAGCCCCGGCGGCGGTGCATGGCTCGGAGGACAGCTGTTCTCCGCCATGATTGTACGTAAACCGGCCCATTTATTCCTCGACGAGCTCGAAATCGAGTACGACGAGCAAGATGATTACGTGGTGATCAAGCATGCAGCACTTTTTACGTCCACTATTATGAGCAAGCTTTTGGCCAGACCCAATGTGAAACTCTTCAATGCTGTGGCTGTTGAGGATTTAATTGTGAGGGGAGATAGAGTGGCCGGAGTGGTAACAAATTGGGCTTTGGTATCGATGAACCATGACACACAATCGTGCATGGACCCGAATGTGATGGAGGCTAAGGTGGTGGTGAGTTCTTGTGGGCATGACGGCCCATTTGGGGCTACTGGAGTTAAGAGGCTGAGGAGTATCGGAATGATTGAAAGTGTGCCGGGGATGAAGGCGCTAGATATGAATGCGGCTGAGGATGCCATTGTTAAGCTTACCAGGGAGATTGTGCCCGGGATGATTGTTACCGGTATGGAAGTTGCAGAGATTGATGGATCACCAAGAATGGTAATTATATTGTTTATTTTTTGGTTGAGTTTAGTTTGTTAGACTTTAAAATTAAATATACATTTGAAGTGAATTTGCGAAATTAATTTTAAATTAGTATAAACTCCTATTATAACTACTAGTATTTTTTAGTTAGTTTCAATATATATAGTTATTTGTACTATAATTTAATAAATTCGCCAAGAATGGTAATTATTTTGTGGTAGAATTTTTGTTAGATTCAAAATTAGAGATATATTTTAATTTTTTGATCGATTTGTAAAGTTTTAAAATTCAAAATTGATATAAACTCGTTTAGTTTCTAATAATAAGTTCTACTAAAATTAAATAAATGCTAATTTTGAATTTAGAAATTTATTTCAAAAAGTCAAAATTTATCTTCAGTTTTGGACCGAGGGAGTAATTAATTTACTAATTTATTGGGATTTAATTGTAATTAGAAATGCTGAATTTTGATTTTTGTTTGATGAAATGTATATTTTGGTATGCAGGGTCCAACATTTGGGGCTATGATGATGTCTGGACAGAAGGCTGCCCATTTGGCATTGAGGGCATTAGGGCTGCCAAATGCTTTGCAGGAGGCCCAACCAGAGTTCATTATTGCAGATGCAGCAGATGAGATTGTTGATGCCTAAACATTTTAATTGTTTTGGAATATGATTTCTTCGAAGAAAATCGGGCAATAAGTCTTTGTCCAAGAATAAGTAAGACTGTAAAATGAGTAAACAGTTCGGACTCGATTCGTATTCGCTCGATTAAAAGTTTGATTCGAACTCGACTCAAAATATAAATGATTCAAATATGAGCAAACTTTAAAGTTCGATAAATTACTCAATCTCCTTAAATTGTAATTTTTATTGATACTCGGATCATATTCATTCGAAAAGTTCAAACTGTTCGGGCTCGATTCGAGATCGTGCTCGACTCGGTAGCTAGACGAGCCTCAATCAAATCTTATTTTATACTCGATAAATTTTCTAAACTAAATCTGAACAACTCAATACTCAACTCGATATTCGGTTCATTTACATCCTTAAGAATAAGCTATAGAAGGGGAAGATAACTGATATTTTTAAATTAAAAAAAATTGATATTTTAATATAATGATTCTCACATGAATAGTAAATAGGTCCCACACCCATGTGAGAGAGACTCGTGACTGGATGACACCCATAAACATTTGGGGAGTATATAAAATGACACATATACTCAAGTTTATCGTATATTTTTGTTTTACAATTTTTTTCTCTTTATGAATAATAATATAAAATGACACAATATACTCAAATTTATCATCATAATTTTATTAATTATTATGACATCACTCAGGGCGGAATCAAAAAATTTTTCTAGCAGGTGCGGATTTTAACTAATTTTTTTGTTGAAGTTAAATAAAGAAAATTTGAACTAATCATAATATTTTTGTAAAAAATTGGGTATACTTCAAATATCTCACCAAGGTTTAAAACTAAAAAGATTTTTGTACTTGTATTTAAAATTGGTTTATAAAAAAAAATTTGCCCCTCCAAATTTAACTTTTCTATTAATCTGTCTCCTTAAGTTTATTAATTTACATATTTATCCTTCTCTTTATACCTATAAAAATGGCTTACAAAATTTATTACTAAACTAACAATTTAGTAATAAATTTTAAAATTTAGTAATAAATGGCAGATTAATAGATTTGCCCCTGACATCACTACTAAACTAACAATTTATTACTTTTAAGAATAGAAATAGATAAAAATACATTCATGATATTTGTAAAAGAGAATAAAAAATCTTATAATTTAAAAATGGCTTACAAAATGATGTGGTAAAATATAATTAGTTGATGATATACACTGGTGAACCTAGTGATAATAACCAACCACAACAAACCACATTATTTTGTAACCATTCTTTTGTCTTTGTAAAAAATTGAAAAAAAGTTCTTTGGGGAAATAAAGAAATAAAAAATTTCTCAACAATTATTTTTTTCCATCTCACTTTTATGGTAATAAACCTTTTAAAAAGTCTATTCATAATAACAAAACAATATTTAATATGTTAGACCAAAGACGTTATTAACTATACGACACTTATATTTTTTTATAACACTTCTTATCTTCAACAAACACACATTACTCAAGTAGCATAGATATTATACTTGGACATTATTGACAACAAAATCTTTTTGTAATTATATAATTCTATCTTTTATTAAAAATATGAAGGAAAATAAAATACCACCTCTAATTTTCCATTCCTTGCTTTCCCTCATCAAAATTATGGATGAAAATAATCCCGAAACAAGTCAAACAGTATTTTTCCAATATTTTACTCGATTTTTTGAAGGTACCCAAATTCGTATTCGAATACAATTTTGCGATATTGGCTCATATTCGAATTTGACTCGTTTTATTATACCTGAGTTCGACTCGATTCAACTCATTTTCTTGATGAGCTACTCACGAGCATTTGAGAAATACACAAATTAGAACTGAATCATTTATAGATAATGTAGATAAAATTAACTCAATCAATTATTTGGAATAATTGAAATTTGAACTCTTGAAACTAGATCTTGAACCTTGTAAAAAAAATAATGACATAATATCATCACTTTTAAATTAATTAATGGACATGTACCAAAAATATAAAATCTCATTCCACATTTAATTACTAAATACTACTCCCTCCGTCCCTATTTAAATGACGTTTTAGAATACACGAATTAAGATAATGATTGGAAAGTATTAAATATAGTACTCAATTGTCTATAATATCCTTAAATAATTAATTTATCATAGCACAAGAGTTTAAAGTACCAAAAAAATAGATAGAGTAATGAGGGGTAATTTTTGGAAAAATTATTATTAATTCTCTTAGATTTGAACAAACGACAATTAATTAGAGATAAATAAAAAACTCTAAAACGTCATTTAAATAGGGACGGAGTGAGTATATATTAAATAAATTAACTATACTCGATACTAGGTCTGACAAGATGGGTTGAAACCTAATGAGCAGTCTATATCTGGTCATACTAAATGGAGTTTTGTTATTAATTTCTTAATACATGCAATTTATAAATAGCCCATTTATTATGAGGGTGAACATGAGTTGCCATATATGTATAAGCCAAAACTCAAATACCAATTCTTTTTAAAGCGAAACTCTTAATGTGCAGTACGGCTTAAAGCAGGTATAGATAAACGAGAGAGAAACCAAACAACAATTAGCTCCAACATTAAGGTATAATGATGGGGTAAAATTCATTTTACCACTTGGAATTTTACCACTTTCTCACTTAATTATATGTTGTCTAAAAAGCTACACTTAAAACACACGAGGTTTTGAGATAAAAGTAAAAAAGTTATATTTTCATTCCAAACTAATTGTGCGTGCAGATAACTCGCCTAAAGAACGTGATGCATGGTTCTATACATTGGCTATAATACTCTTAATACTTTACATTTGTTCACCCTTAGCAGTTATTTTCTAAACATTTGTACTTTCTCTTTTACTTTGATAAAGAATATTAATTCATCATATTCACCAAGAAAGGTATGTAGATTAACTAATTTCTTCTCTAGCTTTACTTTACTTTTATAAATTTATTGTTGTTATTCGGTTTAAAAGTTGCCCACAAATTGCTTGTTAACATGCATCATCCTTCTTTCTCCTATTTATGTGAATTAGCTACATTCTTAGGGTATGCAAATGTGGTAAAAAGACATCTATAAGAATTGTAGACTCAAACAATCATCGAAGGGCAAATTGTATTTTGTATGCGATGACTATGACTTTTGGGCATGGTGCTTAATTACCTTCTACAACAACCTCAAGTGAGACAATAGCTGACACTAATAAACACAATGAAGGAATGGGAACACAATGAGGAAAAATGGAAGGGACCTAAATTGTATTCCCTAATTTCTTCAACTAGAGCAGTTTCATTGTTATATAAAAGTATGCAAGCAGATTTCAAATTAAACTAATGATCACAAAAATAATCAAGTTGAAACTCTGACAGAGCTAGCTCGAACAAACCACTCTATGAAAACTGAGAACATCTTGTTCTGCTACTAAGCACCTTAGTAGTTGATCTTAAAGCCACTTAGTAGTACCTCATACTAGGGGTGTTCAATCGGTAAAAATCGGTCCCACCAGGATTGATGCAAAACCGAAACCGAACCGATCATCAAATCGGTCAAATTTTGATCTGGGTTGGACCAAGATATCTGAAACAGATGATGGGATTCGGTTGCACTTTTTCTGAAAATTAATATAATTATTATTTTATTATTATTTTTATTAATATTATTATTATTTTTATTATTATAATCATTATTTTATTATTTTTATTAATTATTTATTAATAATAAAAAAAATTAGAAAACCGGTATATACCAGTCCGGTTCGGTTTATACCGATCCATGAAAACCATATCCCAAACCCCATCGTTTAGTCAGTATATCTGGATTTTCAGATCTTGGTTGTCTTAAGTCTCGAACCTGGTTTACATTTATACCAAATCGGACGATTCGGACCAAATTCCTCGTCATTCAAAAACAGAAAAAATCGGTTTATTTGCACACCCCTACCTCATACAACTTTATAACTCTCAATGTCTCATTGTCTTAGTGATAATCTTCCAAGTCTAAGTGACTTGAAGAGATCTTAGTGATATGAACTAAGTGTCCTTATTTCAAAACTTAGTGACTCGAAGGAACCTGAGTGGTTCAGTTGTACAAGATCTTATTGATCTACATCCTTAGTAAATTTTCTACTCGTAGAGTAAAAGAGTGGACTAGGAGTTATTCAGTTTCTGAACCACTTAAAATTTCGTGTATCGTTTAATTTTTGCATGTACTTTTTGTTTATTATTTATTTTTACTTGTTTGTGACTTATAAAACCACAAGAACTAAATTAATTAGAACTGAGATTTTCTCATAATCTTCAGGGGGTTTCAACTTATATTTCATTGTGTTTAATTAATATTGATTAATTAATTATCTAATAATACTCTCTTTAAAAATCAAAAGTTTTAAAGATTTATTCAACCCCCTTCCAGATCTCTATTGTGCCACTAGGAAACATCAAAATATCTAACTTTTCCATCTCTCCAAATCCTCCCACTTTTAGGTAGAAAAATTTGAGTCAAAAATAAATTCAACTTTAATTTACCTCCAAAACTATTTTCTATCTCCTTAAAAAAAATTCACAAACATGAGATTTGATCATTTGGAGGGATTTTAATTATTTTATCCTTTTATTTTTTAAAAAAACCTACAAACACAGTATTGCGGTACACTTTAATTTTTATATAAAGACAGTGGTTAACACTTGAGAGAATAAAGTTTTAAAGAGAGAAAGTAAGATAATAACGAAGAAAATTAGTTAAAAAGATTTTGGAAATAGAAAGTGGTATGCAATTTTAGAGAGAGGACGTGATACAAAATTCTTTAGAGGGTGTGACAAAATTCTAATGAGACAAATAAGATGAAGAGAGAAAATGTTTAGAGACTGAAAATTAAATGATATATGGGCAAATCATATCGATGCATGTCTATTTAATACAATCCATATAATTTTTTATCCATTTAAACAAGACTCATTTAAATCCAAACTCATTATCACTCGTTCAAGTTCACTCATTTACCGAATTTACTTAATACTATGGATAAATTTATAGAAATATCAATTCTACGCAGCTGTTCAGGAGAAAAGCCTCGAAGTGCTAAAGTGTTGCTATAAAGAATAAATTAAAGGCTATGGAGGAAGAGAGTCGTGAGCCAAAAAAGCACAAACAAACTGATAGTGTCCCTCGTGTGAATAGTCTTGATCCTTCATCACCAATCAAAAAGATGAGTTAGATTGAAGAAAACCTTGTGAGGTGACTTTTTAGGGTTACTAATAGATACTCCCTCTGTCCCTATTTAAATGACGTTTTAAAGATGGACACGCGAATTAAGATAATGATTGGAAAGCATTAAATATAGTACTCATTTGTCTATAATACCCTTAAATCATCAATTTATTATAGCACAATAGTTTAAAGTACCAAAAAAATTATAGGTAGAGTAATGAGGGGTAATTTTGGAAAAAATATCATTAATTCTCCTAGATTTGAACAAACGTCAATTAATTAGGAACAAATAAAAAAATCTAAAACGTCATTTAAATAGGGACGGAGGGAGTACTACATTGGGGGCACTTTCTTCCATATACTATCAAAAAAATTAATGAGCATGTACTTGAGCTTCTGTATTTTAGGATTTATTAGGTGGTCGGGTTCATGTCTACAATGTGTATTTGTGCTGAAATTTGATGAACGTTATTTTCTGTTCTTCAAAATGAACTAAATTTGATTTCTTGTAAACAAGATTCATTTTTATAGTCAAAAATACTAATTTAACTTTATAAATTCCATTGGTTCTTCATTGCAATTAAATAGTTAAATAGTTTTCTTTTGTAGATGCTTCAATAAATAAGCTGATAATGTCCCTCGGAGATGGAGAAGGGGAGACGAGAAGAGAGGAATTGAAACATGGTGAGGAATGAATAGAGGAAAAGCATATTAGCGAGGAGGAGTTTGAGCTCTGCCGCACAATTCCATACCACCCCAACAAACATTTTGTTCTCTTTTTCATTTCCCATTTATGAATTTCTCTTTTACAAGAACACCAAATTCCTAAGGATGAAGAACAAGCTCAGATTAGAATAGGTTATTTGGAAATTAGGATTTGAAGTGGGGGTTCCATTTTGGGCTTTCAAATTAAGGGTTGGATGTTCACTCTGGTGCTGTTTTGGACGTGAGATTTAATTTTTTTCCAGATATGTTTATGTATACTTATTGATTATCATGTCCATTCACCAGTTTTGTGATGGTGATTCCTGATTTAGTCGCCGGAATCTGAGTTTGATCAAAGCGCTATAATATGGAAATGGGTCCTATGGGTTCTGGTTTTATAGCTTCCTCTGGTTGATCCATGTTTTATCCTTGAACTGGGTTCATGTTTTGCTTACTAATTTTCTTTGTTCATGTTTCAATTGGTTTTTTGTTTTCATGATACCGATTTAGGTTGCTTTCTTCCCATGATATTTTGGGTTAAATTGATTTGATTTTGTTTTTGCTTTGAAATCTTGGGTTGTGTTCCAATAATCAGATATTTGTTTCATGATCGAACTTTGTTCAGATCTATGGAGGATGAAATTGTAGATTTTTTTATTTAAATTATAAAATTTGTTATTATATTTTTGCCCTTTTCAAAAGCCATGTGGTTGTCGGGCTTGAGTTCACGTGTCAGCCTCGCCAGCAAAATATGTTCACGTGTCAGTCACGTTAGTCTAAGTGGCAAGTACGTTAACAACAGGGGTACAATTGACCCAAAATTTGTAACGTCAAGTGTATTTTTGAAAAAAAAAAGAAAGTATAGTGAGTAGGTTAGACATTGAAATAAACATCAGGGACATTTTTGCACATTTGCCTAATTAACTTGTATATTTAAATATTCAAATATATTCAAGGCTTAAATATAAATTACTACCCTAAACTATAGGTCATATTCCACTTCAGTGATCCACCTTTCAATTTTGTCAATTAGATGATCGAACTATTAATTTTTTCCACTTCCATTCAATTGAGCTTGCCACGTTAGAAATTGCTAACGTGACCCTATAAGTGGGGCATAACTCAGCTAACATGTGACAAAAAATAGTTTTTAAAATTTTGATTATACATTTAAAGGGAAATTTCTACAATCAACTTTATATTAAACATTAATATTTGATCAAAAACAACAAAAGGCTTAAACTACAGACAACGACTTGGACACTGTAAAGAAGTACAAGATCGAAAAATTTAGGGTTTCTAACTCAGTTAGAGATTACACCTTTTCATGGCCATTCTTTGTTCGCCTCTACTTTCTCCTAGGCGGTTCCTTCAACTCCTCTCCAGTGGCTGTCATGACTCGTCGGAGGGCTCCGGCGCTACCTCCACTGTCGTTCTCTGTCCCCGATCAAAACGGTCGGTACCGGAAAGGGTATCGATGAATAGGTCTCCAAGCGGAGATTTTCGATAATGGAGGTGGCGGCGGCAGCAGCGGACAAGGCGGAGGAGTTTGATACTTTCCGGAACAGTGATCGGGATGACGCGTCGCCGACTTCGGAGGAAGGTTATTGGCGTCTTTCTTCTTCTTCTTCTTCTTCTTATATTTTTCGCCTAATCTGGATATTGCTAGTTATTCTTTCTTATCTTTGTTCATCGATCTATGTTGTTATTCGACTACTTCTTGTCTGTCGTTCAATTCGAAAGCGACGAAGGTTAATTCATCGATCCATCGACTCACCTCTTCAATTAATTCGTAAGTTTTGTAGTTATCCCTAAATTTGAAGACCTATGGTTTCAATCTGTGAACTTTATTGAATTTTTCTTTTGGATATTCAATTTGAAAGTTTGGAGGTTGAGTTTTTGTAATTTATGTTAAAACCCTGCATTTCTTCAGTGTTGTATATGGGTTTAATTTGTTTACTGTTTTTTTATAAAGCTAGGGCTTTTGATCATTGTGAGGATTGAAGCAATTGAAGTATGAACATTCATAGCCCTTGGGAAGAGGAGAGTTAGGGTTTCTGGCTTTTGGAGAAATTGTTTGGACTTCCATGGGCGATGGCAGCGTTGCATATGTTCCTTCGCAATATTAAATGGAGCAATTTTCTATTTTTCCCCTAATCATATATTTGGTTTCTGGCTTTGCTTGCTTCTAATGTTTTTAAGCTTAGAGATTGGAAAGTTTTGTCTGTTTAAATGTTTTTAGGATTGATGTTAGCAATTTTCATGGCTGATGCGAATAATAGATCCAAAAGAAGGAAGGAGAGACGGAGACTAAGACAATTTGGGATGAAGGGGAAAGGTGGAAGAAGATGGGGGAGGTTCAACATATGGTTTCTAAATTTACCCTTGCTTAAACAATTAAATTAATAAAATGCTAAAAATATTATTTTTAAATATACATCAGATGGACATGACCCTACCCAGAGAGCCACGTCAGCAATTTCTGACGTGGCAAGTTCAATTAGATAGAAGTGGAAAAAATTAATAATTCAATCATCTAATTGATAAAATTAAAAGGTGAAGTGGAATATGACATATAGTTTAGAGTAGTAATTTATATTTAAGGCTATTCAAATTCAGCTAATTTAAGTATCCAATCGGTCGAATTTTCGAGTGAATCTGAAGCCGATTTCAATCATTAGGATTCATTTTCGGCCCTTGATTCAAAATCCCTACACAAAACCCCCATGTCAGTCTTTCCAAGTCGTCGTCTCCCAGATCACAAAACCGTCGCCCCTTTCATTCCCATCCCAACAATGGCGATCTTTACAAAACAAATCCTCCTTTTACTCCTCATAACTCTCATCTTCTCAGCCCTACCCATCAACAAATCCGACCCAGATTCCGATTCAGCTGTTTCGGAGCTCCAAAACCTCCGATCCCAATCCAAAACGGGCGTAATCCACCTCAACGACAAGCTCTTCCGCCGCTTCCTCACCAAACCTCCGCGCCCTTTCTCTCTCCTCATCTTCTTTGACGCAACCCAACTCCATGACAAACCGGAGCTCCACCTCCAATCCCTCAAATCCGAATTCTCTCTCCTCGCCACATCTTTCATCACCAACAATCAAGACTCCCCTTCTCTCTCCAAACTCTTCTTCTGCGAAATCGAATTCGGTGAATCCCAATCCACTTTCGCCCAATTTGGTGTCAATTCCCTCCCCCACATCCGCCTCGTCGGCCTGTCCGATCGAGACCTAAAAACCGAATCCCAGAAAATGGATGCGGGTGATTTCTCCCGTTTAGCTGAATCCATGGGTGAATTCATTGAATCCAAGACGAAAATCGTTATGGGTCCGATTCATCGTCCTCCAATTGTTTCCCAGAAGCAGTTGGTGTTCATAGTAGTGCCATTTTTGATTTGGTTGCCGTTTATGGTGAAAAAATTGATTTTTGGGAATACCCTTTTACACGATTGGAAGATTTGGTTATCTGGGGCGGTGTTTGTGTATTTCTTCAGTGTTTCTGGTGCAATGCATAATATAATTAGGAAAATGCCGATGTTTATAGCTGATAGGAATGATCCAAACAAGCTGGTTTTCTTTTACCAGGGGTCAGGTATGCAATTGGGAGCTGAAGGGTTTGCTGTCGGATTTTTGTATAGTATTGTTGGGCTGCTGTTGGCTTTAATGACTCATTTGTTGGTTAGGGTTAGGAGCGTGACGGCGCAGAGGTTGGTGATGATTGTTGCTCTGTTGGTTTCGTTTTGGGCTGTCAAGAAGGTAGTGTTTTTGGATAACTGGAAGACGGGGTACGGGATTCACGCCTACTGGCCTTCGAGTTGGAATTGATATCCTAAGAAGAGACGAATGCGCTTGGTTTTTATTATTGGTAAGAGGCTTACTTTTTTCTAGTTGAAGTATGTATAACACTGTCTAAAGAAAATTGCAGAATAGTTTTTGTTTGTTCTTCGTTGTATGAATTCTTGATTTTTGGTTAAAAGATTCAACTGCTAGAAAATTTTGGATTATGATTATATGCCTTATAATTATCATTGTTTTGATTATCTCGAACATTTGACAATGTTCTAAAAGGCGCTAGGCGGGAGGCCAGGGGGTAGGCAGGCTTGGGCAGAGCCTAGGCTAGATTTTTTATTTTAAGCCAATTTTAATATTTTATCTTACATTTATCCAAACAAAACAATAAAATAAAACAAAACAATCTATAATAAAGATAATAAATATTTTTGCTTAAAGTTCAAACACATATCCATATTGCTAATGTCAACGTTCAAACACAAACATGCAATTGTTCAAAGTTCAAACATATTTTTAACGTATTAGTTTTATCCATAAATAAGATTGCTATTAAATAATAAAATTTAAAATTTCAAGAATTTAATTCAATATTAAAACTTAAGAAACTAAATATAAATTTATGAATTATATTGAATTAAACTAAATATTACAAATGTATTATCATTTATATAATTTGAAGTTAGTACAAGTTCAAAAAATTACAACTATAATAAAATTATCCATTTTGACTTGATATTGTTTACTTCTTGTTGTGATTTGATATGCTACAACCTGTATTATGAATATGGTAAATCATTAGAAAAATAAATATATTAAGATTTGGTTTGGGTAATTACTAAAATAAAAAAAAAAGCTCTCCGCCTAGACCTCACCTAGGCACCGCCTAATTTTCTGGAGGGGTTTTTTTGCCGCCTTGGGCACAAGTGAGGCGCCAGGGGAGCCTAGCGCCTAGGCGAGGTGCCAAGGGAGGCCTAGGGCCTAGGCGGAGCGCCAAGGGGGAGCCTAGCCACTAGGCGGGACCTAGGCGGGGATTTTTATAAAACTGACATTTGATATTTCTTTCATAAGTTGCTGTTGCTGTTGCTTTGTTAATATTATCTCGGACGCTGGGGGGTGTTTTTATGCTCTCTTGAGAGCTATTTAATTCTTAATATGAATTGCCCCTAGGCCTTGGCTATTGTAAATGTGAATGGAAGGGTTCCTTGAAGCTATATGGTTAATTATGGAGTAATGCAAAGAAGGGATAGGGGACATTGTAACACTTTGGTTGAGATTTTTCTTTTTGGTTATTGGACAAAAGAATTAATCTACTTGTGATGCAGCAAATAATAATTGCTGATAATGTACTTCTTCAAGCTAAGTTCAAATTGAGATTATTGAGGTTTCATGTTAAAATTGTGCTGCATTGTTCCAGTAAATCTAGATCTTAGTACAATAATTGTTGCTTGAAAGCCACCTGTATGTCGCTACTTTTGCGAGGTCTTGTGTTATTTTCATGTTCCTCAACACTAATCACCTGCATTTTTCTTTGGGTGAGTTGGTTAGAAATTGCTATAAAGTATTTTTCAAAAATATCTGTCTTACCTGGTTCTGACATGGATACATGGTTTTGTTGAGCTGCCCATGTAGTTGGTCTTACTACTTTTGGACTTTGGTGGCTATTTTAAGTTAAATTTGTGGCTCTCCACAGTCCACAAAGTTTTGTCTGAACTTGTTGTGAAACAATGTCTCATTCCCACTGGAAATCAGTTGTAGATATAAATGAGTATTAAAAAATCTTCTCCAATTGTTTCTACCTTGTAGCTACAACAACATTATGTCAATATATCTTCGTTCAAAGTTATATATGCACCGTAGCTTCTAGTGGTCATAGTGGCAGAAAATCATCTCCTAATTACTGCAAAAGCCAGTTGGTTATCTAATTATGGAAATAAATCTGCTTTTGAGGACTTTTGGCTTTTGGTGATCATTAATTTTTGCATGCAGACATAAAAATTTTAGGCACGGCAGTGATGCTTCATGTTGTAGCTCAACCAAATTAGAATTGAGGAAACTAATTCTAATAGCACTATCACTTGTTATGGTTTTATCGGTGTATATATGCATCCTGTACCAATGCTATCTTAAATTTTTGAATTGCCTCTCCTCCGATGTTGCTTGATGTGTTGTTATGTAGCTATTTTCTCTTTGTTTCTTTCATGTTTGTTTGGAGGAACAAATAAGAATAACGGAAAATAAAATAGAATGTTCTGGAGTCAAAGAGGTCTAGTCTAGTTAATCCATATATCAGGCAGTGCACGAGCTTCTTAGGAGTTTAGAATGTCAGCGAAAGATATGATGTCAGGTCCGTCTGATTTTAGCTGATTTTTTCAGTTAAGTAGTGGAATACTTTGGATTTGAGGTTTCTAAAAAGCGCTTTAAAAGGGGTAAGGTTAACATGCTAGTAAAAGAGAGGTTTGAGTGCTGTTGGGGGACATGAACAGAGTACACATGAGCACTAGTAAGGTTGCTCGGCATCTTTGGGATGCTAATACAAGGCTAATTATCAAAAAGCTGAATTCACTGAATTTCAGCTACTTCCTACCTGGATGAATGCTTTATTTTCACACACAAGATATTAGTTCTTGCTAGATGTAGGTTTTGATTGTATGCCTGTGCTATTTGACTTGCTGTTCAAAGTATGCCTGTGATTATGTTTTGGTTTTGTATTCTTTCCAGAGAGATTTTTCCTATTCATAAATTGCCATTTTAAGAAGGAAGACCAAATCAGTTTAAAAAAGATGGATAGGATAATTTAACACTTTTGTGACATGAATTACTGATCAAATTTCTCAGTTAGTGGATTGCAGTAGGATTCCCCCCACCCACCCCCACACCCCCACACCAAGGATATCAAATTTTCTTTTCTTTTTGGTTCTTTTGTATATTTTTAGTTCAATAATTAGGCTACCGAAGATAAAGCTGAATCGACAATGATATCATGTGAATTTATCATGTTGGGTTTATTTATCACTTCAGTAAGGACATTTTTGTTGTTGCTTGGTAAACAAAATAGTCGGGCATATAAGTTTGTGATAGTTTTTTTGAAGGGCAAATGTGCAAAAATGTCATGATGTTTACCCCGAAATTTCACTTCCATTCTGAATTTATTTTTTTCTTCCAAAAGTACACTTAACGTTACAAATTTAAGGTCAACTGTGCCTCTGCCCCTAACGGACATGTCACCTAGACTACTTCGTTTATACTTATTTTTTGCTGATGAGGCTGACACCTGGACTCAAGTCCAACAACCACATGACTTTTGAAAAGGGCAAAAACGTAATAATAAATTTTATAATTTAAATTAAAAAAATCTACAATTTCATCCTCCATAGATCTGAACAAAGTTTGATCATGAAATAAAAGATCTGATTATTAGAACACACCAATTACAACCGCACCGCACACTGTAAAATCGTACCGCACCAATTACAAGCGGTTTTGGATGCGGTTTTGAATTTTTCAAACCGCACTTAAGCGGTTTCGGGTGCGGTTTGGACTTCAAACCGCACCAAACCGCACCATGCTCACCCGTAGGCAGCAGATGTAGTACTACTTTCGCAATTTCAAGCATATCTCAATCTCATCATCTTGATCTTGTTGACAAAGTGGTTTTTCTTGAAGCCTACATACACAACTTGACATTAGTCCCAAATTTTGGCCGGAAATATTATTTCTTGAACTAAATGAAATAAAATTTTCTTGAAATAAGTGAGAAAGAATTAATACAGTACTTACTCTAGCTCAACCACATCAGTTGTGTTTTGACAAGGAAATACTGCTGCTCTTGCTCATACTGATCATTCTTGATGCAGTTGCTTTGACAATTTAAAAAATATTGTTCACAAGAAACTTAACATCAACACTCTTTGCTTACTTGTATGCATAAAATCGAGTCCCGCAAGAAAAAAGCACGTTTGATGCAACCATTGCAATGGTGGGGATAACAAATCCCAATCCCCATCCTAACGTATCTTGTATTAGTGAAATTCCCAGAAGGCTGCCACTACATATGCCAAAATACCACCACTGAAAGAACAAACTCTTTGGCTCAGAATTATCGTCGACATCATTTTTTGTTACCACTACATATGCTGAAGTACTCACGAACCCCTACTAATCTCGCAAGAAAACCCTTTAATCTATAAAACCCTCGGACTTGACAAAAACATAGATCGGAAATGAGATTTTCTTGAAGGCTCTCATATGCCGCCGCCGGAAAGGTAGAAACAGAGCCCATGCTCCGAAAGTGGAGGAAGAAATGGAAGAGATGGTGGGCCGAAGAGGAGGAAATGGGAGGAAAGGAAGCCGGATGAGCATGTAGGAAGCTATTAGAGCCTGTTTGGGAGTGACTTATTTTAAAATGATTTATAAGTTAAAATATAAGTTGACTTATAAGTTGTGACTTATAAGTAAAAGTTTCCGGTTGATAATGACTTATAAGTCAGAAATTAAGTTAAAATAAATTATGAAGCTGTTCGGCTGATAATGACTTATAAATTAAAATAAAATGTAGAAATTACTAAAAAAGACATTATAAAAAGATACATTGATTTAATATCATATCAAATGTTATTATTGATAAACAACTTATTTCAACTGCTTATTGGTAAATAGCTTATTATTGGTAAACAACTTATTGGTAAACAACTTATTTAAACAAACATATTGGTAAATAACTTATTGTTTAATTAACAACTTATCGGTAACCAACTTATTATTTAAATAGCTTATTATTACTAAATAACAACTTATTTAAATAGCTTATTGGTAAACAACTTATTTAAACAGCTTATTGGTAACCAACTTATTTAACCAACTTATTGGTAAACAACTTATTATGTAAACAGTTTATTAATAAACAACTTATTATTTAAACAACTTATTAGTAAATAACTTATTATTGAGTTCCAAAAAAAGCTGCGATATCATCGGCATCGTTGATTTAGATGCGTAAATTGGCCCAAAAATATCTTACCATTCAAACCAAAAGATGGAAAAAAAAAGTCCAATTGGGACCCAAAATTTAGATACGAATGACACTATAGTGGTGTTCGATTGTATTTTAATATCTCTTAACAATTCACCTCTTAATATATTTTAACAATCCACATTTTTATATTAAGAGGTCCTCTGAATAGTTAAGATACAAATATGAGTCTAAACTATTCAGAGGACTCTCTTAATACAAAAATATGGGTTGTTAAAATACATGAAGGGGTGAGTTGTTAAGATATATTAAGATACAATCAAACACAACCTAAGGCCCATCTACCAATTTCACCAAATTGATATACCACCTTAATTACCTAACTACCCACCAAAAATTCTTATTAAAATTGTAAAACCATAATTAAGTTAAAGATCATGGAGAAATATTTGACATCTTTGGTCATGACAAGATACTTAACAACTGATTGGAGCCTAAATTTGATATGGAGAATTTTCAGAATAAATGTTCATGTTATGTTGTCAATCATACTTGGAACAATTACATAAATGTATAGGGTTAAATTTTTGATAGATTTTGTTTAATTTGTGGCATTTTCTTCTACGCCTCTAATTTGTGATGTGCCATATTAGCTACCAAATGCTTTTAGCTTGTGGTGTCAAGAACATGAGGGTATATGTAGATCCTTAATATTCATGTCCTCCTAGAATTATGATAGATAAAACTTATTTACATGACATTGGAGTGTAGGTATTTTAACTAAAATTGAATGGATTTCATCTTCTATATTATATATTTATGCTACAAAATTTTTTAAGGGTAAAAACATGGCTTTAATCGAAAATAATAAAGTGCACAATTCTCCAGCTAATTTAAGATTTTTTTTTTTCAAATTCAAAATTAATATGATTTATTAAAAATTAAGAAACGATAAATTTCACTAAGTAGTATTTTTTAGATAATTGACAACTGTAAGGCTCCAACTTTTTGAATAAAGATGAATTTTTCTATATTTATCATTTTTGAATATTATGGAATAAATTTAATATAATGTTATAGTTGTGGGTAGTATTTATAAATTCTGCAAAGTATGCAAGTTGTTATATTATATTCGATTGGTCGGGAAATATTCGTTTTAGCAGTGAAGTACAACGGCGCAATCATTGGTGGACCCCACAACAGAATTATTGTCGGATTGAGAAAACGACAAAAATATTTTTATAAAAATAACGACGGAAGTTTTACCTTTGATACTGTTGAACTACTTTCGGTAGTAAAGTACATGAATATGTCTGGCGTGGTTGCGTAGTAGTACACTTACGGTATTGATTATTGATGTTTACGTGAGAAGTCACTCGGTTTTGTTTAATTATTGCCTCGATAATTGTTGCATAGTATCTCGCGTTATTTGATTCAATTATTGTCGATATTTTATATATTATTAAATCAATAATTGAAATGACAGAGTTATTAATATTATAATTTGCAATATTAACGATGTCTAGAAGTTACGCCAGGAGAGGTTTGGTCACCTAATTGCACGCCATGATAAGGAGAAATCCTTATTGAAAGCCCCCTCTTTCCGGAACGACACAGTCGATTAATATTGTGAATTATAATAATGATGATAAATGTTGTTAAAAATATTGAGGGAATTTTATGAAGTATTTGATGTAAATTTTGCTTATTATTTGGACCCCCACTTTCCATTTTTAAAATTGTCGGTAGAAGTTATCTTATTTTTTTTTTTACATATATATATATATATATATATATATATATATTATTAGTGGAAGGTGGGTGGGTGGGTGGGTGGAAGGTGCTTTATTATAAATATTATATATATATATATAGGTAAGTTGAAATAAATGGACGGAAGGAGTATTATTATGGATTTTATATATATAATATATTATATTTTATTTAAAAGATTTTGCTTTAAGTATGGACCGTCCGATTAAAGTAAATCAATCTGGACCGTTCATGAATTAGTTACTATGCATTTCATTCTTCTATAAATAGAATTCATTCCTTCATTATTTCTTACGAATTCATTGAAACTCTAGAGAGAGAAACTATAGAGAGAAAGAAGAAAAGTATTCTGCTACTTAACTACTTCTTTATTTCAGTTATTCTTTAAACGGTAAGGGGTGTTATTCTTTCTTATTCATGAAGAGAACTGTTGTTATTCCATTACTTATTATTACATTGGAATAACTTTTGTATCTGTGATTTACCTATACTTGGTGACATTCTTCTATTTTTACATTAGAACATCACATGCATGTGTTTTACTACAGGACTGGTTCCGTCTT
Organism: Panax quinquefolius; assembly: GCA_020205615.1. NCBI lineage: Eukaryota > Viridiplantae > Streptophyta > Magnoliopsida > Apiales > Araliaceae > Panax > Panax quinquefolius. The sequence continues at coordinate 15,498,717 of CM035167.1, forward strand.
TATTATTATTACGTTGGAACATCACATGCATGTGTTTTACACCGGACTGGTTTCGTCTTTATTATTACATTGGAACATTACGTAGTGGTGCAAATTTTGCTTAACTTTGGTTCCATTATTATTATTACTGTTGGAATAACTTTTGTGCAAGACAATCTGCATGCATGGTGATTTCTTTTGTTATTCCATTCTTTATTATACTCAGGTTGGTTAAAGTTTTGACTTCTATACTCCATGAAATTAGTAGAATATCCTTGATATTTGCGCTTCATCCAAATCTTTTCATGGAAATATTCTTCGATCATTCTTGAATTTTACTCTACAAAGCGAAAGATCATGTTGACAATTTGGACATTATTAGTTCTGGATAAATTAATTCTTGAACTTGTTTTATTGAATTCTTATATCATTGTCATCATCCTCATGTTTATATTATGTTGAAAGTCATCTGTGACGCCCCCAAAATTAGGTATACATCACCTATCTTGGGTAGTCAGATACATGGTACGTAATTTAAATACTGACTTACTAATATAACTGTAAATGTAAATCTACATAAACCGTGAGTTTGAATACAAATATTGTCTACTAGAGATCATACAAACTCAAAAGGAGTCCTCATTACAATTATTATCACACTATTTCACGAAATAGTGAGGACTACTAATGCTATCCTCTCGACCATTACTCCGCTCCCAGACTCGTCCAAATTATATTCTCATTTCACAAAGAAAAGCGGTGAAAAGAAAGGGTGAGCTCAACTAGCTCGAAGAAATATTATGACTAAGATAATGCGTAATAAATTATCATTAGCCTCTGAACAAAGTGTTAAACCGATAAAATATAATGAACATCAAGTTTAACTACAATGAACCAAAGAATCCATTAAAAGAGTCAAGTAGAAAATAAAATCTACTATCTTTTATGATTTTAAAGGTTTTTTCATCATCATTAATTATAAATTTGAAACTCGACTTTAATAAATATTCCACATCATCGAATCACCCCGCACTACTAGCCAAGGATATTCTTTAGTATCACGACCACAATTATTCATGCACTACGGGCCAAGAATATTTGTGTATTCATTAATGGTCATGATCATGCCAACAATCGTCCATCAATGCACTACACAGCCACTTTGAGGATTTTTACCACATCATTTGTAACATTACGGCCATGATTACACCGAATAGTCTCTGGTCATAATCATACCAAGTCCATCTACGCACTACAGGAGGCCACGGATGACTTTCAACATAATATAAAACATGAGGATGATGACAATGATATTCAATAAAACAAGTTCAAGAATTAATTTATCTAGGAACCAATAACATCCAAATCATCGACACGATCATCGCTTTGTAGAGTAAAATTCAAGAATATTGAGAAGAATATTTTCATGAAAGGATACTGGATGAAACGCAAATATCAAATATATTCCACTAATTTCATGGAGTATAGAAGTTAAAGTTTTAACCAACTGGGTATAATAAAGAATGGAATAACAAAAGAAATCACCATGCATGCGATAGACCGCACAGGCAGGTTATTCCAACAAAATAATAAATAACGGAACCAGGTCCGGCGTAAAACGCACAGACAAGATATTCCAACAGAATAATAAAGAATGGAACCAGGTCCGACGTAAAACACACAGACAGGATGTTCCAACAGAATAATAATAAAGATGGAACCAGTCCGGTAAAACACACGAATGTGATGTTCCAATGTATAATAATAAAGATTTTAAACCAGTCCGGTGTAAAACACACAGATGTGATGTTCCAACGAATAATAATAAAGAGCGGAACCAGTCCTGTAAAACACACGCATGGATGTTCCAATGTAATAATAGAAGAATGTCACCAAGTATAGGGTAAACCAGCATTATCAAAGTTATTCCAACGAGAATAATAAGCGATGGAATAACAACAGTTCTCTTCATGAATAAGAAAGAATAACACCCTTTACTTTTGGTAGGAGATTGAATCTGCGGTAGTGTAGTAACAAAATACTCTTCTTCTTTCTCTCTTATCTCTCTATACTTTCTCTCTATAAGCTTGAATGAATTAAGTGAAAATAATGAAGCACTAGTGTGACGCCCCCAAAATAGGTCCATTCCATCCAACCCATTCTGAGTCGCCAAATACATGGTACAGAAATAACTACAACTTTATTAATACATTTATTGTGCAAAATACGACAACATATATACTGTGAGTTTAAATACAATTATTGTCTTCTAGACAATATACATACCCAAATAAATCCTTATCACAATTATTTATACATTATTTTATAAAAATGGTGAGGACTACTAAACAACTCTCTCTATAACCATCATTCCATACCCCAATTGCTAAATACTCGCTTATATTCTCGCCTCCCGAGAAGAAAAAATGGAACAAAAAGGAAAAGGGTGAGCTCAACTAGCCCAAGAAGAATATTATGACTAAGATAATATACAACAAATTACCGTTAGTCTTCAACAGGAAAAAATCTAATAGAATACAATAGACAACAAATTTTAAATCAATATTTGCAATGAAATAATAATTCATTAGAAGAGTTAAGTAGAGAATGCAAACTACTATCTTCATGTATGAATTTAAAAGTTCATCGTCTATCTTTTATCCTGTAACATCAATCGATATACATCTAGAATCAAATATTCATCTTTGCACTACAGCCAAGATATATTCATCGATTAGTCATGTTCATCTAAACACTGCTCATCTTTACTACTACCAAAGATATTCTTCAAAATCATTCATCTTTGCACTACGTGCCAAAGATATTCAATAATATCATCATTTAAGGCCGAGGATGATGAAAATATTTTTAAAGAAACGAATCCAAAGAAACAAAATGACAAGGATTAAGGATTAAGGATTAAGTACTTTGTTTTATCCATGTTTAAAAATACCTCAAAAATGATCATAGTGGTGTAAAATTCAAGAATGATCAAAACATGGATACAATCAAAGCTAGTATCCGAATAGATATTTTGGACAAAAAGAAGAAATTTTATTTTTAATTGAATAGTCTTGTATATCGTGAATAGTAACTCAGACACCAAAAGATAGAAATTTCCCAAAAAACATCTTCACGCTTCGTGAATAGTAACTCGTGAATAGTAACTCATGAATAGTAACTCGTAAATAGTAACTCATGAATAGTAACTCATGAATAGTAAACCCGACATGGAAAAGTTCCAAATTTGATAAAAAGTTTCAACCAATATTTCAGCATAATGATATTGAAGAAATAATATCATTTGAGAAGAAAATAACATCCCTTACCTCTAAAGACAGTACTTCTAGTTGAAACACCGGATATAGGCTATGACTTGAACTTACACCGTATAGCAATACTCAAAGTATACTCAAAATACTCACAAGAATACGCTCGATAATATAGAGAGAAAACTTGATTTACGGTTGTGATTTTCAATTCTAACCCAAGCACCCTATTTATAGAAATTGCTTAGAACACCAAAGCGTAAAATTGAATATAATATTAATATAATTATACAAATTTTTCTTAGCCCACCTTTTGGTCAAAAACACCAGCCACACATGTTAATGATGTCCAAAAAAAATACAAAAAACGTTTTTAACAAAAATAATTTAAACTCCAAAATCAATTCACACCCGATATACCAAACTTCAATAATTCACAATAAATAGCTCTTTTATCGGAAAATTGAATCTCGCAATTGTTATAGGAAATTCAATTCTCTACAACTTTGCGAAGAAAGTTTTCCAAATTCCAAATGAAATTAATGAAATTCACAAACAGACGATTTTACAAGCTATAATCAAATTTCGGTTCAATAATTGTGTCCACCAACACACAAAATATGTGTTAAACATTTAATGCCACAAAAATACTCTTCCTCCTCATATACTCATATATCCCACATTCATTATAAAAATATCACCAGATTAATATATTATTAAAATAATATATTTAAATGAATTATTTTATCGAGAAAAGATAAAATATTAATTTTCAACAATTGTCATTTTAAAATTTTCTCCATCTATATCCTCATAAAATCAATATTTTCCTCATCATATAAATCAATAATTAATTATTCACAAATAATATTACGAAATCACATTATTGACAACCGTGCGCCTTCTAGGAAAGAGGGGGCTTTCCAATAAGAATTTCTCCTTCTTGGCCGCAATTAGGTGACCAAACCTCTCCTTAGATGTAACTTTCTAGACATTACCAATAATGTTATCTAATACTATTATTCGGATAATATGAATTATTGCTTCGATAATGAAAAATCATGTAATGACAATTATTGAAACAACAAAATATATAAAATACCAAAGCGAGAATTATTAAATCAATAAAATCTTGAATAAGAATTATCGTAACCATTATTGAGTAGTGCCTTCTTACGTAAGAATCAATAATTGGTGCAATACTGGTGTCTTCTTGTGTTTTAACCAAGAGTATTTTAACAAAGATAATCTGTAATAACTACTGTTATTATTTTTAAACAACTTATATTTGTCATTTTTTCATCCAATCGCTTTCGTTATGGGGCCCATAAAAGATCGCTATGGCGTCATTTAATATTCCCAAACAAAGAAGAATATTCCATGACCAAATGAATATTCCCCGACAACAATGAATATTTTATAACCACTTGCTTATTTTGAAATATTTAATGTATTTTACCCATAACTATCCACATTAATCAAATCAACCCTTACTATTTCAAAATAATAAATAGAGGAAAATAAATTTCATTTATTAATAATTTGGGGTCTTACTGACCTCCCTCCTTATGAAATTTCGTCCTCGAAATTGACGTCGGATACTGGTGTTTCAAAAGATGAGAATACCTCGCTTTTATTTCCGTTTCCAACTCCCGGTCATTTCCTCAATAGCATGGTTTCTCCACAAAACTTTAACTTGTGGTATAACCTCGGTACATAGGACATGCTCCTTCCTATCCAAAATCTTGGACAGTACCTCTTCATACGTCAAGTCTTCGGTTATCTCGTCCGGTTCTAACTCAATGACGTGGTTCGGGTTGTCCACATATTTACGTAACATCGATACGTGAAAAACGTTATGAACACGCGTCATACTTGGCGATAAAACGGCCACAGTTCCTATTCGATCGAGAATTTCAAATGGATTAATAAATCGAAAGTTTGAGCTTTCCTCACATCGCTAATTCTCGCTTTTGGAATAACAACTTCTTGCACCTCCTTCTTCAAATTCATCAGCTCCGGTGTGTAGCTTGAACAACTTTAACTTTATCGATTAAGGTCGATTATACTCGTATATCATCACATGGGTACCTAGAGTTTTCATCTCCATCTCTATTATTTGTAAATTATACGAAATGAGTCTTTGACAATATCGTACTCGTACTTGTATACGATCTTCTACTCAACACGTCGGCCTACCACGTTCGCTTTTCCGAGATGGCATGGTCGAACATGTCTTTGAAATAAGTCTCCTCTTGAGTTCTTGAAGCTCTTCCCACATTCCTTGCTCCATTCAAATTTTGTATCTCTACGAGTCAATTTGCGTTAATGGAATAGCGATTCGAGAATATCCTTCAACGAATCTCCTATAATAACCAACTAAGCTTCTGAAAGCTACGTATTTCGATTCTGAAACTTAGGTTGTTCTCAATCGTGACTCATATCCCAACCTTGGATAAGACGTTACAATGACACCTATCGGTTTCTTATCGCACGAATATGGTGTCCCCTACGGAGAGTCCGGCCGGTGCATTCCACAAATGAAGTCACCGGATAAAGGCTCGGTACCAAATTCTATAGTTGAATTTTAACTCCACGAAGTTCAATAGAGCCATTCGATATGAGATTTTAGAAATGAGTTTTGTCTGGGGTTCAAAGTCGATACAAAATTTAATATCGATTTTTGGGAGTAAGCCAAGAAATTCTTCGAAAAATACGTCGGAAAAATCAATAACAACAGAATATTATTCAAATCGGCGTGTCTTTATTCAAATCCATAACATGGACTAAGAAAACTTGACATCCGTAATAAACGAATGACTTCATGGCTTGATATGAAAATGTTTGACTACTGATGGTTTGATTTCTTGAATTGAATAACAGTTTGCTTAGGAATATGAAAACTAACAACCTTACGAAAGTAATCAATTTCGGCGTGATGAGTAGTTAACCTTAAAATCACATCAAAAGCAAATATCTCTATAGAAATATGGTTAACGGTAATGTGATAGTGCCAACTTGAATCAAGCAAGATTTCTAAACAACGGATGTAATGAAAGTTTCTCTAACGGAGTCTCCATAAATAGGTCAAAGTCTAATTTCTCCTGTAGTCAAGTTCAAACGCTGGCGCAAAGAAGAGAGATAAAAGAATGGGTAGAACCAGATTCTAGTAAGGTATAAACTTCGCAAGAATTTATAATTAACTAACCCGTATAACCGTTCGGGTTCCTCGCATTTTATTGGAAGTCCACGACAAACGCTCTTCCGTGAATCGTTAACTTTGACTTTTACGGGTCATCCTTTTGAGTCACCATTCCCATTGGATCTGGTTTCGATATCGTCTGATCTCGAGCGATATGTCCTTCTTTTCCACAATTATAGAATACCTTAAACCTGTTGTGGGCGGTTTGGGGTGATATATCCCTCTTTCCGCATTTGTAACATACTCTGACCGGTGGTCTTTCTCCTCCTCGGAACCGATTCTTCTTTGGTGTTGACGTCTTCACATGGTCGTTGTTGAATCTCCTCTTTCTAAAATCTCCTACCACTCGCTTTCTTCTATTTTCATGGCCACGATTACCACCAGTAGTGGTTCTGCCTTTGTCCAGTATTCTTCTTTCTCCGCCGGTTATCGTTATTACGATGTTCTTGCTTATCTTGATATGATCCTCGGTTATGGTCCCTCGGTTGAACGTACTTTCGTTATCTCGCTCTAACAACCGAGCCCCGTTAACAACATCTCGAATAGAGAGAAAATTTATGAGAAATGAGATCTTGGCGTATGTCGGGTTTCAAACCTCTCGAAACATCCGCGTCATCGTTCCTCATTCTCCACCAAATGAGGTGCAAACTGGATAACTCCATGAACTTCGCCTCGTCTTTGGGACACCGTCGTGTTATTCTCGCTCGGTCTAATAAACTCCACTTCCTTCATATATTGAATACTTTGGAAGTACTTGTCATTGAATTGTTTCTGAAACGCTTCCCAAGACATGCTAAGTGCGGTTTGGATGGAGTGCGCTTCACGAGACTCCCCGATGAAATCCGCTTTCGCCACGGAACATAAAGGTGGCGAATGGAACCTTCGTTCTCCGTGCATCCCAAGACATCGAATATCTTGGTAATTTGCTTGACCCATGTTTCCGCCGTGATCGGATTGGCTTTCCCTTAAATTATGGTGGTCCCAACCCTTTGAACTGCTTGGTTGCGACAACCCGTGAATTGCTATCATTTTCTCCTGTATTTTGAACACGAGTCTCCTCGTGCGATTTTGCATGAACTGCAAAAAGCTTCTAAACATCCCTCGTTCATCATCACGCTCAAATGGTGTTGTTCACGGGAGGAACATTGCCGGCGATGTTGCACGTTCTCCTCGTTGGTGAGTACAGGCGACTCCACGGTCTCATTTCCATTGTTAATATTCTCGATCGACATTCTCAAATCATCATAAAAACAAGGGTTAATTAAGGAAATCAATATATCACATAATATCCTTATATCTTGACCAACTAAAAAATAAGCTTAGGTAGGACACACTAGCGAAGGATTTACTCGTCTCTCCCTCCTAGTTCTATTCCCCGATCTCCGCCAGAGATCATATCCCTAAGCTCTAACACCAACTGTGACGCCCCCAAAATAGGTCCATTCCATCCAACCCATTCTCGAGTCGCCAAATACATGGTACGTAAATAACTACAACTTTATTAATACATTTGTTGTGCAAAATACGACAACATATATCTTTGTGAGTTTAAATACAATTATTGTCTTCTAGACAATATACATACCCAAATAAATCCTTATCACAATTATTTATACATTATTTTATAAAAATGATGAGGACTACTAAACAACTCTCTCTATAACCATCATTCCATACCCCAGACTAAATACTCGCTATATTCTCGCCTCCACGAGAAGAAAAAATGGAACAAAAAGGAAAGGGTGAGCTCAACTAGCCCGATAAAGAATATTATGACTAAGATAATATACAACAAATTACCGTTAGTCTTTAACGGGGAAAAATCTAATAGAATACAATAGACAACAAATTTTAAATCAATATTCGCATAAGTGAAATAATAATTCATTAGAAGAGTTAAGTAGAAATGCAAACTACTATCTTCATGTATGAATTTAAAAGTTCATCGCTCTATCTTTTATCCCCGTAACATCAATCAATATACATCGAGAATCAAATATTCATCTTTTTTTCTGAGCCAAAGATATTCATCGATTAGTCATGTTCATCTAAACACTGTTCATCTTTGCACTACTGGCCAAAGATATTCTTCAGAAATCATTCATCTTTGCACTACAGGGCAAGATATTCAATAATATCATCATTTAAGGCCGAGGATGATGAAAAATATTTTTAAAGAAACGAATCCAAAGGAAACAAAATGACAAGGATTAAGGATTAAGGATTCGTACTTTGTTTTATCCATGTTCAAAAATACCTCAAAAATGATCATAGTGGTGTAAAATTCAAGAATGATCAAAACATGGATACAATCAAAGCTAGTATCCGAATAGATATTTTGGACAAAAAGAAGAAATTTTATTTTTAAATTGAATAGTCAGATATATCGTGAATAGTAACTCAGACACCAAAAGATAGAAATTTCCCAAAAAACATCTTCACGCTTCATGAATAATACTCGTGAATAGTAACTCGTGAATAGTAACTCATGAATAGTAACTAAGTAAATAAGTAACTCATGAATAGTAACTCATGAATAAGAAACTTGATATGGAAAAGTTCCAAATTTGATAAAAGTTTCAACCAATATTTGAAAGATAATGATATTGAAGAAATAATATCATTTGAGAAGAAAATAACATCCTTACCTCTCTAAAGACAAGTCTTTCTAGTTGAAACACCTGGATATAGGCTATGACTTGAACTTGCAGCAGTATAGCAATACTCAAAGTATACTCAAAATACTCACAAGAATACGCTCGATAATATAGAGAGAAAACTTGATTTACGGTGTGATTTTCAATTCTAACCTAAAGCACCTATTTATAGGAAATTGCTTAGAACACCAAAGCGAAAATTGAATATAATATTAATATAATTATACAAATTTTCCTTAGCCCACCTTTTGGTCAAAAACACCAGCCACACATGTTAATGATGTCCAAAAAATACAAAAATGTTTTTCTAACAAAAATAATTTAAACTCAAAAATCAATTCACACCCGATATTTCAAAACTTCAATAATTCACAATAAATAGCTCTTTTATCAGAAAATTCGAATCTCGCGAATTTTTATAGGAAATTCAATTCTCTACAACTTTTCAAAAGAAAGTTTTTCCAAATTCCAAACAAAAAATTAACCAAATCCACAAACGGGCGATTTTACAAGTTATAATCAAATTTGGATTGATAATTGTGTCCATCAACACACAAAATATGTGTTAAACATTTAATGCCACAAAATACTCTTCCTCCTCATATACTCATATATCCCACATTCATTATAAAAATATCACCGTTAATATATTATTAAAATAATATATTTAAATAAATTATTTTATCGAGAAAAAGATAAAATATTAATTTTCAACAATTGTCATTTTAAAATTTTCTCCATCTATATCCTCATAAAATCAATATTTTCCTCATCATATAAATCAATAATTAATTATTCACAAATAATATTACGAGAATCACATTATTGATGACCGAGTGCGCCTTCTAGGAAAGAGGGGCTTTCCAATAAGAATTTCTCCTTCTCTGGCGCCATGCAATTAGGTGACCAAACCTCTCCTTAGATGTGAACTTTCTAGACATTATCAATAATGTTATCTAATAATATTATTCAGATAATATGAATTATTGCTTGATAATGAAAAATCTTTGTAATGACAATTATTGAAACAACAACAGATATAAAATATCAACGCAGAGAATTATTAAATCAATAAAATCTTTGAGCGATAATTACTGTAACCATTATTGAGTAGTGCCTTCTTACGTAAGAATCAATAATTGGTGCAATCTGTGCTACTTCGTTGTTTTTTACCCAATTTAGTATTTTAACGAAGATATTACTTGAATAACTACTACCATTATTTTTAAACAACTTATATTTGTCGTTTTTCATCCAATTGCTTTACGTTATGGGGCCCACAAAAGATCTGCCGTCGTACGAATATTCCCAACAAAGAAGAATATTCCATGACCAAACGAATATTCCCAAATAACAATGAATATTTTATAACCACTTGCTTATTTTGAAATATTTGCGTATTTTACCCATAACTATCCACATTAATCAAATCAACCCTTACTATTTCAAAATAATAAATAGAGGAAAATAAATTTCATTTATTAATAATTTGGGGTCTTACAACTAGGCCTCTATTTATAGAAGATTTCTAGCTTAGCACCTGCCATGTGAAAAGGCAAGTGGCTTGACGACCGGTGATGTGAAAAAAAAGTGGTTTGACGCCTGTAATATGAAACGGCAAGTGGTTTGACATCTAGTAAAGGTAATTACTATTGACGAAGGTAATTACTATTCACAAAGGTAATTACTATTGACGAAGGTAATTACTATTGACGAAGAGACTCTTAGATGATGACATATGGGCCCCCCATAAAATAATCAAACTTACCACAAACGTTTCATAACAGACTCTTTATATACATCAAGGATTGAATAAATATTACCACAAATCATTTTATTTTTAATCAACACATATTTAATCTTTCAACAATTATTAATCATTTATAACTTGTCGTCTCAATTATTGATTTAATACTATAACATATTATACGATGATGATCTTTGTGACAATAATTGAATCAATAATATAAGAGATATGATCTGCAACAATTCTCATAGTAATAATTGAGCATAGGTGAGTGACTTCTCACGTAAGCATCAATAATCAATATCGTGTGCTACTATCTGAACTACGACATTCTTTTTTTTTACTACCGGGTAGTTCAACGCTTTAACGGTAACACCTCTGCCGTTATTTTTATAGAAAGATAATTTTGTCGCTTTCTAACAACGACAATACTTCCGCCAATGGGGTCCACTAATGATTGGTAAAGCCGTCAGATGAATATTCCCCGACAAAAAGAATATTCCCCACCAAACGAATATTTTATAACAACTTGCTTACTTTGCAAAAATTTATAAATATTACCCAAACTATAACATTATATCAAATTTATTCCATAATATTCAAAAATAATATTTATAGAAAATTCATCTTTATTTATAAAAGTTGGGGTCTTACATCATCCGTGGCACATGTAGTGCGTAGATGGACTTGGTATGATTATGACCGAGGATTATTCGGTGTAATCATGGTAGTAATGTTACAAATGATGTGGTAAAAGTTATCATTGGCCGTAGTGGATTGATGGATGTTGTTGGCATGATCATGACCATTAATGAATACACGAATGTCCTTGGTCAGTAGTGCATGGATAATTTGTGGTCGTGGTACTAAAAAATAATATCGTTGGTAGTAGTGCGTGGGTGATTCGATGATGTGGATTATTTATTAAGTCGAGTCCCAAATGATAAAAGTCATGAAAAACCTTTTAAATCATAACAGATAGTAGATTTTATTCTCTACTTGACTCTTTTAATGGATTGCTTGTTCATTGCAGCTTAAACTTGATGTTGTTATATTTTATCGGTTTAACATTGTTGAAGGCTAACGATAATTTATTACGCATTATCTTAGTCATAATATTTTTTTGGGCTAGTTGAGCTCACCTTTTCTTTCACTTTCTCTTCTTGAAATGAGAACATAGCGAGGGACTAATCGGGGAACGGAGTGACGGTCCCGAAGGATAAGATTAGTAGTCCTCACTATTCTCGTGAAATAGTGTGTTAATAATTGTAATGAGGGCTCCTTTTGAGTTTGTATAATCTCTAGTAGACAATAATTGTATTCAAACTCACGGTTATGTTTTGTCTTATTGTACTACCGACAGTTGTATTAGTAAGTTGTATTTGAATTTTGTACCATGTATCGTGACCCAAGATGGGTGATGTATACCTAATTTTGGGGGTGTCACAGATTAGTATCGAGCTTGGGATATGATCCCCAGGTGAGATGTGAGATAAGAACTAGGAGGGAGAGACGAAATTCTTCGCTAGTATGACCTACTTAAATTTATTTTGTATTTAAATTGGTTGGTCAGAGTTTAGAGATATTATGTTACATGTGAATTAACCTTTGTTTTGTGGCATTATCTAAAAATGACATCCGAGAATGTTGAGAATAGCAATGGAACACAGGCGACCGTTGATTCACCACATATCAATAATCAGGATAATGTGCATCAGGAAGGCGACAATCCTCATGCAAACAACAACACTGACCAAATGATGAATGATCAAATGTTCAGGGGCTTTATGAAATTCATGTAATAACAAAGTGAGCGCGGCTCATCCCAAATGCGCGGTGGAAACACTTGAAACTCTCGAGTCACATCACCGCTAAATAGTTCAAGGAGCTGGGACCACCGGAGTTTAAGGGAGAGCCAAAACCACTTATGGTAGAAGCATGGATAAAGCAGATCACCAAGATATTTGATGTCTTGGGATGCTCCGAGGAGCAAAAGGTTCCTTTCTTTGCCTTTATGTTCTTGAGAGAGGCGACTTGGTGGGAATCGGTAAAATGTACTCAACCTGCCGTACTGAAGATGTCTTGGGAGAAGTTCCAAGAGCTGTTCAACGACAAATACTTTCCCGAAAGTATTCACCATATGAAGGATGTGGAGTTTATCAAATTGGAGCAAAACAATATGACCGTGTCGCAATACGAGTCAAAATTTGCGGAGTTATCCCGATTTGCGTCCCACTTGGTGGATAATGAAGAGAGAATGGCGCGAATGTTTTTAAGAGGTTTGAAGCCGGAGATACGTCAACATCTTATTTCTCATAAACTATGTTTGTATTCAGATGTTGTAAATAGGGCTCAGTTGGTGGAGCACGATAACGAGTCAACGCAACCAAAAGAGAGCGGTAAGCAAAAAATAATAATACCAATGTGAGAAGCAATCATCGAAGCGGTGACAACAAGCGTGGAGGGAATCAACAGGCCAGAAATGGTAACCACTTTGGTGGTAATCAGGGCCAAAACAATAAGAATGGACATTTCAAGAAGAAGAGATTCAACAATGATAGAAAGACGTCAGCACCAGCACCCGTTGTTAAGGAAGGAGAAAGACCACCTATCATATGCTTCAAATGCGGAGGGAGGGACACATCGGTCAATTTGCGCCGATGTCGTCCAAAGCGTGTTATAATTATGGAAGAGAAGGTCACTTAGCTTCGATTTTGTCATTCACCAAGACAAATTCAACTAGGATGGAGGCACCAAAGGTCATCCCGGAAAAGTCAAAGCCGTTAGGTCTGAGGAGAGCGCGTTATGACCTCCCGAAAGCAAGAACACGAATGAGGTCATCACGGGTAAGCTTATCATAAACTCTAGCGAAGTCTATACTTTATTTGATACCGGTTCTACCCATGCTTTTATTTCTCCTACTTGTGCTCAACGATTAAATGTGACTCCAGAGAAATTAGACTTTGACTTATCTGTGGAAACTCCGTTGGGAGAAACCTTCATTACATCCACGGTTTATAAGTCTTATTTTTTTCAAGTTGGTACCCACACATTACCTGTCGATCTTATTGCAATAAAAATACTTGCATTTGATGTAATTCTAGGGATTGATTGGTTAACTACTCATCATGCAAAAATTGATTGTTTCCATAAGGTTGTTAGCTTTCATATTCCTAATCAACCTATTATGCGAATTCAAGCAACCAAACCATTAAAATCAATCACTGTCATCTCAAGCCATAAAGCTATTCGTTTATTTAAAAACGGATGTCAAGCTTTCTTAGCCCACGTCACGGATCTAAACAAAAATACGTCAGTTTTGAATAATATTTCTATTGTTAATGAATTTTCTAACGTAGTCCCTGAAGAACTTCCTGGCCTACCCCTTGAGCGTGAAATTAAATTTTGTATCGACCTTGAACCCGGTACAAAACCCATTTCCAAAGCCCCATATTGAATGGCTCCTATTGAACTTCAAGAGTTAAAGACCCAACTGCAGGAATTGTTAGACATTGGCTTTATTCGTCCTAGTACTTCTCCTTGGGATGCTCCTGTTCTATTCGTGAAGAAGAAAGATGGGAGTATGCGACTTTGTATTGATTATCGGGAGTTGAATCATGTCACCATCAAAAATAGGTATCCATTGCCACGTATTGATGACCTGTTTGACCAGTTGCAAGGAGCCAAATTCTTTTCAAAGATTGATCTTCGTTCCGGATATCACCAATTGAAGATTAGAACCGATGACATTCCAAAGACGGCTTTCAGAACTCGGTACGGACATTATGAATTCCTAGTCATGTTCTTTGGATTGACTAATGCTCCTGCTGCCTTGATGGATATGATGAACCGAGTATTCAAGAAATATTTGGATCACTTTTTGGTCGTCTTTATTGATGACATCCTTATTTATTCCAAAAGCCGTGAAGATCATGAGCAGCACTTGAGACTGATACTCCAAAAGCTTTATGAATATAAACTTTATGCCAAGTTGAAGAAATGCGAGTTATGGCTTGAGGAAGTAGCATTCCTTGGGTATGTGGTATCAAGTTATGGAATATTTGTTGACCCAGCAAAGATTGAAGCTATTCAAAGCTGGGAGCAACCTAAATCGGTGACCGAAGTACGTAGCTTTTTCGGTTTAGCTGGTTATTATCGGAGATTCGTGGAAGGATTTTCTATAATCGCTACTCTATTAACTCAGCTAACTCAGAAAGATACAAAGTTCGGTTGGAGCGAAGAATGTGAGAAGAGTTTTCAAGAACTCAAGAGGAGACTCATTTCGGCACCTGTTCTGACAATACCATCTGGCTCGGAGAGATTTGTCATCTATAGTGATGCTTCGGGCAAAGGGTTGGGATGTGTTCTCATGCAACATGGAAAACTCATAGCATATGCCTCAAGACAACTTAAAGAATATGAGAGGAATTATCCTACTCATGATCTAGAGTTGGCAGCTGTTGTCTTCGCACTAAAAATTTGGAGGCATTACTTGTATGGGGAGAAGGTGGAGATCTTTACGGATCATAAAAGCCTCAAATATTTCTTTACTCAAAAAGAACTCAACATGCGACAACGACGTTGGCTTGAACTGTTGAAAGATTATGATCATACCATCCAATACCATCCTGGAAAAGTAAACGTGGTAGCTGACGCATTGAGTAGAAGATCATATGCAAGTACTAGTGCGATATTGTCAATAACGAAAGGCCCATTTTGTGTGACTTGCAAAGGATGGAGATAGAGTTAAAGACTCCGGGGACCCATGTGATGATGGCGAATATCTGAGTAGAAATGACTTTAATCGATAAAGTTAAAGTCGCCGAGTTCTGAACTGGAGGCGATGGGTATGAGAAAGAAAGTGCAAGAAGGTGCTATGCCGGAAGCAAGAATCGATGAAGAAGGAATACTTCAAGTCAACTCCAGACTTTGTGTTCCTAACGACCCTGATTTAAAGTATAAAATCATGATGGAGGCGCACAACACACCGTTTGCAATCCATCCTGGGAGTACCAAAATGTATCATGATATTTGTCATATATTTTGGTGGAGTAATATGAAGAGAGAGATAACCTTGTTTATCTGAAGGTGTCTAACTTGTCAACGAGTTAAAGCGCCGCATTAAGTACCAAAAGGTCCATTGCAACCACTTGAAATTCCAGAATAGAAGTGGGAGCACATTACCATGAATTTTGTTACCGGTCTTCCTAAGGTTTCTCAAGGCATAGATGCGATTTGGGTCATTGTTGATAGATTGACCAAGTCTGCTCATTTCTTACCGAAATCGAGAAACTTATACACTTGAACGTCTTGCTCAGATGTACATAAACGAGATTGTAAGACTACATAGTATGCCCAGGTATCCATAGTTTCGATCGAGACCCAAGATTCACTTCACGATTTTGGGTTAGTTAGCAAAAAGCTATGGGCACACGACTTACGATTTAGCTTTCGGCATATCATCCTCGATTTTTACGGACGATCGAAGAGGACTATTCAAACTCTTGAAGATCTATTAAGACTCTGTGTCCTTGATTTCAAGGGAAGTTGGGACAAGTTCTTACCATTGGTGGAGTTTTCCTACAACAACAGCTTATCAAGCAAGTATTGGCATGGCTCCATTCGAGCGTTGTATAGAAGAAAAAGTGTCGTTCTCCAAAGATCTTTGGGATGAGGTGGGTGAACCAACTTTGTTGGGGCCGAGTTGGTACGTATGACTACGGAAAAGATTCAAACGATCCGACAAACGTATAAAAGCGTCTGAAGATCGATGAAAGAGTTATGTTGATCTTCATCGAAAGGACGGAATTCGATATAGGAGATCATGTGTTGTTGCGTGTTGCTCCATGGAAAGGAGTTACGAGATTTGGAAAGAGAGGAAAACTCAATCCTCAATTCATCGGCCCATTTTTAATCCTTGATCGAGTAGGAACTGTGGCCTATAGACTCACTTTACCGCCAAGTATGTCTCGTGTTCATAACGTTTTTCATATATCCATGTTACGTAAATATGTGGAAGACCCGAACCACATTATTGAGTTAGAACCGGACAAAATAGCGAAATATTTGACATATGAAGAGGTTTCTGTTCAAATCTTGGATAAGAAGGAACATATTCTACGCACCAAGGTTATACCTCAAGTCAAAGTTTTGTGGAGAAACCACGATGTTGAGGAAATGACTTGGGAGTTAGAATCTGAAATGAAATCAAGGTATCCTTACCTCTTCGACATACCAGGTACGTATCCTAATTTCGAGGGTGAAATTTCTTAAGAATGGGAGGTTGTAAGACCCCACCTTTTTGAATACGGATGAATTTTTCTATATTTATCATTTTTGAATATTATGGAATAAATTTAATATAATATTATAGTTGTGGGTAGTATTTATAAATTCTGCAAAGTATGCAAGTTGTTATATTATATTCGATTGGTCGGGGAATATTCATTTTAGAAGGAAATATTCGTACAACGGCGTAATCATTGGTGGACCCCACAACAGAATTATTATCGGATTGAGAAAACGACAAAAGTATTTTTATAAAAATAACGGCGGAAGTTTTACCGTTGATACTGTTGAACTACTCGATTGTAAAAGTACAGTAATATGCGTGGTTGCATAGTAGCACACAGTATTGATTATTGATGCTTACGTGAGAAGTCACTCAGTTTTGTTTAATTATTGCATAGTATCTCACGTTATTTGATTCAATTATTGTCGATATTTTATATATTATTAAATCAATAATTGAAATGACAGAGTTATTAATATTATAATTTGCAATATTAACGATGTCTGAAGTTACGCCAATAGAGAGGTTTGGTCACCTAATCAATTGGCCATGATAGAGAAATCCTTATTGAAAGCCCCTCTTTCTAGGAACGACACAGGTCGATTAATATTGTGAATTATAATAATGATGATAAATGTTGTTAAAAATATTGAGGGATTTTATGAAGTATTTGATGTAAATTTTGCTTATTATTTGGACCCCCACTTTCCATTTTTAAAATTGTTTGTAGAAGTTATCTTATTTTTGTTTTACATATATATATATATATATATTGTTAGTGGAAGAGGGTGGGGGGGGAATTAAAATGGACTAAGGAGTTTTATTATAGATATTATATATAGATAAGTTTGAAAAAAGTGGGTGGAAGGTGCTTTATTATAAATATTATATATATATATATATAGGTAAGTTGAAATAAATGGATGGAAGGAGTATTATTATGGATTTTATATATATAATATATTATATTTTATTTAAAATATTTTGTTTTAAGTATGAACCGTCCGATTAAAGTAAATCAATTTGGACCGTTCATGAATTAGTTACTATGCATTTCATTCTTCTATAAATAGAAGTTCATTCCTTCATTATTTCTTACGAATTCATTGAAACTCTAAAGAGAGAAACTATAGAGAGAAAGAAGAAAAGTATTCTGCTACTTAACTACTTCTTTATTTCAGTTCTTCTTTAAACGGTAAGGGGTGTTATTCTTTCTTATTCATGAAGAGAACTGTTGTTATTCCATTGCTTATTATTACATTGGAATAACTTTTATGTCACGCGGTTTATCCTATACTTGGTGACATTCTTCTATTATTCTCATTTGGAACATCCTGCATGCATGTGTTTTACACCTTTGACTGGTTCCGTCTTTATTATTATTACATTGGAACATCCTGCTCGTGTGTTTTACACCAACTCAGTTCCGTCTTTTTATTATTATTCTGTTGGAATATCCTGTCATGTGTTTTTTACACCGACTGGTTTCGCTCTTTATTATTCTTGGAACATCCTCGCTTGCAAAATTTTTCCCGACTGGTTTCATTATTATTATTACGCTGGAATAACCCGCTCTATCGCAATCTTTGCATGCATGGTGATTTCTTTTGTTATTCCATTCTTTATTATACTCAGTTGGTTAAAGTTTTGACTACTCCATGAAATTAGTAGAATATCCTTAATATTTGCGCTTCATCCAATATCTTTTCATGAAAATATTCTTCTAATCATTCTTGAATTTTACTCTATAAAGCAGTATCATGTTGACAATTTGGACATTATTAGTTCCTGGATAAATTAATTCTTGAACTTGTTTTATTGAATTCTTATATCATTGTCATCATCCTCATGTTTATATTATGTTGAAAGTCATCTGTGGCCTGTAGTGCATAGATGGACTTGGTATGATTATGACCAGGGATTATTCGGTGGATTTTACTCTCTACTTGACTCTTTTAATGGATTTCTTGTTCCGCTGCAGTTAAACTTGATGTTATATTTTATCAGTTTTACACTGTTGAAGTCTAACGATAATTTATTCTGCATTATCTTAGTCATAATATTTCTTAATGGGCTAGTTGAGCTCACCCTTTCTTTCACTGTTCTCTTCAGGAAATGAGAACATAGTAGGGACTAGTCGGGAAACGGAGTGACGGTCCAGAGGATAGCATTAGTAGTCCTCACTATTCTGTGAAATAGTGTGTTAATAATTGTAATGAGGACTCCTTTTGAGTTTGTATAATCTTTAGTAGACAATAATTGTATTCAAACTCACAGTTATGTTTTGTCGTATTGTACACGACAGTTGTATTAGTAAGTTGTATTTGAATTTTGTACCATGTATCTGACGACCTAAGATGGGTGATGTATACCTAATTTTGGGGGTGTCACAACAACATTCATTATTGTATTAACTAAAATTAATGAAATTTATGTCAACTTTAAATATGTAAACATCTCAAGTTAATTTTAGAAAATTAATAATGATCTTATATTTTGAATATTTAGTATTTTTTTTGGTCCATTAAATACTTTAACTTCACATCATATATATACATATATATAAATAAATTGTGTACATTTAGAAGTTTGCACAGCTGTGCAGTTCTATTAACCCCCTATATATCGCAAGTTTGTCCATTTCAGGGCATCAATACAACAATAACATGAGCATCATATATTCTTGTAATTTTCTAACCGTCCTATAAACTAACCCCTATTTATTTAGTGCATCTTGGAGCTTTGTTGGTGTTGCATTATATTATTAAAATTTTAAATAAATAAATAAACACTTCATGAAGCATGAGAGTTTTAAAAAAACAATTTCATACCGCGGTTAAATACATTTTTTTTTCACACTACTCGATCTCGGTTTACAAATGCATCACTGAACTGAATTTTTTTACAATCAACTCATTGAACTATAATTTTTTTTACAAAATTTCAAAAAACCGTCGTCTGTTAAAATTTTAACGACAAATCTATGTGTCACGTGCTGACGAGGAGAGAGAAGCTGAGTTGGATAAATAATTAAATTAAATTATACTCAATTCTATAACAAATAGTTTAAGAAAATATAAATCAAATTAATATACATGACATTAAATTAATTAATAATTTTTACAAATGTATTTATATAAAATTATTGAATTTGTATTTTTTATTTTTTAAATATTTTAATTTCATTTTAAAAATATAAAATTATATACTATTGTGAAAATGGAGGGATTATTATTATTATTATTATTATTATTATTACTTTCTCTAGATAAAAGAAAGAAAAAAAATAAAAACTTCATCGGTTCATCTTCCTCAAAGAGTCCTCCATCACCACTGTTCCACCAGCCTCGCCACCGCCACCACCACCACACATATACGCTTTTCTACCTCTGGCACCACCTCCTCTTCCGCTGTTCAATCTCCACCACCAATCAGTCTCTAGATCTAGAGGCGTTTTCTCAGTTTGGCGCCATCATATTTAATTTTGTCCAAAATTATTTCTAACCAGACCCAAACATGTACTAATTATTAGACTATAATCTTTAATTTTTAGATTCTTAAAATAAGCAAACAAATCAAAAATATATTACTGTCTTTACGATCCAATCCGATTGACGCGAAGATTAATCGATTCCAACTTTCATAACCACCACAGAAGCTCTACCATTAGCCATAACCACCGCCATCATCTAGAACCACCACCGTCCATAACTCAAAATTCTACACCACAACATTTACTAAAGTAAGGAAATAGGAAAGAAATTCAAACAATCTGCCTTCATAAGGGAGATGAATTACATATCAATGCTAGATCTAGAGTGAAGAAGGTTCTTCTTTCATAATTTTTAGATATGCAAAATTTGCAAGTAAATGGATTCATTTAATGCCTGGAATCGTGAATGTAATACCCTTTCAGAATATATATATATATATATATATATATATATATATATATATATATAGAGAGAGAGAGAGAGAGAGAGAGAGGGAGAGAGAAATATGGAAGACTGAAATTTGTAATCTTTAAAGTTGAAAGAAAAATGAGAGAGATATGTGCGAAGTTGAGAAATGAAAAAGAAAAATAAGAGAAATATAAACAAGACGAAGAAGATCTGTCGGAAAAATTTGCGGTCTTCATGGTGGTGAGGCGGGGAACAAGTGGCGGTGGTATGGTGGCGAGGCGGGGTACTTTTTGATTCTGGGTTTGGTGTTTTCCCCTACTGTTTTGTTTATTTGTTTAATTTTTAATTGATTTGGTTGTTTTAGGAGTTTAACTGTTTAATTACTTTAGTAGTTTTGTTTAATTTAATGGGTTATTTAAAAACAAAGAAATTTACATATTTATGTGTAATTTATATAATTTGTTTAAAATTGTACCATATTGAAAAAATTTATTAATATACTATTTTTTTTTTGTATGCTACCAAAGTTTTAACATATCAAACAAATATTAATGATTAAAAAAAATTATTATTTTTTATTTTGAATGGATTATTTTATTTTATTTATTTGATTTTGATTAATTTAGCATTAAATTTATACAACTTTCCATCTTGGCATGCAACAAAAGAAAAATGTCTGACATGTAAGTTTTCTCTCTCTCACGTGGCAGTTTATGTCATTTTTCCGTCCAAAGTCAAACAATTTAATGAAATTTGTAATTCGCTTTGTAAAAAATTGTAGTTCAGTGAGTCGAATGAAAAAAAATTCAGTCCAATAATGTATTTGTAAACCGAGGTCGAGTAGAGTGAGAAAAAGTGTATTTAACCCCTCAATATATATAGCATAATTCTGAATATTTGGTTAATGACAGATTTGTTGATATTTTACAATTTTTATTAATAAAATTACGTCGTTTTGAACCACTATCAACAATCCGACTTCATTATCATGACAAGAGAACTGATATTTTCACGTATCTTTTTGATATTTTCATACTCTTTTCTCGCATGAGCATACAGTGAGTCCTATTTTCATGTAAAAAAAATCATATCAAAATATCAAAAACACATAGAAATATTGTTCTCCTCATGAAAATTACGGTCTCACTTTTCTCTCTATATATTTATAGGAAAATGATATTTCCACACATAATTTTGATATTTCCATGTGACAATTACGATCTCACTTTTCTCTCTACATATTTATAGAGAAATGATATTTTCATATGTAATTTTGATATTTCCGTATGTGCTCTTCACATATAAAATTAAGTGGGACCTACCATACTCTCTTATAAGAGAAAACTATATAAAAATATTAAAATTACATATGAAAATAGTTTCCACATATTTATATAGTGATGTATATATAGTGCTCTCTATGAAGGTTTCATTAGGGATATATAGACAAGGGGCAATGGATATATAGTAGAGGATTCATGTGGTAAGTGGATCTAATTACCATGGGATTAATTTTTGAATTGGCCATCAAGTAATTGTCAATGCATGTGAGCTAGTGGGTGACACGGTTTTTACCGTGTGGATTCTTGATGACTAAGTTAAGGATTTTAGTCGGTCGGGGTTATGTATTCTTATGGGCTTAATTATGTTTCATTATTTTAAATTATCTAACATTTTTCACTTCGATGATTCATATTTTAATTTTATCAATTAGATGAGTAAATTATTAATTTTTTTTTATTTCTATCCAATTTCTCTTGACATGTCAAAAATTACTGACATGACCCCTTAAATAGAGCCATGTTCAGCTATATTTTAATTTTATCAATTAGATGAGTAAATTATTAATTTTTTTTTATTTCTATCCAATTTCTCTTGACATGTCAAAAATTACTGACATGACCCCTTAAATAGAGCCATGTTCAGCTAATGTATATTTAAATAATAATATTTTTATCATTTTATTAATTTAAATTATTTAAGCAGGATAAATTTGGAAAACCATTCAAGTTGAACCTCCCCATCTTCCTCCTCCTTTCTCCTTCATCCCAGACTCTCTCTCTCTCTCTCCATTTCTTCATCAGCCATATGTTCTCTTCTGACTCCTCCGATCCCACTCACCACCACAAGTCTGGAGCCGGCTCGAAAACCAAAGGCTCCGCGACGCCCACTAGCTCACCGTTTCAGGGAAAAAAACGCTCATACATATATTATCAAAATAACAACTCAGATCTACAGTTTCTCAAGTACTAAATTACCTAAAAAGAAGAGGATCAACGTGGAAAAAAAACGTCTCTGATCTACCTAGTCATCCAATAGCTAGCAATATCCAGATTAGGGGAAAATAGATGATGAAGAAGCTCATCGTTTTAGGAAAAAAAAAACACTCATACATATATTACCAAAATAACAACTCAGATCTACAGTTCCTCAATGACTAAATTACCCAAAAAAATAGAGAATCATCCTGAGAAAAATCATGTCTCCAATCTACCTAGTCATCCAATAGCTAACAATATCTAGATTTGGGGAAAAATAAAAGAAGAAGAAGAAGAAATGGATTGCGTGAGATCTTTCCTTTCTTTTCCTTTCTTTTGATTACCATCTCCATTAAAAAAGGGAAAGAGAGTTAGATGAAGAGAGGGGGATAGATAGGGTGTTCATCGGCAAAATACCCCAAACCGAACCGATTACCGAAACTACTGATAATTGGGTACCGATACTGGAACCGAATGAACCGGTAAACCAAACCGATTAATGGGTCTAGAGATGCAACCTTGCCTTTTTTACCCATTGTCTTGAAATTTCAAATGAACCAATTTCAAATTTCAAAACAAGATTTTTAGCCCAAAAATTTTCAACCCAAAACTTTAAATACTGACTTAAATTTTTAAGCCCAAAATTATGCCAGCCCAAAAGCTTAGTAAGATAGACCTATTACAGCCTAAACACAAAACTATAAGCCAAAAATTGGCCCAATTGGTATTTCTTGTTACATGGTAATTATTTTATAAGGAAAATGGGAGTTGTCCCAATTTGTATTTATTGTTACATGGTAATCATTTTATAAGGAGAATTACCTTAAAGTTTTACCAATTTAACCAATATGGGACTTGGAGACAACTAAATAGTAAAGGCTTCACTTGGTAGTGTTTTTATAAAGAAAACTTTCTTAAATTTTTATAATTTAATCAATGTGGGACTTAGAAACAAGTTATGTAAGATGGTGCCATAAGTTCTCTTATGTGATTTTCTTGGCATTCATTAGTGTCATTATAGTTGGTTTGATTTGATGAAAGTCTAAGTTTGTAAATTTACTTAAAGTTTTAGCAATGGTGTTTTTATAAAGAAAACTTTCTTATATTTTTATAATCTAATCAATGTGGGACTTAAAAACAAGAAATGGTGCCATAAATTCGTCATTAGTGTTATAAGGGTTAAGTTATTTACATCCTTATTTCTAATAATGCTTTGATTATTTGTTATCTTAAATTCATTATTACATGGTAATCAATTTATAAGAAAAATTTCCTTAAAGTTTTACCAATTTAGCCAATATGGGACTTGGAGACAACTAAATAGTAAAGACTTGTTTTTATAAAGAAAACTTTCTTAAATTTTTATAATCTAATCCATGTGGGACTTAGAAACAACTTATGTAAGATGGTGCCATAAGTTCCCTTATGTGATTTCCTTGGCATTCATTAGTGTCATTATAGTTGGTTTGATTTGATGAAAGTCTAAGTTGGTAAATTTACTTAAAGTTTTAGCAATGGTGTTTTTATAAAGAAAACGTTCTTAATTTTTTATAATCTAATCAATGTGGGACTTAGAAACAAGCAATGGTGTCATAAGTTCTTTATTAGTGTCATTATAAGGGTTAAGTTATTTACATCCTTAATACTAATAATGCTTTGATTATTTGTTATCTTAAATTCATTATTACATGATAATCAATTTATAAGGAAAATTTTCTTAAAATTTTACCAATTTAGCCAATATGGAACTTGGAGATTCACTTGGTAGTAATGTAGTATGCCATCTCTTGTTTAATAAGTCCCACATTGAATACATCCCACATTGTCTAGTATGTCATCTTTTGTTTTACCTCTATTCTATAAATAGAATTTTTACATGGCTAGACAAATAAACATCCCACATTGTCTAGTATGCCATCTCTTGTCTTACCTCTATTCTATAAATAGAGAGACTTTCAATTATTTTTACATAGTTAGACAAAAGAGTCTTAAAACATTTACATAGTTAGACAAAAGAGTCTTAAAAACTGGTCTTTCAAGTTATTTTTTAATTTATTATTTAAATAATCGGTATGATCAGTTCGGTTCGGTATTTACCGACCAAACCAAACATCCAATCTGAAATCGGGCAAGAAAATTCGGTATGTCTGGGATTTTTGTACCGTCTTGAACCAAGCTCAACTTTGTCTTAATCGAATCGAATTTGAGGTTTGAACCGATTCGGTTTCCCTAAAAATCAAAAAAACCGACCAGTTTGAACACCCCTAGGGATAGGGACGAGGACAAAAAAAAGGGGACAGGGGACGGGGAACAGTGTCGGAGGCAGAGGAGAACGAGGGATTGGGATGTTGATAGGTCTCAGTTTTTTAGTATATTTTGATGATAATAATTATGAAGTAATTAAATAGATTTGAGATTTAGTTAATTATTTTTACTTTTATCTAAACTATTTTCTAATTTTATTTTAAATTAATTTTTATTGACCTTGATAATTTAAATATCTGTTAAATAAATTAATTCATATAAATATTTCCAAGGCAAGTAGATCTTATTTTCTTTCAAACTCACAAAATAAATTCGGGCAAAAATTATTTTGTTACACGCATGTGTATATATATATATATATATATATATATATATATATATATAACCGTGTGTGTGTGTGAATGACATAAGCCGTGTATGTGTGAGTGGTTATTTGGTGACAACCTTTATGGGACACGATTATTTTCATGCTTTAACCGAATTGATGAGCATTAATTACTTTTAAGTTATCAAAGAAATGTATGGGCGAAAATTTGAATTCTTTATGTTTGGAAATCCGCGTGTTTTATTCACATTCGAACCATTAAAATAAAATTGAAGCAATCTCATCCATTCATTCAAAAACAGATTTCAAAAATTACTATTTTGTCCCTGACCTCAAAATTTTATAAATAGGGAGTCTTTCATTCATTTAGTTTTTTTCAATTCAAGTGAAAAGAAAAACTTACTCTGCTTGCCTACATACTCTCTCTAAAGCTTTATATCTCTTCTTACCAAGGGTTTGATTATTTGAGATGAGGAAATTGGTCCAAATAATTGAGATAAGTCATTTGAGTTAACTTAGTTGAATTATTTCTTACTTGCTTTAAATTTATAGATATACGAATATAAATTGTTATACACAATTTTATATATCTATATTTCATCTATTTATCAAATAAAAAGTTATACTTAGACGCCGCAAGGCTACAGAGATATTCCTCTACGGAGAGGAAATTGAACCGTACGATTTCTTATAGTACTAAGTAACTTTTTATTGATATTATTTATATAAATATTATAAAATAGATAATACACTTGATAGTTCAAAATGACACTAAGATATTCCTCCAAAAAGAGTGAATCATCCGAACCGGATTTCAAAATCTAAGTGATCTATTGAAAATATTTATATAAATATCAATTGTGAGAATATAAATTTTATCACACTTAGACACTGAAAGGCTACGGAGATATTCCTCTTAAGTGAGGAAATCAAACCGTACGATTCCTTATAGTACTAAGTGACTTTATTTATAAATCACATAAATAGATAAAATATTATTATATATTATCTGAGTTAAAACAAATATATTTGTTATATCAAGTTGTGTTTGACTAATTAAATTGTTATACTTGATAATCATTGCTTAAATTAATTTATTCTTTTAAATACAAGTACTTGAACACAAAGTAATTTATATAATACTTGTTAGAGAATATCCGAGAAACAAGCTCATTTAATCCATAGAAAAACACTCTTTATTATAAAGAATAAATAATTCTTTATAAAATTGTATTAAAATCATTTATTTGCTTATACAAAAGCATCTTTGAGCAAAAACTTACTTATTTGCTTATTCAAGAAGCACATTTTACACAAAATATAAAAGTAAGTTAAAATTTTATAACAAAGGCATAAATTTACATATTTGGTTACATAGAAACATTATTTAATCTAAGCACAAATTACTATCTCGCTACCAAGAAGCATATTTTCTCAAGTATAAAAGTCTTTGAACTTTTATAAAAATATTTGCTCTTTAATTGATATCTGTAAGACCCCAAAATATTATAAATAAAGATGAATTTTCTATAAATATTATTTTTGAATATTATGGAATAAATTTGATATAATGTTATAGTTGTGGGTAATATTTATAAATTTTGCAAAGTATGCAAGTTGTTATAAAATATTCGTTTGGTGGGGAAATATTCTTTTTGTTAGGGAATATTCGTATAACTACTCAATCATTGGTGGACCCCAATTAATGAAATTATTGTCGGATTGAGAAAACGACAAAAATATTTTATAAAAATAACTACGAGGTGTTACCGTTAAAAGCTGTTGAACTACCCGGTGGTAAAAGAAATGCGATGTCTGGCGTGGTTGCATAGTAGCACACACTCGGTATTGATTATTGATGCTTACGTGAGAAGTCACTCAAATATGCTTTCAATTATTGCTACATGATAATTGCACGCATCATATCTCTTATATTATTGATTCAATTATTGTCACAAAGATCATCTCAGATAATATGTTATATTATTAATTGAGACGACAAGTTATAAATGATTAATAATTATTGAAAGATTAAAAATGTGTTGATTAAAAATAAAATGATTTGTGGTAATATTTATTCAATCCTTAATGTATATAAAGAGTCTCATTATGAGACGTTTGTGGTAAGTTTGATTATTTTATGGGGGCCCATATGTCATCATCTAAGAGTCTCTTCATCGATAGTAATTACCTTTGTGAATAGTAATTACCTTCGTCAATAATAGTAATTACCTTCACATCGATAGTAATTACCTTTACCGAGACGTCGAACCACTTGTCGTTTCACATTACACAAGTGCGTCGAACCACTTTTTTCTTTTCACATCACCAAATCGTCAAGCCATTTGCCTTTTTTCACATGGTAGGTGCTAAGCTAGAAATCTTCTATAAATAGAGGCCTAGTGCTTCATTTTTTTCATGAATTCATTCAAGCTTTAGAGAGAAAGTATAGAGAGAATAAGAGAGAAGAAAAAGAGTATTTTGTTACTACACTACTGCAAAGATTCAATCTCCTACCAAAAGTAAGGGGTGTTATTCTTTCTTATTCATGAAGAGAACCATTGTTATTCCATTGCTTATTATTCTATTGGAATAACTCAGATACGCCGATTTACCCTATACTTGGTGACATTCTTCTATTATTCTATTAGAACATCCTCATGCATATGTTTTACACGGACTGGTTCCGTCTTTATTATTATTCTATTGGAACATCCTCATGCATGTGTTTTACACCGACTGGTTCCGCTCTTTATTATTATTACTGTTGAATATCCCGTCTGCATGTGTTTTACGCCGGGACTGGTTCCATTCTTTATTATTACGTTGGAATATCCTCGTCTCATGCATGCGTTTACGCCGGGACCGACAATTCGTTATTTATTATTCTCATTGAAATAATCACTGCGTGCGGCGATCTATCGCATGCATGGTGATTTCTTTTGTTATTCCATTCTTTATTATACCAAGTTGGTTAAAACTTTGACTTCTATACTCCATGAAATTAGTGGAATATCCTTGATATTTGCGTTTCATCCAGTATCTTTTCATGGAAATATTCTTCTGATCATTCTTGAATTTTACTCTACAAAACAGTATCGTGTTGATAATTTGGACGTTAATAATTCTGGATAAAATAATTCTTGAACTTGTTTTATTGAATTCTTATATCATTGTCATCATCCTCATGTTTATATTATGTTGAAAGTCATCATGGCTTTGTAGTGCATAGATGGACTTGGTATGATTATGACCAGAGACTATTCGGTGTAATCATGACCGTAATGTTACAAATGATGTGATAAAAATCCTCAGTGGCCGTAGTGCATTGGTGGACAGTTGTTGGCATGATCATGACCATTAATGAATACACAAATATTCTTGGCCCGTAGTGCATGAATAATTGTGGTCGTGATACTAAAGAATATCCTTGGCCGTAGTGCAGGGGTGATTCGATGATGTGGAATATTTATTAAAGTTGAGTCTCAAATTATAACAAATGATGAAAAAAAACCTTTAAAATCATAAAAGATAGTAGATTTTATTTTCTACTTGACTCTTTTAATGGATTGCTTGTTCCTCTGCAGCAGTTAAACTTGATGTTTATTATATTTTATCAGTTTAACACTGTTGAAGGCTATTGATAATTTATTCTGCATTATCTTAGTCATAATATTTCTTCTCAAGCTAGTTGAGCTCACCCTTTCTTTCACTATTCTCTTGAAGAAATGAGAACATAGCCGGGACGAGTCGGGAACTATGAGTAATGGTCCGAGAGGATAGCATTAGTAGTCCTCACTATTCTATAAAATAGTGTGATAATAATTGTAATGAGGACTCCTTTTGAGTTTGTATAATATCTAGTAGACAATATTTGTATTCAAACTCACAGTTTATATCGTATTGTACACGCACGCTTATATTAGTAAGTTGTATTTAAATTACATACCATGTATCTGACTACCCAAGATGGGTGATGTATACCTAATTTTGGGGGCGTCACAGTTGGTATCAAAGCTTAGGGATATGATCCCTGGCTAAGATGTGAGAATAGTACTAGGAGGGGAGAGACGGGGAATACCTTCGCTAGTATGACCTACCTAAGTTTATGTGCTATTTTATTGGTTGGTCAGAAGATATGGATAATTTGTTACATGTCAATTAACCTTTTATTTTGTGGCAGTATCTGAAAATGACATATGAGAATGTTGAGAATAGCAATGGAGCGCATGCGATCGTTGATTCACCACATATCAATAATCAGGATAATGTGCATCAGGAAGGCGACAATCCTCATGCAAACAACAACACTGACCAAATGATGAATGATCAAATGTTCAGAGCCTTTATGCAATTTATGCAACAAAGAAAGAGAGAGCGACTCTCATCCAAAACGTAGGTGGAAACACGGAAAACTCTCGGTGGGCCACCGCTAAACAATTCAAGGAGCCGGGACCACCGGAGTTTAAGGGAGAGCAAAACCACTTCGGCGGAAGCTGGATAAAGCAGATTACCAAGATATTTGATGTCTTGGGATGCTCCGAGGAGCAAAAGGTTCCATTCACGCTTTTATGTTGCGCGAGAGAGGCGACTTCGTGGGAATCGGTAAAACGTACTCAACTCTTTGTCATGATCAAGATATCTTAGGAGAAGTTCCAGAGTCGTTCAACGACAAATACTTTCCCGAAAGTATTCGCCACATGAAGGAGGTGGAGTTTATCAAGTTGGAACAAAACAATATGACCGTGTCGCAATACGAGGCAAAATTTGCGGAGTTATCACTTGTTCGTCCCACTTGGTGGATAATGAAGAGAGAATGGCGTGAATTTTTTAAGAGGTTTGAAGTCGGAGATACGTCAACATCTTATTTCTCATAAACCGTGTTTATATTCGGGATGTTGTAAATAGGGCTCGATTAGTGGAGCGCGATAATGAGTCAACGCAACTAAAAGAGAGCGGTGGCAAAATTATAATACCAAATGAGAGTAGTCATCGAGCGGTGACAACAAGCGTGGAGGAATCAACGGGCGATATGGTAACCACTTCTGGTAAATCGGGGCCAAAAACAATAAGAATGGACATTTCAAGAAAAGGAGATTCAACAATGATGGAAAGACGTCAAAGACCAAAGACCGTTGTTAAGGAAGGAGAAAGACCACCTATCATATGCTTCAAATGTGGAGAGAGGGACACATCACCCAAATCTGCGCCATGCCAGTCAAAGCATGTTATAATTGTGGAAGAGAAGGTCACTTAGCTCGATTTTGTCGTTTCATCAAGACAAATTCAGCTAGGATGGAGGCACCAAAGGTCGAAAAAAGTCAAAACCAAAGAGTGCAAGGGAGAGCGTTTGTTGTGACCTCCCAAAGAGCAAGGAATCCGAATGAGGTCATCACGGGTAAGCTTATCATAAACTCTAATGAAGTCTATACTTTATTTGATACCGGTTCTACCCATTCTTTTATTTCTCCTACTTGCGCTCATCGATTAAATTTGACTCCAGAGAAATTAGACTTTGACTTATCTGTGGAAACTCCGTTGGGAGAAACCTTCATTACATCCACTGTTTATAAGTCTTGTTTGGTTCAAATCGGTACCCTCACATTACCTGTCGATCTTATTTCATTAAAAATACTTGCATTTTTCGTGATTCTAGGGATTGATTGGTTAACTACTTATCATGCAAAAATTGATTGTTTTCGTAAGGTTGTTAGCTTTCATATTCCTAATCAACCTATTATGCGAATTCAAACGACCAAACCATTAAAATCAATCACGGTCATCTCAAGCCATAAAGCTATTCGTTTATTGAAAAACGGATGTCAAGCTTTCTTAGCTCATGTCACAGATTTAAACAAAATACGTCAGTTTTGAACGATATTTCTATTGTTAATAAATTTCCTGACGTATTCCCCGAAGAACTTCCGGCTTTGCCCCGAGGCGTGAAATTGAATTTTGTATCGACCTTGAACTCCTCAGACAAAACCTATTTCAAAAGCCCCATATCGAATGGCTCTATTGAACTTCGTGGAGTTAAAGACCCAACCGCAGGAATTGTTAGACATTGGCTTTATTCGTCCCTAGTACTTCTCCTTGGGGTGCTCCTGCTTACTATTCGTGAAGAAGAAAGATGGGAGTATCGCGACTTTGTATTGATTATCGGGAGTTGAATCATGTCACCATCAAAAATAGGTATCCATTGCCACGTATTGATGACCTGTTTGACCAACATTAAGGAGCCAAATTCTTTTCAAAGATTGATCTTCGTTCCCGGATATCACCAATTGAAGATTAGAACCACGACATTCCAAAGACGGCTTTCGAACTCGATGACGGGCATTATGAATTCTAGTCATGTCCTTTGGATTGACTAATGCTCCTCGCCGCCTTCATGGATATGATGAACCGAGTATTCAAGGAATATTTAGATCACTTTGTGGTCGCTTTTTATTGATGACATCCTTATTTATTCCAAAAGCCGTGAAGATCATGAAAGCAACACTTGAGGTCGACACTCCAAAAGCTTCGTGAATATAAGCTTTATGCCAAGTTGAAGAAATGTGAGTTACGGCTTGAAGAAGTAGCATTCCTTGGGCACGTGGTATCAAGTCATGGAATATCTGTTGACCTGCAAAGATTGAAGCTATTCAAAGTCGGAACAACCTAAATCGATGACCGAAGTACGTAGCTTTCTCGGTTTAGTTGGTTAGTATCGGAGATTAGGAAGGATTTTCTCGAATCGCTACTCCATTAACTCACCGACTCGAAAAGATACAAAGTTCGGTTGGAGCGAAGAATGTGAGAGGAGTTTTCAAGAACTCAAGAGGAGACTTATTTCAAAGACCTGCTTACGACAATACCATCGGCTCGGAGGATTTGTCATCTACAATGATGCTTCGAGCAAAGGGTTGGGATGTGTTCTCATGCAACATGGAAAAGTTATAGCCTATGCCTCGTGACAACTCAAAGAATATGAGAGGAATTATCCTACTCATGATCTATGTGACGCCCCCAAAATAGGTCCATTCCATCCAACCCATTCTGAGTCGCCAAATACATGGTACAGAAATAACTACAACTTTACTATTACAACATATAAACTATGAGTTTAAATACAGATATTGTCATCTAGACAATATCCACACGCAAATAAATCCCCATCATAATTATTGATACATTAGTTTACAAAAATGGTGAGGACTACTAAACGACTCTCTAGAACCTTCATTCCATACCCCGACTAGTACTTCATTACATTCTCGCCTCCCGAGAAGAAAAATGGAACAAAAAGGAAAAGGGTGAGCTCAACTAGCCCAAGAAAGAATATTATGACTAAGATAATATACAACAAATTATCGTTAGTCTTCAACAGGAAAAATCTAATAGAATACAATAGACAACAAATTTTAAATCAATATTCGCAGTGAAATAATAATTCATTAGAAGAGTTAAGTAGAGAATGCAAACTACTATCTTATATATATGAATTTAAAAGTTCATCGTCGATATTTTATCCTTGTAACATCAATCAATATACATCCGAATCAAATATTCATCTTTGCACTATAGGCCAAAGATATTCATCGATTAATCATGTTCATCTAAACACTGTCCATCTTTGCACTACTACCAAAGATATTCTTCAGAAATCATTCATCTTTGCACTACTACAGCCAAAGATATTCAATAATATCATCATTTAAGATTAAGATGATGAAAAATATTTTAAAGAAACGAATCCAGTGAAACAAAATGACAAGGATTAAGGATTAAGGATTCGTACTTTGTTTTATCCACGTCCAAAAATACCTCAAAAATAATCATAGGGGTGTAAAATTCAAGAATGATCAAAACATGGATACAATCAAAGCTAGTATCCAAAATAGATATTTTAGACGAAAAGAAAAATTTTCATTTTTCGATGAATAGTCTCCGTATTCGTGAATAGTGTTGTGTATCGTGAATAGGCCAGATATCGAGAATAGTAACTCAAACACCAAAAGATAGAAATTCCACAAAAAAACATCTTCACGCTTCATGAATAATAGTACTCATGAATAGTAACTCGTGAATAAGAACTCATGAATAGTAACCCGATATGAAAAAGTTCCAAATTTGATAAAATTTCCAACCAATATTTCAAAGATAATGATATTGAAGAAATAATTTCATTTGAGAAGAAAATAACATCCCTTACCTCGAAAGACAAGATTTCTTAATTGAAACACCTGGATATAAAGGCTATGACTTGAACTTGCACCAGTATAAAGAACACTCAAAGTATACTCACAAGAATACGCTCAAAATATCGAGAGAGATATAGAGAAAACTTCAGTTTACGGTGTGATTTTCAATTCTAACCTAAGCTCCCCATTTATAGAAAATGCTTAGAACACTAAAAGTAGAAAATTGAATATAATAATATTATTTATAAACAAAATTCCTTAGCCCACCTTTGAAATCTGATTTCAGCCATAGCACATGTTAAATGAGGTTCACAAACTCACCAAAAACGTTTTTCTCAAAATAATTAATTAAAACTCCCAAAATCAATTATTTGAACTCAAAAACTTCAATAATTCATAATAAATAGTCCTTTTATCGGAAAATTGAATCTCTCGAGTTTTTATAGGAAATTCAATTCTCTACAACTTCGCGTAAGAAAGTTTTTCCAAATTCCAAATGTAAATTGACCCAAATCTACAAACTATCGATTTTACGATCTATAATCAATTTTCTATCAAGAAATGGGTCCACCAACACACAAAACATATGTTAAACATTTAATCCAACAAAAATACTCTTTCTCCTCATTTATTCATATATCCCATATTCATTGTAAAAATATCACCATTAATATATTATTAAAATAATATATTTAAATGAATTATTTTATCGTAAAAGATAAAATATTAATTTTCAACAATTGTCACATTAAAAATTTTCTCCATCTATATCCACATAAAATTAATATTTTCTCATCATATAAATCAATAATTAATTATTCACAAATAATATTACGAATCACAAGATCTTTGGCAACCGTGCCGCTTCCCAAGAAAGAGGGCTTTCCATAAGGATCTCTCCTTCTTTGCTGCAGTAATTAGGTGACCAAACCTCTCCTTAGACGAACTTTCTAGACATTGCCAATAATGTTTTCTAATAATATTATTCGGATAATATGAATTATTGCTCGATAATGGAAAATACTGTAATGACAATTTATTGAAACAACAAGTAATATAAAATATTAATGCGAAGAATTATTGAATCAATAAAATAAAATATTGAGCGATTAATTCTTATAAACAACAATTATTGAGTAGTGCCTTCTTACGTAAGAATCAATAATTGGCAATCGTGTCTTCTTGTTAAAACAACGTATTAGTGTGTTTTAACCACCGGGTATTCCAACAATATAAATCAGTAATAACTACGCCAAGTTATTTATAAAGAACTTATATTTGTCGCTTTCTTCATCCAATCGCTTTTTTCGTTATGGGGCCCACAAAAGACGGTAAATACCGCCGCATTTAATATTCCCCGACAAGATCTGAATATTCCACGACCAAACGAATATTCCCCGACAATAATGAATATTTTATCACCACTTGCTTATTCGAAATATTTGCGCATTTTACCCATAACTTACCACATTAATCAAATCCACCCTTACTATTTCAAAATAATAAATAAAGGAAATTCCTTTATATTTAAAAAATTTTGGGGTCTTACAATCTAGAGTTGGCAGCTGTTGTCTTTGCACTTAAAATTTGGAGGCATTACTTGTATAGGGAGAAAGTGGAGATCTTTACGGATCATAAAAGCCTCAAATATTTCTTAACTCAAAAGGAACTCAACATGCGACAACGACGTTGGCTTGAACTGTTGAAAGATTATGATCATACCATCCAATACCATCCTAGAAAAGCTTAACGTGGTAGTGGTGGCGCATTGAGTAGAAGATCGTATGCAAGCATCGAGTGCGTTATTGTCAACACAAAGGCCCATTTTGTGTGACTTGCAAAGGATGGAGATAGAGTTAAAGACTCTAGGGACGCATGTGATGATAAGCGAGTATACGAGTAGAACCGACTTTAATTGATAAAGTTAAAGTCGCTCAAGCTTACAAAACCCGGAGTGATGCGTATGAGGAAGAAAGTCAAGAAGGTGCTATCTTGCGAAGCAAGAATCGATGAAGAAGGAATACTTCAAGTCAACTCCAGACTTTGTGTTCCTAACGACCCTGATTTAAAGTATAATATCATGATGGAGGCGCACAACACACCATTTGCAATCCATCCTGGGAGTACCAAAATGTATCATGATATACGTCATACATTTTGGTGGAGCAATATGAAGTGAGAGATAGCGCTGTTTATCTCAAAGTGTCTAACTTGTCAACGAGTTAAAGCGGAGCATCAAGTACCAAAAGGTCCATTGCAACCACTTGAAATTCCGAAATGGAAGTGGGAGCACATTACCATGGATTTCGTTCTGCGGCCTTCCTAAGGTTTCTCAAGGCATTGATGCGATTTGGGTCATTGTTGCTAGATTGACCAAGTCTCGCTCATTTCTTACCGATACGAGAAACTTATACACTTGAACGCCTTGCTCAGTATGTACATAAACGAGATTGTAAGATCGCATGGTATACCCCAAGTATCCATAGTTTCGATCGAGACCCAAGATTCACTTCACGATTTTGGGTTAGTTTGCAAAAAAGCTATGGGCACAGACTTACGATTTAGCTTGGCATATCATCCTCGAATGTAAGGACGATGAGAGGACTATTCAAACTCTTGAAGTTCTATTAAGA
This sequence comes from Panax quinquefolius, assembly GCA_020205615.1. Taxonomy (NCBI): domain Eukaryota; kingdom Viridiplantae; phylum Streptophyta; class Magnoliopsida; order Apiales; family Araliaceae; genus Panax; species Panax quinquefolius. Next base: position 15,535,432 of record CM035167.1, read on the forward strand.
CTCGTGTCCTTGATTTCAAGGGAGTTGGGACAAGTTCTTACCATTGGTGGAGTTTTCCTCAACAACAGCTTATCAAGCAAGTATTGGCATGGCTCCATTCAGGCGTTGTATGGAAGAAAGTGTTGTTCTCCAAGATCTTTGGGATGAGGTGGGTGAAGCAACGTTGTTGGGACCGGAGTTGAATACGTATGACTACGGAAAAGATTCAAACGATCCGACAACGTATAAAAACCTCACAAAATCGACAAAAAGAGTTATCTTGATCTTCATCGAAAGGACGTGGAATTCGATATAGAGATCGTGTGTTGTTAAAAGTTGCTCCATGGAAATGAGTTACAAGATTTGGAAAGAGAGAAAACTTAATCCTCGATTCATCTGGTCCATTTTAATCCTTGATCGAGTAGGAATCGTGGCCTATAGACTCGCTTTCTACCGCCAAATATGTCTCGTGTTCATAACGTTTTTCACATATCCATGTTACGTAAATATGTGAAAGACCCAAACCATATTATTGAGTTAGAACCTGATTTAAATAGCGAAAGATTTGACGTATGAAGAGGTTCCTGCTCAAATTTTGGATAAGAAGGAACATATTCTACGCTCCAAGGTTATACCTCAAGTCAAAGTTTTGTGGAGGAACCACGATGTTGAGAAAATGACTTGGGAGTTAGAATCAAATGAAATAGAGGTATCCTTACCTCTTGACATACCAGTATCGTACCCTAATTTCGAGGGCTAAATTTCATAAGAAGGGAGGTTGTAAGACCCAAATATTATAAATAAAGATGAATTTTCTATAAATATTATTTTTGAATATTATGGAATAAATTTGATATAATTTTATAGTTGTGGGTAATATTTATAAATTTTGCAAAGTATGCAAGTTGTTATAAAATATTAGTTTTGGTGGGAATATTCTTTTGTTAGGGAATATTAAATACAATGACTCAATCATTGGTGGACCCCATAATAGAATTATTGTTTGGATTGAGAAAACGACAAAAATATTTTATAAAAATATCTATGGAGGTGTTACTGTTAAAACTGTTGAACTACCCTTGGTAAAAAGTACAAGATACGCTGGCGTGGTTGCATAAGTAGCACAATCAGTATTGATTATTGATGCTTACGAGAGAAGTCACTCAAATATGCTTTCAATTATTACTACAATAATTCTCCAGATCATATCTCTTATATTATTGATTCAATTATTGTCACAAAGATCATCATCGTATAATATGTTATATTATTAATTGAGACGACAAGTTATAAATGATTAATAATTGTTGAAAGATTAAAAATGTGTTGATTAAAAATAAAATGATTTGTGGTAATATTTATTCAATCCTTAATGTATATAAAGAGTCTCATTATGAGACGTTTGTGGTAAGTTTGATTATTTTATGGGGGCCCATATGTCATCATCTAAGAGTCTCTTCAATCGATAGTAATTACCTTTGTGAATAGTAATTACCTTCATAAATAATAATTACCTTCGCCAATAGTAATTACCTTTACCGTATCACGTCAACCACTTGTCGTTTCACATTACAAAAGCGTCGAACCACTTGTCATTTCACATTACAGAAGCGTCCGAACCACTTTTCTTTTCACATCACCACCGTCAAGCCACTTGCCTTTTCATATGGTAGGTCTAAACTAGAAATCTTCTATAAATAGAGGCCTAGTGCTTCATTATTTTTCACGAATTCATTCAAGCTTTAGGCGCGAGAAAGTATAGAGAATAAGAGAGAAAGAAGAAGAGTATTTTGTTACTACACTCATCTGCAGAGATTCAATCTCCTACCAAAAGTAAGGGTGTTATTCTTTCTTATTCATGAAGAGAACTGCATTGTTATTCCATTGCTTATTATTCTGCTGGAATAACTTTGTATACGCTGATTTACCTATACTTGGTGACATTCTTCTATTATTCTATTGGAACATCCTGTCTGTGTGTTTTACATTGGACCTGGTTCCGTCTTTATTATTATTCTGTTGGAACATCCTGTCTGTGTGTTTTACACCGACTGGTTCCGCCTTTTATTATTATTACATTGGGAATATCCTCATGCGTGTGTTTTACGCCGACTGGTTCCATTCTTTATTATTCTCATTGGAATATCCTGTTTGTGCGTTTTTACGCCGGACTGTTCCGTTATTTATTATTCTCATTTAATAACTCTTTGTCTGCGCTGGCCTATCGCATGCATGGTGATTTCTTTTGTTATTCCATTCTTTATTATACCCAAATGGTTAAAACTTTGACTTCTATACTCCATGAAATTAGTGGAATATCCTTGATATTTGCGTTTCATCCAAAGATCTTTTCATGGAAATATTCTTCCGATCATTCTTGAATTTTACTCTACAAAACAAAGATCATGTTGATAATTTGGGCGTTAATAATTCTGGATAAAATAATTCTTGAACTTGTTTTATTGAATTCTTATGCCATTGTCATCATCCTCATGTTTATATTATGTTGAAAGTCATCTGTGGGTCTTTGTAGTGCATAGATGGACTTGGTATGATTATGACTTAGAGAGACTATTTGGTGTAATCATGGCCGTAATGTTACAAATGATGTGATAAAATCCTCGAAATACCATAGTGCATTGATGGACGATTGTTGGCATGATCATGACCATTAATGAATACACAAATATTCTTGGCCAGTAGTGCATGAATAATTGTGGTCGTTGATACTAAAGAATATCCTTGGCCAGTAGTAGTGCGGGGTGATTCGATGATGTGGAATATTTATTAAAGCTGAGTCTCAGCTATAACAGTGATGAAAAAACCTTTTAAAATCATAAAAGATAGTAGATTTTATTTTCTACTTGACTCTTTTAATGGATTGCTTGTTCCGCTGCAGTTAAACTTGATGTTTATTATATTTTATCAGTTTAACACTGTTGAAGGCTATTGATAATTTATCTGCATTATCTTAGTCATAATATTTCTTACTGGGCTAGTTGAGCTCACCCTTTCTTTCACTGTTCTCTTCAGAAAATGAGAACATAGCTGGGACGAGTCGGGGAACGGAGTAATGGTCCAGAGGATAGCATTAGTAGTCCTCACTATTATGTAAAATAGTGTGATAATAATTGTAATGAGGACTCCTTTTGAGTTTGTATAATATCTAGTAGACAATATTTGTATTCAAACTCACAGTTTATGTCGTATTGTACACGACAATTATATTAGTAAGTTGTATTTAAATTCTGTACCATGTATCTGACTACCCAAGATGGGTGATGTATACCTAATTTTGGGGGCGTCACAATATCTGCTTATTTGAGAGGCATCAATTTGTACTAAATCTTATCTGCTTATTTTAGAAGCAAATTGTTGTAAAATTCTCTGTAAAAAGAAAAGGGTAGAGTTAGTTTATTTTATGTACATGCGAAAAAGATAAGCAATTCTTCGACCAAGACCAGAGTCGTAGAGAGGTCAGCTGGGAGTTGGGTCTCTAGTGAAATTATGAGGTGAGGAAGAGGCTATTGTTTCAAGACCAGATCATTGAATAGATCAGAACTAAAAAAAAGTACAACTAAGTTTGAGGAGGGAGTTGAGAGCTTGCTGTCCAAGATAGGTAGTTGTGAAGAATTGGAAGCTTGTCTATAAAACTTTGTAAAGGCTTCTCCGCCTGTTGAAGGAGTTTTTATTACTGATAGTAATAGGATCTCAAGTTCCAAATAGGAACTTGAGACTGGACGTAGCAATATATCAGGGGTATATGTTGTGAACCAGATAAATCTCTGTGCATTGTGTGATTGAAATTTCACTATCTTGCTTTTTAATTTCTAACACTGCAAAGTAATTATCTAAAAATTTAAAAAGGCCTAAGATAATTTTAAATCTGTAATAATCTATTCAACCCCCCTTCTAGATTATTATTGGACTTTCAGATGTGAACAGGGGGAATGGTTCACAGGTAAGGTAAGGGAGGGGGAATAATAGGAGAGAGAAGGACTAATATTTAGTTTTGTTTAAATATTATTATTTGATTTTTACTAATAATCTAATATGCTTTATTACTGTTTTGTCCTTTGATTATCATAAAATGATAAAAGAAAAGTTGTAGAATGACTCATTTTTAACACATAAGCAGTAAAAATGTCATGTGTACAAGTCATGTCATCAATTTATGATGTGACAATTCAATTGAACTAAAATGGAAAAAATTGAAAGTTTACTCATTTAATTGACAAAATTAAAAGGTGAATCTTCAAAGTGGAAAATGTCAGATAGTTTAAGGCGGTGAAACATATTTAAGCCATTCTTATATGATACATGAATATTAAAGCCAAATAAAAAAAGGAATCTGGTTGGCTGCTCGGTTGACAATATTTTCAAAAGAAACTCGGAATTGGAGTTATACATACATGCATTGGCATGAGGAAAAACGAGAAGAAAAAAAGTACTATAATTAGTGTGATCCATATTATTTGGTAGTGAGAGAAATGGGAAGCTAGGGACGAAGAGAATTGAGAATTGGGGAGAATTACTTACATGTGAGGCGAAACAAGGTGTTTTGTTCGTGATTCCACGACAGTACTCAATTAATTGTCGTGAAGTTAATTTGAGTTTTCACTCAAATTAAAGTATTTTTGTACTCTTTCAATTTTGTAATAGTTCAAATTTTTAGTTATAAAATTTGGAAGGACTTCTTGTACTCATAGTTGATTATAGTAGAATTATTCGGAACTCGACCCGTGGTTTTACCTCTTAGTTTTAGAGTGGTTTTCACGTAAGATTCGGTGTCTTGTGTTTAGTTTTTTTTCATACTACTATTTTTTGCGCTATTATTTATTTGGTGGAATTACATTACTTATTTGGCGTGGTTTGTTATTTAATTTATCAAAAAAGGTTCTAGTTGCATGAGTTTTCTCAACAAAGTGGTATCAAGAGCAAGGTACTTTATGCAACCATTTTTTATAAATTAAATAGAGGAATTAAGCGGCGCCATGATTAAATTGACCTCATTTAATTATTCTATTTGTAATCCTAGAATGAAAGATATCCTTTGCTGCTAGGATTTGTATGACTCATTGGGGCTTAAGGGAAAAAAGGTCGTAAACAAACCTGAGGTTGATTGAAAAAAGATGAATAGGAAGACGATCAGTCACATCCAACTAGAGGTGAACAATAGTTGGCTCTGTCCGTTCTACCAGCCTACCAGACGTTAACTGTGCTAGTCAGACCTTGACTTTGGACCTGGCTAGGCTGCACTGCATTTCTCCCACGAAAATATGACTTATTGAGGCCTATAGGCCAGACCAGGCCTTGTACTAAGTCGGTCCAACACATTTAAAAAATAATTGTGCATGTCTAGTCTGCAATGTGAAACTGAGAATGCAAGTGAAATTCTTAAGTTATTTACTCTGCAAATAAATTTACATAAATTACTAAATAACCGCAAGGGAAAAAATAATCAAGTGAAAATTAAAAGGAAAAAATATATGTCCGCTCACCTGGTTCAAAAGGCCTAAACTTAAGACCTTAGTGCCTCTTAAATCTGCATCTAGTATGTCATTTTCTATCAAGTCATTAATAACTCTTTTTTTCCATTTTGAGAAATACTGCAAAAATGAAATAAACCCAATAATATTAACATCGAACCACCTTCAAATAGCTTAACAAATAGCACAAGTGACATTATATCTAATAACTCAATTTCAAGATTTAGAATTGGAATTTAGCACCAAACTTAAATGGAGGTGAAAATTATGCTGTTAAATTATATTCTGAAACTTGGTATTGAGTTATCAAACTCAAACATTGTGACGCCCCCAAAATTAGGTATACATCACCCATTCTGAGTCGCCAGATACATGATACAAAATTCAAATACAACTTCATTTATACAATCATGAAATACGTCAGTATAGAATACGACCACAGTTAACTATGAGTTTTAATACAAATGTATGTAACTCTCATGGTACCTCGACCACAACCTTACAATGATACTTTACATAAAAGTATAGTCAAAAACTGTTTTAGAAATTAAAATCTTTGGGAAGTTCTCAAGGAAACCTTCGTACATGGGAGGCCATGCTTCTAGATTATGATAGATATCATATGTCCACAGAATTATCCTTGGTCGACCCAAAAGTCCCCAAAGAAAAACAAGAAGATTACTATCATCTTCTTTCTAATGGTAAGTCTTCTCTTGACATATAAATATCTCCGTTGTCTCCAAGTGAAAATTATATTTCACATAAACCCCAAGATCATATAGGTAGTGGTCGTAGATATATTCAGCAAGTGGATGTGCACAACCATGTCTTATGAGAACACGAGGTTGTATGTCATTAGACATCTTGTATGATAGTGGCAAAACACCCTTCCAAAGTTGGGTTCGCCTCACCCTATTTGATTTACCAAATATAACTACTAAATGATGTATAGAATATGTGAGACCCTGAATTTTATTAAATAAAAGTATTCAATTTTTCTATTTTGGTAAATAGTTAAATTGATAAAAGTTTAAAGTTAAGGGTGATATGTTAAAAAAAATTTAAGTAGACAAGTTGTCATAAAATACCCGGTTACTATTCACTCTAGTATTGTTCACTCGAGTATTTGGGGCACTTTTTGTGTCGGAGTACTATCCACGAGTTACTATTCACGAGTTACTATTCATGGGTTACTATTCACCTAAATTACTATTCACCCGAATATTATTCACTCGGGTATTTGGGGTATTTTTCGTGTCAGAGTACTATTCACGAATTACTATTCATGGGTTACTATTCACCCGATTACTATTCACTTTAGTATTGTTCACTCGGGTATTTGAGACACTTTTTGTGTCGGGGTACTATTCACCCGAAAAATATATTTCTTTTCGGTCTAAATTATTTTTGGGTACAATATTATTCCATGAAGAGATGTGCTAATTTTTCAGACCGTTGGTTGAAATTATAATAGTAAATCAATATGGATCGTTGGTTTAATGTTTTAATAGTAAAATCTTTTTATATAAAACAGAATACTTTTATAAAGTTATTCTATAAATAGAATATATTATACTTTATTATGCATAGTGTTTGCATAGTACTTGCATAGTATTTACATAGTAAATTTTTTTTATATAAAACAGAATACTTTTATAAAGATATTCTATAAATAGAATATATTATATTTTATTATGCATAGTGTTGCATAAAGACTGCGTAGTATTTTGCATAGTAAAATCTTTTTATATAAAATAGAATACTTTTATAAAGTTATTCGTTTTATTAGATTATAAATAGAATATATTATATTTTATTTAAAAGATTTTTCTTTAAATCTGGACCGTCCGATTAAATTAAATCAATCTGGACCATTCATGAATTAGTTACTATGCAGTCCATTCTTCTATAAATAGAAGCTCATTCATTCATTATTTCTTACGAATTCACTGAAACTCTAGAGAGAGAAACTATAGAGAGAGTTCTTCTTCTATAATCTTGAGCATATTTCTTTAGAGTTTAAGAAAGCTTTGAGCGTAGTACAAGTTTTCTCCGAGTATATCATCGCTCTATCAGTCGGAATACTCTTCTTTCAAAGGTAGGGAATATTATTTGTTGTACTCGTAAGGGGTGTTATTCTTTCGTATTCATGAAGAGAACTTTTGTTATTCCATTCTTTATTATTCTGTTGGAATAACTCAGATACGTCTGTGCTACCCTATACTTGGTGACATTCTTCTATTATTCCGTCTTTTATTATTCTCATTGGAACATCCATGCATGCGTTTTACGCGGACCGGGTTCCGCTTCTTTATTATTATTCTGTTGGAATATCCTCATCGCATGCGTTTTACGCCGGGACCAATTCCGTCTTTTTTACTATTCTCATTGGAATATCTTGTCTGTGCATTTTACGCCGGACCTGGTTCCGTTATTTAGTATTCTGTTGGAATAACCTGTCTATGCAAAGTACCGCATGCATGGTGATTTATGTTGTTATTCCATTCTTTATTATTATGTTAGAACATCTTGTCGGTGCGTATTACGCCTGACTTGGTTCCATTAATTATTCTGTTGGAATAACCTGTATGTGCGGTCTATCGCATGCATGGTGATTTCTGTTGTTATTCCATTCTTTATTATTATGTGAATATCACGCTCGCGTGCGTTTATCTTTGACCTGGTTCCATTATTTATTATTACATTGGGAATAACTCAGATGTAAGTGATGCAGATCGCATGCATGGTGAATCCTTCTGTTATTCCATTCTTTATTATTCTGTTGGAATAACATGTCTGTGTGGATTACCACATGCATGGTGAACGATCCTTTGTATTTCATTCCTTGTTAAATTGTGGAAATGATCTGTTGACGTGAATTATGATAACAGTCATAACAAAAGTATTGGACTGATAAAAATTATGGGTATATGTGGTATTAGTAAGTATTATGATGATTTATGTTGGTTATTATGTGAAAACTTGAAAGTTTCTTAGAAATCACAAAGGGTTGAAAATCAGATTTTGGTGAAAATGGAACATGAAATTTAATTGACCATATCTCCTATTATATTTTGAATTTTTGAGTGAGGTCAAGTTCCAGAGTTAGGTCTATGAGTTTTGTAACTTATCCAAGTGGAATCACTGGAAAATGTGTTGTAGATTTTCGTGTGGACTGATTTTAGCAAAGGAGTCAAAAGCTGCAATTTAAGAAAAAGCTACTGCCCAGATTTTTAAAAGGGCATTTTCGGCCACTTAATTTATGAGAAAAAATCTAGCCTTTTGGGGCAAGAAAGTATATGGTATAAAGTATCTCCTGTCCAAAAATGAGCTCATTCCGACTTAAAATGAGCAAGTTATGACCATTTCAATATTTAGGTTTTTCGACGAAAAATGCTATAACCGGAGTTCTATAACTCTGATGACTATGAAATTTAAACTGGAAGCTCATGCTAACATGTGTAAGATCCTGCCAAGATTTGGGAATTTCTAGAGTTAACCTTGAGGTAGCTAATTTCTTAAGGAATTAATTAGAAATTAATTTTTGAAAAAATAGTAAATGAATTTTAAAAATTCTGAGAAAAATAAATGTTCAATATGGGACTATATTATGCTTAATCCCAGAAAAGAATAATTTTTGGGATTGATTTGGTATTTTTCATGAAAATAGTTTAGTTACAAAAATATGAGTTAAATATGTTATGTGGAGTTGAAGAATTGGTAAATAGGATTTTAGGGCTTGAAAATCCTATATAAAGTATATGCAGATTTTTTATGAGTGATTTAATCATTGGTGATGAAATCTTATGATTATGGCATTTTTGAATGATTAAATGCATTATTTGATAAAGTGTAAACAATTGAAATAAATTGTTTATAAGTTTAAGAAGTAATTAAAATATTGTTATAATATTAACAATATTAGATCATGAGTTTATTAAATGATAGATAATATTTGGATAAATTTAAATTCTTTAATATTTATCCTTGATTTCATTTGATTAATGCTTATAATATTGTCATCATCCTCATGTTTATATTATGTTGAAAGTCATCTGTGGCCTGTAGTGCATAGATGGACTTGATATTATTATGACCAGGGATTATTCGGTATAATCATGACTGTGACGCCCCCAAAATAGGTCCATTCCATCCAACCCATTCTGAGTCGCCAAATACATGGTACAGAAAACAACTACAACTTTATTACAACAATTGTCGTGCAAAATACAACAACACATATGCTGTGAGTTTGGATATAAATATATACCAACTGTAACTCTGGACACCAACTTTGGATAGCACGTCATAATGATACCTTACATAAAGGTATAGTCAAAAACTGTTTTAGAAATTAGAATATTTGGGAAGTGCTCAAGGAAACCTTCGTACATGGGAGGCCATGCTTCTAGGTTATGATAGATATCATATGGCCACAGAATTATCCTTGGTTGACCCAATAGACCCCAAAGAAAAACGAGAAGATTACTATCTTATTCTTCCCAATGGTGAGTCTTCTCTTGACATATCATTATCTCCACTGTCTCTAATTGGGTATTATACTCCAAACAAACACCAAGATTATATAGGTAGTGCTTGTAAATATACTCAGCAAGTGGATGAATACAACCCTGTCTTATGATGACACGAGGTTGTATGTCATTAGACATCTTGTATGATAGTGACAAAACACCCTTCCAAATTTGGGTTCGCCTCACCTATTTAGGGAGAACCTCAACAGCTATAGACCACCGTTCTATTCCCCTGTTATTCCCGCTCGACCCAGCTACACTCTTATTACCTGAAAGAAACTGTGAAGCAAAAGGGTGAGCACAACTAGCTCAGTAAAGAATATTATGACTAAAGATAATTAAATTTTCAATAGCCTTCATCAATAATAAATCAGAGATTTAGAACATATGGTAGATGATAAAACTTTCCAACCATAGTTGCAGCGGAACGAACAATCCATTAGAAGAGTCAAATAGACCATAAAGTCTATTATCTTCTCCATGTTAAAAGTCCACCAACAATGTTTTATCCTCGTAACATCAATCAACAATTCCGCATCACAATCACATGTATAACTCATAATCGTAATTGTTGTTCTAAATTCCTTTTTTCATCCAGGACAAAGATAATTTTCATCACCTGAAACATCAAAGATCATGGTTATACCAAATCACAGTTAATGTTCATAATCATACTAATAAATTCAACTTTGCACTACGGGCCAAAGATATTCATCAACAGACCATCTTTACACTACATGCCAAAGATATTCATCTTTGCATTACGGGCCAAAGATATTCATCAATAAGTCATCTTTGTACTATGTGTGACGCCCCCAAAATAGGTATACATCACCCATTCTGAGTTGTCAATACATGGTACATAAACAACTACAACTTTATTATTACAACAGTAAAACTGTGAGTTTAAATACAAATATTATCTTCTGCATAATATCTATACTCAAATAAATCCTCATCACATTTATTGATACATTATTTTACAAAATGGTGAGGACTACTAAACAACTCTCTCTAGAACCTTCATTCCATACCCCGACTGCACTCGCTATATTCTCGCCTCCCGAGAAAAATGGAACAAAAGGAAAAGGGTGAGCTCAACTAGCTCAAGAAAGAATATTATGACTAAGATAATATACAACAAATTACCGTTAGTCTTCAACAGGAAAAAATCTAATAGAATACAATAGACAACAAATTTTAAATCAATATTCGCAATGAAATAATAATTCATTAGAAGAGTTAAGTAGAGAATGCAAACTACTATCTTCCATGTATGAATTTAAAAGTTCATCGCTCATCTTTTATCCCCAGAACATCAATCAATATATATCCGAATCACATATTCATCTTTGCACTACAGGCCAAAGATATTCATCACCGGGTCATGTTCATCTAAACACTGCTCATCTTTGCACTACAGCCAAAGATATTCTTCGAAATCATTCATCTTTGCACCACTGACCAAAGATATTCCATAATATCATCATTTAAGACCGAAGATGATGAAAATATTTTTAAAGAAACGAATCCAAAGGAAACAAAATGACAAGGATTAAGGATTCGTACTTTGTTTTATTCACGTCCAAAATACCTCAAAAATAATCGCAGTGGTGTAAAATTCAAGAATGATCAAAACATGGATACAATCAAAGCTACTATCCGTAATAGATATTTTGGACTAAAAGAAAAATTTTCATTTTTTGATGAATAAAGGCCGATTCGTGAATAGTGTCAGATATCGTGAATAGGCCAGATATCGTGAATAGTAACTCACACACCAAAAGTTCCAAATTTGATAAAAACTCAGATCAATATTTCAACATAATGATATTGAAGAAATAATATCATTATGAAAAAAATAATATCCCTTACCTCGAAAGATCGAGACTTCTAAATTGAAACACCTGATATAAAGCTATGACTTGAACTTGCAATCAATAGCAATACTCAAATTATACTCAAAATACTCACAAGAATACGCCGATAATATAGAGAGAAAACTTGATTTACGGTGTGATTTTCAATTCTAACCCAAGCACCCTATTTATAGAAATTGCTTAGAACACTAAAGCGAAAAATTTAATATAATATTAATATATTATATATAAATTCCTACGCATTACAATCTATAATCTGAATTCAGCCATGCTTGACAACAAATAAGTCTACCAAACAAATCAAAAACGTTTTTATTATTTAAAATAATTAAAACTTCCAAAATCAATTATTCAGAATTTCGTAACATCAATAATTCATAATAAATAGCCTTTTATCAGAAAATTTGAATCTCGCTAATTTTTATAGGAAATTCAATTCTCTACAACTTTGCGTAAGAAAGTTTTCCAAATTCCAAATGTAAATTGATCAAATCCACAAACGGAAGCGATTTTACAAAGCTATAATCAAATTCGATCGAATAAATGGGGTCCACCAACATGTTTAACATGTTTTAAACATTTATTGCAACAAAAATACTCTTCCTCCTCGTATACTCATATATCCCATATTCGTTGTAAAAATATCACCATTATTATATTATTAAATTATAATAATACATTATCTTATCGTAAAAAGATAAAATTTCAATTTTCAACAATTGTCACATTAAAATTTTTCTCCATCTATATCCACATAAAATCAATATTTTCCTCATCATATGAATCAATAATTAATTATTCACAAATAATATTATAGAATCACAATATTGACAACCGAGCGCTTCTGTGAAAGAGGGGCTTTCAATAAGAATTTCTCCTTATCGACGCCAGCAATTAGGTGACCAAACCTCTCCTTAGATGTAACTTTCTAGACATTGCCAATAATGTTATCTAATAATATTATTCAGATAATATGAATTATTGCTTCGATAATGAAAAATATTGTGTAATGACAATTATCAAACAACAAAGAATATAAAATATCAACGCAACAATTATTGAATCAATAAAATATCGAATAAGAATTCTCAGTAACCATTATTGAGTAGTGCCTTCTTACCTAAGAATCAATAATTGGTGCAATACCGCTGGTGCTTCGTGTTTTTAACCAATTTAGTATTTTAACAATATTAATGGTAACAACTACAATCGTTATTTTTAACCAACTTATACTTGTCGCTTTCTTCATCCAATCGCTTTCACATGGGGCCCACACATGGTCGCTACTATTGTCATTTAATATTCCCCGACAAGATGCGAATATTCCACGACCAAACGAATATTCCCCGACAACAATGAATATTTTATAACCACTTGCTTATTTTGAAATATTTATGTATTTTACCCCTAACTATCCACATTAATCACATCAACCCTTACTATTTCAAAATAATAAATAGAGAAAATTAAATTTCATTAATAATAAGTTGGGGTCTTACAACCTCCCTCCTTATGAAATTTTATCCTCGAAATTGACGTCGTGCACTGTGTTTCAAAAGTTGAGGATACCTCGCTTTCATTTCCGCTTTCCAATTCCTAGGTCATTTCCTCTATAAAGCATGATTCCTCCACAAAACTTTAACTTGTGGTATGACCTTTCTTGCAGTAGGGACATGCTCCTTCCTATCCAAGATCTTGACAGTACCTTCTCATACGTTAAGTCTTCTGGCTATTTCGTCCGGTTCTAATTCTATAACGTGGTTCGGTCTTTCACATATTTACTGAAGTACGATATGTGAAACACATTATGAACACGAGACATACTTGGAGGTAACGCAAGTCTATAGGCTACATTTCCTACTCGGTCAAGAATTTGAAATGGACCAATAAATCGTGGATTGAGCTTTCCTCTCTTCCCAAATCTTGTAACTCCCTTCTATGGAGCAACTCATGCAACAATACATGATCCCCACACTAAATTCCACGTCTTTTTCGATGAAGATCCGCATAACTCTTTTGTCGATCTTGTGCCGCTTTGTATACGCTTGTCGAATCATTTGAATCTTTTCTTGTAGTCATACGTATTAACTTCGGGTCCCAACAATGTTGCTTCACCCACCTCATCCCAACATATTGAGAACGACATTTTCGGCCCATATAATGCTTCAATGGAGCCACACCTATACTTGCACGATAACTGCTTGTTGAGGAGAATTCCACCAATGGTAAATACTTATCCCAATCGCCCTTGAAGTCTAGGACACAGAGTCTTAATAAATCTTCAAGAGTTTGAATAGTCCTCTCTGATTGTCCGTCTGTTTGGGGATGGTATGCCGAACTAAATCGCAAATCTGTGCCCATAGCTTTTTGCAAGCTAACCCAAAATCTTGAAGTGAATCTTGGGTCACGATCCAAAACTATGGATACAGTATGCCATACAACCTCACAATTTCATTCACGTATATACTAGCAAGACGTTCAAGGAATAAGTCTCCGTGACGGCAAGAAATGAGCGAGACTTGGTTAATCTATCAACAATAACCCAAATAGCATTGATGCCTTGAGAAACCGTAGGAAGACCCAGAACGAAAATCATGGCGCCCCCAAAATAGGTATACATCACCCATTCCGAGTTGTCAATACATGGCATGTAAACAACTACAACTTTATTATTACAACAAGAAATCTGTGAGTTTGAATACAAATATTATCTTCTGACAATATCTATACTCAAATAAATCCTCATCACATTTATTGATACATTATTTTACAAAAATGGTGAGGACTACTAAACAATTCTTTCTAAAACCTTCATTCCATACCCCACTGCATCGCTATATTCTCGCCTCCCGAGAAGAAAAAATGGAACAAAAAGGAAAAGGTGAGAGCTCAACTAGCCCAAGAAAGAATATTATGACTAAGATAATATACAACAAATTTATCGTTAGTCTTCAACAGGAAAAATCTAATAGAATACAATAGACAACAAATTTTAAATCAATATTTGCAGCTGAAAAATAATAATTCATTAGAAGAGTTAAGTAGAGAATGCAAACTACTATCTTCTATGTATGAATTTAAAAGTTCATCGCCTATCTTTTATCCCTCAACATCAATCAATATACATCCGAATCAAATATTCATCTTTTCACTACACAGCCAAAGATATTCATCACTTGGTCATGTTCATCTAAACACTGCTCATCTTTGCACTACTACCAAAGATATTCTTCAGAAATCATTCATCTTTGCACTACAGGCCAAAGATATTCAATAATATCATCATTTAAGACCGAGGATGATGAAAATATTTTTAAAGAAACGAATCCAAAGAAATAAAATGACAAGGATTAAGGATTAAGGATTCGTACTTTGTTTTATCCATGTTCAAAAATACCTCAAAAATGATCATAGTGGTGTAAAATTCAAGAATGATCAAAACATGGATACAATCAAAGCTAGTATCCGAATAGATATTTTGGACAAAAAGAAGAAATTTTATTTTTCTATGAATAGTGCCGATATCATTGAATAGTGTCGAGATACGTGAATAAAGGTATACGTGAATAGTAACTCACACCAAAAGATAGAAATTCCACAAAAAACATCTTCACGCTTCACTTAATAGTACTTTCGTGAATAAGAATCTCATGAATAAGAACTCATGAATAAGAACTCGTGAATAAGAACTCATGAATAGTAACTCCCGACATGAAAAAGTTCCAAATTTGATAAAAAGTTCCAACCAATATTTCAAAGATAATGATATTGAAGAAATAATATCATTCGAGAAGAAATTAACATCCCTTACCTCGAAAGATTAAGTACTTCTAAATTTGGAATACTAATGTATAATAATGTCAAGGAAACTTGCACCGCCTAACAATACTCAAAGTATACTCACAAGAATACGCTCAATATATCGAGAGAGAAATAGAGAGAAACTTCAGCCGTGTGTTTTTCAATTCTAACCTAAGCACCCTATTTATAGGAAAATGCTTAGAACACTAAAGCGTAAAATTGAATATAATATTAATATATTTTTCACATTTTCTTTAGCCCACCTTAGACAACTGATCTCAGCCCATTTGAATCACATGTGAGGCCAACTTAGTTGCAAAAAAAACGTTTTTCTCAAAATAATTAACTAAAACTCCCAAAATTAATTATTTCTAACTTCTAACTTCAATAATTTATAATAAATAGCCCTTTCATCAGAAAATTCAAATCTCTCTAGTTTTTATAGGAAATTCAATTCTCTACAACTTTGCGTAAGAAAGATTTTCCGAATTCCAAATGTAAATTGACCAAATCCACAAACCAGACGATTTTACAAAGCTATAATCAAATTTCTATTAATAATTGTGTCCACCAACATACAAAACATGTGTTAAACATTTAATGCCACAAAAATACTCTTCCTCTTCATATACTCATATATCTCACATTCATTGTAAAATATCATCGTTAATATATTATTAAAATAATATATTTAAATGAATTATTTTATCGTAAAAAGATAAAATATTAATTTTCAACAATTGTCACATTAAAAAATTTTCTCCATCTATATCCTCATAAAATCAATATTTTCCTCATCATATAAATCAATAATTAATTATTCATAAATAATATTATAAATCACATTATCGACAACCGTGCGCCTGTGAAAGAGGGCTTTCCAATAAGGATCTCTCCTTATCGGCGCGCAATTAGATGACCAAACCTCTCCTTAGATGTAACTTTCTAGACATTGTCAATAATGTTATCTTATAATATTATTCAGATAATATGAATTATTGCTCTGATAATGGAAAATACTTGTAAATGACAATTATCAAAACAACAAAGAATATAAAATGTCAACGTAGCAATTATCAATCAATAAAATAAAATACTCAACAAGAATTTCAGTAACCATTATTGAGTAGTGCCTTCAATAATTGGTGCAATACCGCAAAATATCTTGTGCAACAACACGATTCATCGTGTTTTTAACCACCGGTATTCCAACAAAGTTAATTGGTAACAACTACGCCTGCTATTTTTAAACAACTTATATTTGCTGCTTTCTTCATCCAATCGCTTTCACATGGGGCCCACATTTGGTCAAGCTACGTTGCATTTAATATATTCCCCGACAAAGATTTAATATTCAACGACACAAAACGAATATTCCCCACACAACAATGAATATTTTATAACCACTTGCTTATTTTGAAGTATTTATGATATTTTACCCCTAACTATCCACATTAATCACATCAACCCTTACTATTTCAAAATAATAAATAGAGAAAATTAAATTTCATTAATAATAAGTTGGGGTCTTACAACCTCCCTCCTTATGAAATTTCGTCCTCGAAATTGACGTGACGACTCAGTGTGTTTCAAAAGGTGAGGATACCTCGCTTTCATTTCCGCTTTCCAATTCCCGTGTCATTTCCTCTATAGCATGATTCCTCCACAAAACTTTAACTTGTGGTATGACCTTTGCATGCAGTGTGGGACATGCTCCTTCCTATCCAAGATCTTGACAGTACCTCCTCATACGCTAAGTCTTCTGGCTATCTCGTCCTGGTTCTAACTCTATAACGTGGTTCGGGTCTTTCACATATTTACGAAGTACGAGATATGTGAAACACATTATGAACACGAGACATACTTTGAGGTAACGCGAGTCTATAGGCTACATTTCCTACTCGGTCAAGAATTTGAAATGGACCAATAAATCATGGATTGAGCTTTCTCTCTTCCCAAATCTTGTAACTCCTTCCATGGAGTAACTCGCAACAATACATGATCCCCTACACTAAATTCCACGTCCTTTCGATGAAGATCCGCATAACTCTTTTGTCGATCTTGTGTGCCGCTTTGTATACGCTGTCGAATTATTTGGATCTTTTCTATAGTCATACGCATTCAACTCGGGTCCCAACAAAGGTGTTGCTTCACCCACCTCGTCCCCAACATACCGGAGAGCCGACACTTTCGCCCATATAATGCTTCAAATGGAGCCACACCTATACTTGCATGATAATCTGTTGTTGTAGGAGAATTCTACCAATGGTAAATACTTATCCCAACCGCCTTGAAGTCTCAGGACACGTAGTCTTAATAAATCTTCAAGAGTTTGAATAGTTCTTTTCCGATTATCCGTCTGCTTGAGGATGGTATGCGCCGAATCAATCGTAAACTGCGCTCCCATAGCTTTTTGCAAGCTAACCCAAAATCTTGAAGTGAATCTTGGGTCACGATCCAAACTATGGATACAGCATGCCATGCAACCTCACAATCTCATTCACGCATATACTAGTAAGACGCTCAAGTGAATAAGTCTCCGACGGCAAGAAATGAGCAGACTTGGTTAATCTATCAACAATAACCCAAATAGCATTGATGCCTCGAGAAACCGTAGGAAGACCCAGAATAAAATCCATGGTAATGTGTTCCCAATTCCATTTCGAATCTCAAGTGGTTGCAACGGACCCTTAGGTACTAGATGCTCCGCTTTTACACGCTGACAAGTTAAACACATCGAGATAAACTTTGCAATCTCTCTCTTCATATTGTTCCACCAAAATGTATGTCAAGATCACGATACATTTTAGTACTTCCAGATGGATTGCAAATGGTGTATTGTGTGCCTCCATCATAATCTTGTACTTCAAATCGTAGTCGTTAGGAACACAAAGTCTAGAGTGGACTCAAGTATTCCTTCTTCATCAATTCTCGCCCTAATAGCTCCTTCTTGTACTTTCATCTTCATAATACGACGCCTTCGGCCTGGCTTGAGCAACCTTAACTTTTTCTATTAAAGTTGGCTCTACGCAGATACTTAACATCATCGCACTCGCTCCTCGCATATGATCTTCTACTCAACGCGTACCACCACCACGCTCGCTTTTCCGGATGGTATTGAATAGTGTGGTCGTAGTCTTTCAAAAGCTTGAGCCAACGTCATTGCCAGCATGTTGAGTTCTTTTTGAGTGAAGAAATATTTAAGGCTTTTATGGTCTGAATATATCTCCACTTTCTCCCCATATAGATAGTGCCTCCATATCTTTAGCTCAAAAACGACTGCTGCCAACTCTAGATCATGAGTAGGATAATTCTTCTCATACACTTTAAGTTGTCACGAGGCATAGGCTATGACTTTCCCACGTTGCATGAGAACACATCCTAACCCTTTGCCTGAAGCATCGTTGTAGATAACAAATCCATCCGAACCAGATGGTATTGTTAGAACAAAAATAAAATAAGTCTCCTCTTAAGCTCTTGAAACTCTTCTCGCATTCTTCGCTCCAAACGAATTTTGTATCCTTCCGAGTTAGCCGAGTTAATGGAGTAGCAATTTGAGAAAACCTTCCACTTAATCTCCGATAATAACCAAATTAAGCCCAAAAAAGCTACGTGACTTCACCACCGACTTTGGTTGCTCCCAACTTTGATTGCTTCAATCTTCACGGATCCACGGATACTCCATGTTTCGACACCACGCGCCCAAGGAATGCTACTTCCTCAAGCCGTAACTCGCATTTCTTCAATTTGGCATATAGTTTGTTTTCACGGGTTTTGAGTACCAAATTTCAAATGGTGCTCATGATCTTCACGACTTTTGGAATATATGAGGATGTCATCAATAAAAACAACAACGAATCGATCCAAATATTCCTTGAATACTCGGCTCATCATATCCATGAAAGCCAGCAGGAGCATTAGTCAATCCGAAAGACATGACTAAGAATTCATAATGCCCGCATCGAAGTTCTAAAGGCGCCTTTGAATATCCTCGCCTAATCTTCACCGATGATATCCGTAATCGAAGATCAATTTTTGAAAAGAATTGTGCCCTCAGAATCGGTCAAACAAGTCATCAATACGAGGTGAGGATACCTATTCTTGATGGTGACATGGTTCAATTCTCGATAGTCAATACAAAAGTCGCATACTCCCGCCTTTCTTCTTTACTTAATAAAACAGAGCACCCCAAGGAGATGTACTAGATTTAATGAAACCGATGTCCAACAATTCCTCGTAGTTGGACCTTTAACTCAAGTTCAATAGAGCCATTCGATATGGGGTTTTAGAAATGGGCTTTGTACGTGTTCAAGATCAATAAAGAATTCAACTTCACGCTCGGGGTAGACCGAAGTTCTTCAGAAATACGCCGGAAAGTCAATAACAATAGAATATTATTCAAATTTGACGTGTCTTTATTCAAATCCATAACATGGGCTAAGAAAGCTTGACATTCGCTTTTCAATAAACGAATAGCTTTATGATTAGATATGACAAAGGATTGATTTTAATGGTTTAGTTGTTGAATTGCATAACAAAGTTGATTAGGAATATGAAAACTAACAACCTTACGAAAACAATCAATTTTGGCATGATGAGTAGTTAACCAATCAATCCCTAAAATCACATCAAAAGCAAGTATCTTTAAAGAGATAAGGTCAACAGTAAGGTAATGGTGCCAACTTGAATCAAACAAGATTTATAAACAAAGGATGTGATGAAAGTTTCTCCTAACGGAGTTTCCACAGAGATAGGTCAAAGTCTAATTTCTCCGAAGTCAAGTTTAAACGCTGAGCACAAGCAGAGAGATAAATGAATGGGTAGCACCGGATCAAGTAAGGTATAAACTTCGCAAGAATTTATAAATAGCTTACCCGTGATCACCTCGTTTGGGTTCCTCGCATTATGACCAAATACACAACAAACGCTTCTTCCTAATCGCTGACTTTGACTTTTCCGGGATGTTTTTTTGAGTCACCGTCCTCACATTGAACTAGGTTTCGCCATCGCATAATCTCGAGTGATATGTCCTTCCTTTCCACAATTATAGCATACGTTGAACTGTTGTGGTGGGCTTGACCGATATGTCCTCTTTTCCAGATTTGTAACATATACGACCGTGGTCGTTTCTCCTCCCTTAGAACCGGGGCTTGTCACGCCAAGACCGCTGCCTTCACATGGTCATTGTTAAATCTCCTCTTTTAAAATCTCCTCCCGACTCGCTTCTTCTATTTTCATGGCCATGATTACCACCAGAGTGGTTACCATTTTTGTCCGCTCTTTTCTTTCTCCGTTTGGTTATCATTATTCTTGTTGATCGCTATCTCTCGCACGATCCTCGTCAGTGGTCCTCACTGACCGTATCAAGTATCTCGCCTAATAATTGAGCCCTGCTTACAACATCCGGTAGGAGAAAATTTATGAGAAATGAGATATCGACGTATCCGTTTTCAAACCTCTAAGAAACATCCGTGTTATACGCTCCTCATTCTCCACCAAATGAGGTGCAAACCTCGATAACTCGCAAACTTTGCCTCGCATCGAGACACCGCCATGTTGTTTTGCTCTAATCACGATGAACTCCACTTCCTTCATACGACGAACACTTTCGTGAAAGTATTTGTCATTAAATAGTTTCAAAAACGCCTCCCAAGACATGCCGAAAAGCGGTTTGGATGGGTACGCTTCACGACATCTCACCAGAGATCCGCTTCGCCATCGCCACTAACATAAAAGGTGGCGAATGGAACCTTCTGTTCTCCGTGCATCCCAAGACATCGAATATCTTGGTAATTTGCTTGACCCATGTTTCCGCCATGATCGGATCTCGCTTTCCCATAAATTCGTGGTCCCAACTCTTTGAACTCGCCATTCGTGACAACCCGTGAATTGCTATCATTTCCTCCTCAGATTTTGATCACGAGTCTCCTCGTCTGATTTTGCATGAACTGCAAAAAGCTTCTAAACATCCCTCGCTCATCATCTCGCTCAGGTGGTGTTGTTCACAGGAGGAACATTGCCACCGTTGCACGCTCTCCTCGTTGGTAGTACAAAGCGTCTCCACTGGCCTCATTTCCATTGTTAATATTCTCAATGACATTCTCAAATCATCGCCATAAAACAAGGGTTAAATAAGGAAATCAATATATCACATAATATCCTTATATACCCACCAACTAAAAAAATAAGCTTAGTAGGACACACTAGCGAAGGATTTACTCGCCTCCCTCTTAGTTCTATTACCCGATCTCCGCCAGAGATCATATCCCTAAGCTCGATAATACCAACCATGACGCCCCAAAAATAGGTATACATCACCCATTCCGAGTTGTCAATACATGGTATGTAAACAACTATAACTTTATTATTACAACAAGAAATCGTGAGTTTGAATACAAATATTATCTTCTGACAATATCTATACTCAAATAAATCCTCATCACATTTATTGATACATTATTTTACAAAAATGGTGAGGACTACTAAACAATTCTTTCTAAAACCTTCATTCCATACCCCACTGTACTCGCTTATATTCTCGCCTCCCGAGAAGAAAAATGGAACAAAAAGGAAAAGGGTGAGCTCAACTAGCCCAAGAAAGAATATTATGACTAAGATAATATACAACAAATTTATCGTTAGTCTTCAACAGGAAAAATCTAATAGAATACAATAGACAACAAATTTTAAATCAATATTCGCAGTGGAAATAATAATTCATTAGAAGAGTTAAGTAGAGAATGCAAACTACTATCTTCTATGTATGAATTTAAAAGTTCATCATCTATCTTTTATCCCCAGTAACATCAATCAATATACATCCGAATCAAATATTCATCTTTGCACTACACAGCCAAAGATATTCATCACCGGGTCATGTTCATCTAAACACTGCTCATCTTTGCACTACTACCAAAGATATTCTTCAAAATCATTCATCTTTGCATACTACTGGGTGCCAAAGATATTCAATAATATCATCATTTAAGACCGAGGATGATGAAAATATTTTTAAAAAACGAATCCAAAGGAAATAAAATGACAAGGATTAAGGATTAAGGATTCGTACTTTTTTTATCCATGTTCAAAAATACCTCAAAAATGATCATAGTGGTGTAAAATTCAAGAATGATCAAAACATGGATACAATCAAAGCTAGTATCCGTAATAGATATTTTGGACAAAAAGAAGAAATTTTATTTTTCTATGAATAAGGCCAGATATCATGTGAATAGTGTCGATACGTGAATAAAGTCGAGATATCGTGAATAGTAACTCACACCAAAAGATAGAAATTCCACAAAAACATCTTCACGCTTTCATTAATAGTACTCGTGAATAAGTAACTCGTGAATAAGAATAATAACTCATGAATAGTAACTCCCCCGACATGAAAAAAGTTCCAAATTTGATAAAAGTTCCAACCAATATTTCAAAGATAATGATATCAAGAAATAATATCATTTGAGAAGAAATTAACATCCCTTACCTCGAAAGATTAAGACTTCTAAATTTGGAATACCGTATATAGTCAAGGGAACTTGCACCATCTAACAATACTCAAAGTATACTCACAAGAATACGCTCAATATATCGAGAGAGAAATAGAGAGAAACTTCAATTTACGTGTGTTTTTCAATTCTAACCTAAGCACCCTATTTATAGAAAATGCTTAGAACACTAAAGCGTAAAAATTGAATATAATATTAATATATTTTTTTCACATTTTCTTTAGCCCACCTTAGACAACTGATCTCAGCCCATTTGAATCACATGTGAGGCCAACTTAGTTGCAAAAACATTTTTCTCAAAATAATTAACTAAAACTCCCAAAAATTAATTATTTCGAACTTCTAACTTCAATAATTTATAATAAATAGCCCTTTTATCAGAAAAAATTCAAATCTCATGAGTTTTTATAGAAAATTCAATTCTCTACAACTTTGCAGAAGAAAGTTTTTCCGAATTCCAAATGAAATTTGACCGAAATCCACAAACAAGCGATTTTACAAGCTATAATCAAATTTCTATTAATAATTGTGTCCACCAACACACAAAACATGTGTTAAACATTTAATGCCACAAAAATACTCTTCCTCCTCATATACTCATATATCCCACATTCATTGTAAAATATCATCGTTAATATATTATTAAAATAATATATTTAAATGAATTATTTTATCGTAAAAAGATAAAATATTAATTTTCAACAATTGTCACATTAAAATTTTCTCCATCTATATCCTCATAAAATCAATATTTTCCTCATCATATAAATCAATAATTAATTATTCATAAATAATATTAGAATCACATTATTGACAACCAGCAGCCCTCAGAAAGAGGGCTTTCCAATAAGGATCTCTCATCGCTTGCGCCGCATTAGATGACCAAACCTCTCCTTAGATGTAACTTTCTAGACATTGTCAATAATGTTATCTTATAATATTATTCAGATAATATGAATTATTGTCTCGATAATGGAAAATACTTGTAATGACAATTATCAAACAACAAAGAATATAAAATGTCAACGTAGCAATTATCAATCAATAAAATAAAATATCGAATAAGAATTATCGTAACCATTATTGAGTAGTGCCTTCAATAATTGGTGCAATACCGTGTGCTATCGTGCAACAACGCCAGACATCGTGTTTTAACCACCGGTATTCCAACAAAGGTTAATTCTGTAATAACTACGCCGTTATTTTTAAACAACTTATATTTGTCGCTTTCTTCATCCAATCGCTTTTCCGCATGGGGCCCACACATGGTTGGCTCGTCAGCATTTAATATTTCCCGACAAAGATTTAATATTCCACGACCAAACGAATATTCCCCGACAACAATGAATATTTTATAACCACTTGCTTATTTTGAAGTATTTGCGTATTTTACCCCTAACTATCCACATTAATCACATCAACCCTTACTATTTCAAAATAATAAATAGAGAAAATTAAATTTCATTAAAAATAAGTTGGGGTCTTACAAAATCCATGGTAATGTGTTCCTACTTCCATTTCTAATCTCAAGTGGTTACAACCGGACCCTTAGGTACTAGATGCTCGCCTTTACATCGTTGGCAAGTTAAACACATCGAGATAAACTTTGCAATCTCTCTCTTCATATTGTTCCACCAAAATGTATGTCAAGATCACGATACATTTTAGTACTTCCGTGATGGATTGCAAATGGTGTATTGTGTGCCTCCATCATAATCTTGTACTTCAAATCGTAGTCGTTAGAACACAAAGTCTAGAGTGGACTCAAGTATTCCTTCTTCATCAATTCTCGCTTCCTAATAGCTCCTTCTTGTACTTTCTTCTTCATACGCGATCATTCCGGCCTGGGCTTGAGTAACCTTAACTTTTTCTATTAAAGTTGGCTCTATCGTATACTTGACATCATCGCACTCGCTCCTCGCATATGATCTTCTACTCAACGCGCGTCACCACCACGTTCGCTTTTCCGGATGGTATCAATAGTGTGGTCATAGTCTTTCAATAGCTCGAGCCAACGTCATTCCGCATGTTGAGTTCTTTTTTGAGTGAAGAAATATTTAAGGCTATTATGGTCCGAATATATCTCCACTTTCTCCCCATATAGATAGTGCCTACATATCTTTAAAAGCTTAACGATCACGCTAACTCTAGATCATGAGTAGGATAATTCCTCTCATACTCTTTAAGTTGTCATGAGGCATAGGCTATGACTTTCCCATGTTGCATGAGAACACATCCTAGCCCTTTGCACAAGCATCGTTGTGAGATAACAAATCCATCCGAACCAGATGGTATTGTTAGAAAAAGTGCCAAGTAAGTCTCCTCTTAAGCTCTTGGAAACTCTTCTCGCATTCTTCACTCCAAACGAATTTTGTATCCTTCCGAAGTTAGTCGGGTTAATGGAGTAGCGATTCGAGAAAACCTTCCACGAATCTCCGATAATAACCAAATAAGCCCAAAAACTACGTACTTCATTCACCGACTTTTGTTGTTCCCAACTTCAGATTGCTTCAATCTTCGCGGATCAACAGATACTCCATGTTTTGACACCACGTGCCCAAGAAATGCTACTTCCTCGCCGTAACTCGCATTTCTTCAATTTGGCATATAGTTGGTTTTCACGAAGCCTTTGAGTACCAAATTTCAAATGGTGCTCATGATCTTCGTGGCTTTTGGAATATATGAGGATGTCATCAATAAAGACGACAACGAATTGATCCAAATATTCCTTGAATACTTTGCTTCATCATATCCATGAAAGCCGCAGGAGCATTAGTTAGTCCGAAAGACATGACTAAGAATTCATAATGCCCATACCGAAGTTCTCAAGGAAGTTTTGAATATCCTCGCCTAATCTTCACCGATGATATCCGAATCGAAGATCGATTTTTGAAAAGAATCAGTGCCCTCACAATCGGGTCAAACAAGTCATCAATACGAGGTAGAGGATACCTATTCTTGATGGTGACATGGTTCAATTCCCGATAGTCAATACAAAAAGTCGATACTCCCGCCTTTCTTCTTTACGAATAAAACAGAGCACCCCAAGGAGATGTACTAACACGAATGAAACCGATGTCCAACAATTCCTCGTAGTTGGACCTTTAACTCCTCAAGTTCAATAGGAGCCATTCGATATGGGGTTTTAGAAATGGGCTTTGTACCGTGTTCAAGATCAATAAAGAATTCAACTTCACGCCTACGGGGGTAATCGGAAGTTCTTCTTGAAATACGCCAGAAAGTCAATAACAATAGGAATATTATTCAAATTTGACGTGTCTTTATTCAAATCCATAACATGGGCTAAGAAAGCTTGACATCCGCTTTTCAATAAACAAATAGCTTTATGATTACATATGATAGTGATTGATTTTAATGGTTTAGTTGCTTGAATTCATACAACAGTTGGTTAGGAATATGAAAACTAAAAACCTTACGAAAAACAATCAATTTTGGCATGATGAGTAGTTAACCAATCAATCCCTAAAATCACATCAAAAGCAAATATCTTTAAAGAGATAAGGTCAATGTGTAAGGTGATGGTGCCAACTTGAATCAAACAAGATTTATAAACAAGTGGATGTGATGAAAGTTTCTCCTAACGGAGTTTCCACAGATAGGTCAAAGTCTAATTTCTCCTGAGTCAAGTTTAAACGCTGAGCACATGCGGAGAGATAAATGAATGGGTAGCACCCCAGATCAAGTAAGGTATAAACTTCGCAAGAATTTATAAATAATACCTTACCCGTGATCACCTCGTTTGGGTTTCTCGCATTTTGACCACCACAACAAACGCTTCTTCCCAAATCGTTAACTTTGACTTTTCTCGGGGCACGTTTTTGAGTCACCGTCCCCATTGAACTAGGTTTCGCTTACTGCATAATCTCGGCGATATGTCCTTCCTTTCCACAATTATAGCATACCTTGAATCGTTGTGGGCGCTTTTGATCGATATGTCCTCTTTTCGCATTTGTAGCATATGACCGGTGGTCGTTTCTCCTCCTTAGACCCGATTCTTTCACGCAAGACCGCTGCCTTCACATGGTCGTTGTTAAATCTCCTCTTTTAAAATCTCCTCCCAACTCGCTTCTTCTATTTTCACGGCCATGATTACCACCAGAGTGGTTACCATTTTGTCCGTCTCGCTTTTCTCCATTTGGTTATCATTATTCTCGCTGATCGCTATCTCCGTACGATCCTCGATTATGGTCCTCGTCAATATACTCGTTATCTCGCTTCTAACAATTGAGCCCCAATAACAACATCCGAATAGAGAGAAAATTTATGAGAAATGAGATATTGTCGTACGCCGGTTTCAAACCTCTCGAAACATCCCCGCCATATATGCTCCTCATTCTCCACCAAATGAGGTGCAAACTCAGGTAACTCGCAAACTTTGCCTCGCATCGAGACACCGCCATGTTGTTTTGCTCCAATCTGATGAACTCCACTTCCTTCATACGACGAACACTTTCGTGAAAGTATTTGTCATTAAATAGTTTCAAACGCCTCCCAAGACATGCCGAGTCGCACCGGATGGGTACGCTTCACGACTCCCACCAAAGAGTCCGCCTCACCACTTTTAACATAAAGGTGGCGAATGGAACCTTCGTTCCTCCGCATCCCATCCCAAGACATCGAATATCTTGGTAATTTGCTTGACCCATGTTTCCGCCATGATCGGATCTCGCTTTCCCATAAATTCGTGGTCCCAACTCTTTGAATCGCTTGCATTGTGACAACCCGTGAATTGCTATCATTTCTCCTCAGATTTTGAACACGAGTCTCCTCGTGCGATTTTGCATGAACTGCAAAAACTTCTAAACATCCCCTCGCTCATCATCTCGCTTTCAATGGTGTTGTTCACAGAGAGAACATTGCCACTGCTGCACGCTTCTCCTCGTTGGTGAGTACAGCGGCCTCCACTGGTCTCATTTCCATTGTTAATATTCTCGAGAGACATTCTCAAATACCGCATATAAAACAAGGGTTAATTAAGGAAATCAATATATCACATAATATCCTATATACCGACCAACTAACAAATAAGCTTAGTAGGACACACTAGCGAAGGATTTACTCGCCTCTCCTCCTAGTTCTATTCCCCGATCTCCGCCAGAGATCATATCCCTAAGCTCGATACCAACCGTGACGCCCCCAAAATAGGTATACATCACCCATTCTGAGTTGTCAATACATGGTATGTAAACAACTACAACTTTATTATTACAACAAGAAATCTGTGAGTTTAAATACAAATATTATCTTCTGACAATATCTATACTTAAATAAATCCTCATCACATTTATTGATACATTATTTTACAAAAATGGTGAGGACTACTAAACAATTCTTTTCTAAAACCTTCATTCCATACCCCACTGCATTACTCGCTATATTCTCGCCTCCCGAGAAGAAAAAAATGGAACAAAAGGAAAAGGGTGAGCTCAACTAGCTCAAGAAAGAATATTATGACTAAGATAATATACTACAAATTACCGTTAGTCTTCAACAGGGAAAAATCTAATAGAATACAATAGACAACAAATTTTAAATCAATATTCGCAGTGAAATAATAATTCATTAGAAGAGTTAAGTAGAGAATGCAAACTACTATCTTCCATGTATGAATTTAAAAGTTCATCGCTCATCTTTTATCCCCGTAACATCAATCAATATATATCTGAATCACATATTCATCTTTGCACTACAGCCAAAGATATTCATCACCGGTCATGTTCATCTAAACACCTGTGCATCTTTGCACTACAAGCCAAAGATATTCTTCAGAAATCATTCATCTTTGCACTACAGGCCAAAGATATTCCATAATATCATCATTTAAGACTGAAGATGATGAAAAATATTTTTAAAGAAACGAATCCAGTGAAACAAAATGACAAGGATTAAGGATTAAGGATTCGTACTTTGTTTTATCCACGACCAAAAATACCTCAAAAATAATCGCAGTGGTGTAAAATTCAAGAATGATCAAAACATGGATACAATCAAAGCTACTATCCAGAATAGATATTTTGGATGAAAAGAAAAATTTTCATTTTTTGATGAATAGTGCCGTATTCGTGAATAATGGTCGATATCGTGAATAAAGGCCAGATACGTGAATAGTAACTCACACACCAAAAGTTCCAAATTTGATAAAAACTTCAGATCAATATTTTAACATAATGATATTGAAGAAATAATATCATTACTTTAAAAAAAAATATCCCTTACCTCGAAAGATCAAGACTTCTAAATTTGAAACACCTGATATATAGGCTATGACTTGAACTTGCTTCAATAGCAATACTCAAATTATACTCAAAATACTCACAAGAATACGCTCGATAATATAGAGAGAAAAACTTCATCTCCGGTGTGATTTTCAATTCTAACCTAAGCACCCTATTTATAGAAATTGCTTAGAACACTAAAAGCGTAAAATTTAATATAATATTAATATATTATATATAAATTCCTACGCACACAATCTATGGTCTGAATTCAGCCATGCTTGACAACAAATAAGTCTACCAAACAAATCAAAAACGTTTTTATTATTTAAAATAATTAAAACTTCTAAAAATCAATTATTCAGAATTTCGAACATCAATAATTCATAATAAATAGCCCTTTTATCAGAAAATTTGAATCTCATGAGTTTTTATAGGAAATTCAATTCTCTACAACTTTGCGTAAGAAAGTTTTTCCAAATTCCAAATGTAAATTGACCGAAATCCACAAACCAAGCGATTTTACGTGCTATAATCAAATTTCAAATAATAAATGGGGTCCACCGACATGTTTAACATGTTTTAAATATTTATTGCAACAAAAATACTCTTCCTCCTCGTATACTCATATATCCCACATTCGTTGTAAAATATCACCATTATTATATTATTAAAATATAATAATACATTATCTTATCGTAAAAGATAAAATTTCAATTTTCAACAATTGTCACATTAAAATTTTTCTCCATCTATATCCACATAAAATCAATATTTTCCTCATCATATGAATCAATAATTAATTATTCACAAATAATATTACGAATCACAATATTGACAACCTGCATAGCCCCCGTGAAAGAGGGGCTTTTCAATAAGAATTTCTCCTTACCTGCTAGCGCAATTATTAGGTGACCAAACCTCTCCTGTATGTAACTTTCTAGACATTGCCAATAATGTTATCTAATAATATTATTCAGATAATATGAATTATTGTTTCGATAATGAAAAATATTGTGTAATGACAATTATCAAAACAACAATGAATATAAAATATCAACGCAAAGAATTATCAATCAATAAAATATCGAATAAGAATTATTCAGAACCATTATCGAGTAGTGCCTTCTTACGTAAGAATCAATAATTGGTGCAATACTTGTGTCTTCTTGTGTTTTAACCAATTTAGTATTTTAACAAAGAAAATGGTAACAACTACGCCGATTATTTTTAACTAACTTATATTTGCTGCTTTCTTCATCCAATCGCTTTCCGTTATGGGCCCACACACATGTCGCTACTGTCGCATTTAATATTCCCACGACAAAGATTTAATATTCCACGACCAAACGAATATTCCCCGACAACAATTAATATTTTATAACCACTTGCTTATTTTGAAATATTTATGATTTTTTACCCTAACTATCCACATTAATCACATCAACCCTTACTATTTCAAAATAATAAATAGAAAATTAAATTTCATTAATAATAAGTAGGGGTCTTACACTATGGGCCAAAGATATTCATATCTCAAAGAAATATATAATCATTTCGAGAATTTATATAAACAATAATTATAACCATGTTGATCAATTCACCTTTGCACTTAAGCTAAAGATATTCAATTATAAATTCAATGGTCACGATCATACCAGCCATAAATTCAACTTTTCACTCATCGCCAAAGAGAACCCTAGTCATGATTATACCAATAATCTACCATCTTTACACTCCAAAGAAAGAGAATTTCAACATCGTATTATAAAAATATTATATATGATAATAAAATCAATATAATCAATACATAGTTTTAATCTCCGTAGTAATATTCATAAATCAACTATAATTTGGTTAGAAAAAGAAACCAATTTTGTAGTGAATAGTACTGTGAAAAGTAACTCGTGAATAGTAACTCGTGAATAGGAACTCATGAATAAGAACTTCGTGAATAGTAACTCATGAATAAGAACTCATGAATAAGAACTCGTGAATAATAACTCATGAATAAGAACTCATAAATAAGAACCCCGACATGAAAAAGTTCCAAATTTGATAAAAAAATTCTAACCAATATTTCGAAGATAATGATATTGAAGAAATAATATCATTTTCGAATAAAATAACATCCCTCACAATCCCTTAAAATCCCTTACTATCCCTTAAAATCCTTTATTATCCTCACCTCAAAAAGAGCAAAGATTACCGACCGAATAATCTTTGAACGAACTTGCACCAGTATATAGACACTCAAGATATCAAAATACTCACAAGAATATACTCGATAATATAGAGAGAAAATAGAGAAAACTTCAGCTTAAATTGTTTTTAATTCTAACCTAAGCACCCTATTTTAGGAAAATGCTTAGAACACCAAAGCGTAAAAATTTAATAAAATATTATTATATTTATATAAATTTCCTACGTACACCAAGAATCTGAATTCAGCATGCATTCAACACCAGTGGGGCCCACCAACAATATAAAAAACGTTTTTCTTAATAAAAATTATTAAACTTCAAAATCAATTATTCCGGAACTTCAATAATTCATAATAAATAGCCCTTTTATCAAAAAATTCGAATCTCACGATTTTTTTATAGGAAATTCAATTCTCTACAACTTTGCAAAAGAAAAATTTTCCAAATTCCAAACAGAAATTGACCAAAATCCACATACGGACGATTTTACAGGCTATAATCAAATTTTAGTCAAGAAATGGGGTCCACCGACACACAAAACACGTGTTAATCATTTAATGTAACAAAAATACTTTTCCTCCTCATATACTCATATATCCCACATTCATTGTAAAAAATATCACCATTATTATATAATATAATAAAATATTATTTTATCAAAAATGATAAAATATCAATTTTTAACAATTATCACTTTAAAAATTTTCTCCATCTATATCCACATAAAATGAATATTTTCCTCATCATATAAATCAATAATTAATTATTCACAAATAATATTATAGAATCACAATAATGACAACCAGGCAGTTCCCATGAAAGAGGGGGCATTCCAATAAGAATTTTTCATTACTGGCGCGCAATTAGGTGACCAAACCTCTCCTTAGACAGAACTTTCTAGACATTGCCAATAATGTTATCTAATAATATTATTCAGATAATATGAATTATTTCTTCGATAATGGAAAATACTATGTAGTGACAATTATTAAAACAACAAGAATATAAAATATCAACGCAAAGAATTATCAAATTAATAAAATATTGAATAAAGAATTATCGTAACAATTATTGAGTAGTGCTTCTTACGTTAGAATCAATAATTGGTGCAATACCGTGTATCTTCTTGTAAACAATGCGTATTCATCGTATTTTAACCACCGAGTATTCCAACAGTGTTAACGGTAACAATTACGCCGTTATTTATAAAAACTCTCTTTTGTCATTTTCTTCATCCGACAGTTATTCTGTTATGGGGCCCACAAATGGCTTCGCCGTCGTACGAATATTCCCGACAGAAAGAATATTCCACGACCAAACGAATATTCTCCGATAGAAATGAGTATTTTATAACCACTTGCATATTTTGAAAAAAAAATTCATATATCACCCTTAACTTTAACTTTTACTGAATAGTTATTATAAGAAAAATTGAATATTTTTATTTCATAAAATTTGGGGTCTTACAATGACCGTAATGTTACAAATGATGTGGTAAAAGTCATCTTTGACCCGTAGTGCATAGATGGACTTGACGTGATTATGACCAGGGATTATTCGGTATAATCATGACCGTAATGTGACGAATGATGTGGTAAAAATCCTCATTTGTCGTGGTGCATTGATGGACAATTTTTGGTATGATTATGGCTATGGATTCTCTTCGGCCAAGGGTGCAAAGATGAATTATTTTATGGCATGATCAGGATCGTTGATAAAAACCACGATTATCTTTGGCCCGTACTGCATGGATAATTTGTGGTTGTGATACTAATGAAAAAGTCTTCATTGGCCCGTAGTGCATTGATGGACAGTTTTTGGTATGATTATGGTTATGGATTCTCTTCGGCCAAGGGTGCAAAGATGAATTGTTTTATGGCATGATCAGGACCGTTGATGAAAACACGATTATCTTTGGCCCGTAGTACATGGATAATTCGTGGTCGTGATACTAAAGAATATCCTTGGCATGTAGTGTATGGATGATTTGATGATGTGGATTATTTATTAAGCTGAGTCTCGTCAATAGAAGTGATAAAAAAAACCTTTTAAATCATAGAAGATAGTAGATTTTATTCTCTATTTAACTCTTCTAATGGATTGCTTGTTCCGCTGCAGTTAAACTTGATGTTTGTTATATTGTAGACGCTTTAACATCATTGAAGGCTAACGATAATTTATTCTGCATTATCTTAGTCATAATATTTCTTACTGGGCTAGTTGAGCTCACCCTTTCTTTCATTGTTCCTTTTAGGAAATGAGAACGTAGCTGGGACTAGTCGGGGAACAGAGTGATGGTCCTAGATGGTTCATTAGTAGTCCTCACTATTATGTGAAATAGTGTAATAATAAATACAATGAGGGCGCCATTGGGTGTGGATATTGTCTAGAAGGCAATATTCTTGTATAAACTCCCAGCTTATGTTTTGTCGTATTATAACGATAATTGTATTATTAAGTTTTATTTGTATTTATGTATCATGTATCTGGTGACTCGAGATGGGTGATGTATAACTAATTTTGGGGGCGTCACAGTTGGTATCAAAGCTTAGGAATATGATCCCTGGCTGAGATGTGAGACAAGAATTAGGAGGGGAGAGACGAGAAATTCCTTCGCTAGTATGACCTACCTAAGTTTATTTGTTATTTAATTGGTCGGTCAGAATATAGGGGTATTATGTGGTATGTCAATTAACCCTTATTTTGAAACTATATTCTAGAATGATATTTGAAATACAGGAGATGAGAAATGGAAAATCATGATAGAGAGGAAATTATCGGGAAGGTACAATCCGAAAAGAAAGCAAGGTATTCTCATATCTTCGAATATCAGGTACGTACGTAAATTTCGAGGGCAAAATTTCATAAGGAGGGGAGATTGTGAGACCCCGAATTTTATTAAATAAAAGTATTCAATTTTTCTATTTTGGTAAATAGTTATATTGATAAAAGTTTAAAGTTAAGGGTGATATTTGAAAAAAAATTTAAGTAGACAAGTTATCATAAAATACCCAGTTACTATTCACTCTAGTATTGTTCACTCGAGTATTTGGGGCACTTTTTGTGTTGGAGTACTATTCACGAGTTACTATTCACGGGTTACTATTCACCTAAATTACTATTCACCCGAATATTATTCACTCGGGTATTTGGGATATTTTTCGTGTCGGAGTACTTAGTATTCACGTGTTACTATTCACCCGATTACTATTCACTCTAGTATTGTTCACTTTCGTATTTTTGAGACACTTTTTGTGTTTCCGGTACTATTCAATTCAAAAAATATTTCTTTTCTATCTAAATCATTTTTGGGTACAATATTATTCCATGAAGAGATGTGCTAATTTTTCGTAATCATTTGGTTGAAATTATAATAAGAAATCAATATGGATCGTTGGTTTAATGTTTTAATAGTAAAATCTTTTTATATAAAAATGTAATACTTTTATAAAGTTATTCTATAAATAGAATATAATATATTTTATTATGCATAGTGTTTGTATAGTGCTTGCATAGTGTTTGCATAGTAAAATCTTTTATATATAAAACAAAATATTTTTATAAATATATTCTATAAATAGAATATATTATATTTTATTATGCATAGTGTTGCATAGTACTGCGTAGTATTTTGCATAGTAAAATCTTTTTATATAAAAAATGTAATACTTTTATAAAGTTATTCGTTTTATTAGATTATAAATAGAATATATTATATATTATTTAAAAGATTTTTCTTTAAATCTGACCGTCCGATTAAATTAAATCAATCTGACCGCTTCATGAATTAGTTACTATACAATTCATTCTTCTATAAATAGAAGCTCATTCATTCATTATTTCTTATGAATTCAATTTGAAACTCTAGAGAGAAACTATAGAGAGAGTCTTCTTCTATAATCTTGAGCATATTTCTTTAGAGTTTAAGAAAGCTTTGAAACGTAGTACAAGTTTTCTCCGAGTATATCATCGCCTCTACCAAATTGAATAATACTCTTCTTTCAAAGGTAGGGAATATTATTTGTTGTACTTTCGTAAGGGGTGTTATTCTTTCGTATTCATGAAGAGAACTTCATTATTCCATTCTTTATTATTCTCATTGAATAACTCAGATACGCTGTCAAGAGCACCCTATACTTGGTGACATTCTTCTATTATTCCGTCTTTATTATTCTCATTGGAACATCCTGCTCACATGCGCTTTCTGGGACCGGTTCCGCCTTTATTATTATTCATTGGAATATCCTGCGTCACAGTGTTTTTACGCCGGACCGGTTCCGCTCTTTTACTATTCTCATTGGAATATCTTGTCTCATGCATTTTACGCCGGACCGGTTCCGTTATTTAGTATTACATTGAATAACCTCGTGGACGCCCCCAAAATAGTATATACATCACCCATTCCGAGTTGTCAATACATGGTACGAAACAACTACAACTTTATTATTACAACCAGAAAAAACGTGAGTTTGAATACAAATATTATCTTCTAGACAATATCTATACTCAAATAAATCCTCATCACATTTATTGATACATTATTTTACAAAATGGTGAGGACTACTAAACAATTCTTTCTAAAACCTTCATTCCATACCCCCCGACTGCGTACTCGCTATATTCTCGCCTCCCGAGAAGAAAAATGGAACAAAAAGGAAAAGGGTGAGCTCAACTAGCCCAAGAAAGAATATTATGACTAAGATAATATACAACAAATTTATCGTTAGTCTTCAACAGGAAAAATCTAATAGAATACAATAGACAACAAATTTTAAATCAATATTCGCAATGGAAATAATAATTCATTAGAAGAGTTAAGTAGAAATGCAAACTACTATCTTCTATGTATGAATTTAAAAGTTCATCGCCTATCTTTTATCCCTCAGAACATCAATCAATATACATCTCGAATCAAATATTCATCTTTGCACTACAGCCAAAGATATTCATCACTTAGTCATGTTCATCTAAACACTGCTCATCTTTGCACTACTACCAAAGATATTCTTCAAAATCATTCATCTTTGCACTACAAAGCCAAAGATATTCAATAATATCATCATTTAAGACTGAGGATGATGAAAAATATTTTTAAAGAAACGAATCCAGTGAAACAAAATGACAAGGATTAAGGATTAAGGATTCGTACTTTGTTTTATCCATGTTCAAAAATACCTCAAAAATGATCATAGTGGTGTAAAATTCAAGAATGATCAAAACATGGATACAATCAAAGCTAGTATCCAGAATAGATATTTTGGACAAAAAGAAGAAATTTTATTTTTCGGTGAATAGTGCTTGTGATATCGTGAATAAGTGTCGATATCGTGAATAAAGTCTTAGATATCGTGAATAGTAACTCCACACACAAAAGATAGAAATTCCATAAAAAAACATCTTCACGCTTACATTAATAGTACTCGTGAATAAGAATCGTGAATAAGAACTCATGAATAGTAACTCGTGAATAAGAACTCATGAATAAGTAACCCCGACATGAAAAAGTTCCAAATTTGATAAAAAGTTCCAACTAATATTTCAAAGATAATGATATTGAAGAAATAATATCATTTGAGAAGAAATTAACATCCCTTACCTCGAAAGATTAGTACTTCTAAATTTGGAATACCGGGTATAGTCTTTCAAGGAACTTGCACCGCCTAACAATACTCAAAGTATACTCACAAGAATACGCTCAATATATCGAGAGAGAAATAGAGAAAACTTCAGCTTTTTGGTGTGTTTTTCAATTCTAACCCAAGCACCTATTTTATAGAAAATGCTTAGAACACTAAAGCGTAAAATTGAATATAATATTAATATATTTTTCACATTTTCTTTAGCCCACCTTAGACAACTGATCTCAGCCCATTTGAATCACATGTGAGGCCAACTTAGTTGCAAAAAACGTTTTTCTCAAAATAATTAACTAAAACTCCCAAAAATTAATTATTTCTAACTTGAACTTCAATAATTTATAATAAATAGCCCTTTTATCAGAAAATTCAAATCTCTCGAGTTTTTATAGGAAATTCAATTCTCTACAACTTTGCGTAAGAAAGTTTTTCCAATTCCAAATGTAAATTGACCGAAATCCACAAACCAGACGATTTTACAAGCTATAATCAAATTTCTATTAATAATTGTGTCCACCAACACACAAAACATGTGTTAAACATTTAATGCCACAAAATACTCTTCCTCCTCATATACTCATATATCCCACATTCATTGTAAAAATATCATCGTTAATATATTATTAAAATAATATATTTAAATGAATTATTTTATCGTAAAAAGATAAAATATTAATTTTCAAATAATTGTCACATTAAAATTTTCTCCATCTATATCCTCATAAAATCAATATTTTCCTCATCATATAAATCAATAATTAATTATTCATAAATAATATTATAAATCACATTATTGACAACCGAGCGCCTCAGAGGAAAGAGGGGCTTTCCAATAAGGATCTCTCCTCATCTTGCGCAATTGATTAGATGACCAAACCTCTCCTTGATGTAACTTTCTAGACATTGTCAATAATGTTATCTTATAATATTATTCAGATAATATGAATTATTGTCTGATAATGGAAAATACTTGTAAATGACAATTATCAAAACAACAAAGAATATAAAATGTCAACGTAGCAATTATTGAATCAATAAAATAAAATAATCGAATAAGAATTCTCAGAACCATTATTGAGTAGTGCCTTCAATAATTGGTGCAATACCGCAGTATCGCTTGTGCGATAACGCCAGATTCTTGTGTTTTAACCAACGGGTATTCCAACAAAGTTAATCTGTAATAACTACGCCAATTATTTTTAAACAACTTATATTTGTCGCTTTCTTCATCCAATCGCTTTTATGGGGCCCACACATGGTCAAGCTACTGTCGCATTTAATATTCCCCGACAAGTCATTTAATATTCCACGACCAAACGAATATTTCCGACAACAATGAATATTTTATAACCACTTGCTTATTTTGAAGTATTTATGTATTTTACCCTAACTATCCACATTAATCACATCAACCCTTACTATTTCAAAATAATAAATAGAGAAAATTAAATTTCATTAATAATAAGTTGGGGTCTTACAACCTGTCTATGCAAAGTACCGCATGCATGGTGATTTATGTTGTTATTCCATTCTTTATTATTATGTTAGAACATCTTGTCGGTGCGTATTACGCCTGACTTGGTTCCATTAATTATTCTATTGGAATAACCTGTATGTGTGGTCTATCGTATGCATGGTGATTTCTGTTGTTATTCCATTCTTTATTATTATGCTGAATATCCATGTACGTCATGCGTTTATCTTTGGACTGGTTCCATTATTTATTATTCGCTTGAATAACTCAGATGTGCGATTCAGACGTATGCATGCATGGTGAATCCTTCATTATTCCATTCTTTATTATTCTGTTGGAATAACATGTCTGTGTGGATTACCACATGCATGGTGAACGATCCTTTGTATTTCATTCCCTGTTAAATTGTGGAAATGATCTGTTGACGTGGATTATGATAAAAGTCATAACAAAAGTATTGGACTGATAAAAATTATGGGTATATGTGGTATTAGTAAGTATTATGATGATTTATGTTGGTTATTATGTGAAAACTTGAAAGTTTCTTAGAAATCACAAAGGGTTGAAAATCAGATTTTGGTGAAAATGGAACATGAAATTCAATTGACCATATCTCCTATTATATTTCGAATTTTTGAGTGAGGTCAAGTTCCAGAGTTAGGTCTATGAGTTTTGTAACTTATCAAAGTGGAATCACCGGAAAATGTATTGTAGATTTTCGTGTGGACTGATTTTAGCAAAGGAGTCAAAAGCTGCAATTTAAGAAAAAACTACTACCCAGATTTTTAAAAGGGTATTTTTGGCCACTTAATTTGTGAGAAAAATTCTGGCCTTTTGGGACATGAAAGTATATGGTATAAAGTACTTCCTGTCCAAAAATGAGCTCATTCCGACTTAAAATGAGCAAGTTATGACCATTTCAATATTTAGGTTTTTTCGACGAAAAATGCTATAACCGGAGTTCTATAACTTCAATGACTATAAAATTTAAACTGAAAGCTCACGTTAACATGTGTAAGATCCTGCCAAGATTTGGGTATTTCTGGAGTTAACCTTGAGGTAGCTAATTTCTTAAGGAATTAATTAGAAATTAATTTTTGAAAAATAGTAAATGAATTTTAAAAATTCCGAGAAAAATATATGTTCAATATGGGACTATATTATGCTTATTCCCAGAAATGAATAATTTTTGGGACTAATTTGGTATTTTTCATGAAAATAGTTTAGTTACGAACATATGAGTTAAATATATTATGTGGAGTTGAAGAATTGG
This sequence comes from Panax quinquefolius, assembly GCA_020205615.1. Classification (NCBI taxonomy): domain Eukaryota; kingdom Viridiplantae; phylum Streptophyta; class Magnoliopsida; order Apiales; family Araliaceae; genus Panax; species Panax quinquefolius. The sequence continues at coordinate 15,575,447 of CM035167.1, forward strand.
TAAATAGTATTTTAGAGCTTGAAAATCCTATATAAGGTATATGCAGATTTTTGATGAATGATTTAATCATTGGTGATGAAATCTTATGAGTATGGCATTTTTGAATGATTAAATGTATTATTTGATAAAGTTTAAACAATTGAAATAAATTGTTTATAAGTTTAAGAAGTAATTAAAATACTGTTATAATATTAACAATATTAGATCATGAGTTTATTAAATGATGGATAATATTTGGATAAATTTATAGTCTTTAATATTTATCCTTGATTTCGTTTGATTATTGCTTATAATATTGTCATCATCCTCATGTTTATATTATGTTGAAAGTCATCTGTGGCCTGTAGTGCATAGATGGACTTGGTATGATTATGACCAGGGATTATTCGTTATAATCATGACCGTAATGTTACAAATGATATGGTAAAAGTCATCTTTAACCCGTAGTGTATAGATGGACTTGGCGTGATTATGACCAGGAATTATTCGGTATAATCATGACCGTAATGTGACGAATGATGTGATAAAAATCCTCATTTGCCGTAGTGCATTGATGGACAATTTTTGGTATGATTATGGCTATGGATTCTCTTCGGCCAAGGGTGCAAAGATGAATTGTTTTATGGCATGATCAGGCCCGTTGATAAAAAACACGATTATCTTTGGCTCGTAGTGCATGGATAATTTGTGGTTGTGATACTAATGAAAAAGTCTTCATTGGCCTATAGTGCATTGATGGACAGTTTTTGGTATGATTATGGTTATGGATTCTCTTCGGCCAAGGGTGCAAAGATGAATTGTTTTATGGCATGATCGGACCAGATTGATGAAAACACGATTATCTTTGGCCCATAGTGCATGGATAATTCGTGGTCGTGATACTAAAGAATATCCTCGGCCCAGTAGTGCGGGGATGATTTGATGATGTGGATTATTTATTAAAAGTGAGTCTCGGCGATAAAAGTGATGAAAAACCTTTAAATCATAGAAGATAGTAGATTTTATTCTCTATTCGACTCTTCTAATGGATTGCTTGTTCACCGCAGCTTAAACTTGATGTTTGTTATATTGTATCGCTTTATCATCATTGAAGGCTAACGATAATTTATTCGCATTATCTTAGTCATAATATTTCTTATTGGGCTAGTTGAGCTCACCCTTTCTTTCATTGTTCTTTTCGAAAATGAGAACGTAATTTGGGACTAGTCGGGAAACGGTGATGGTCCTAGATGGTGCATTATTAGTCCTCACTATTCTGTGAAATAGTGTAATAATAAATGCAATGAGGCGCCATTAAAAGTGGATATTGTCTGAAGGCAATATTCTTGTATAAACTCCCACTTATGTTTTGTCGTATTATACACGACAATTGTATTATTAAGTTTTATTTGTATTTATGTACTATGTGATCAAGGCGACTTCGAGATGGGTGATATATACCTAATTTTGGGGCGCCACAGTATCACAACACACTTTTCTATACTTGCTTAGGAGAACCTCCACGCCTAGAGACCACCATTCTATTCCGTTTGTTATCCCCACTCAATTCCGACAACACTCTTATTACACGAAAGAAATTGTGAAGCAGAAAGGGTGAGCACAACTAGCCCAGTAAAGAATATCATGAATAAAGCTAATTTACACTATCAATAGCCTTCATCATCAATAAATCAGAGATTTAGAACATATAGTAGATGATAAAAGTTTTCAACCATATTTGCAGCGGAACGAGCAATCCATTAGAAGAGTCAAATAGATCATCGGGTCTATTATCTTCTCCATGTTAAAAGTCCACCAATAATGTTTTATCCCTATAATATCAATCAACAATTCCTGTCCACAATCATATGAATAACTCATAATCATAATTGTGATTCTAAATTCCTCTTCGCACCTGTGATCTAAGATAATTTTCATCACCTATCTTCACCTGAAACATCAAAAATCACGGTTATACCAAATCACAATTCTTGTTCATAATCATACTAATAAATTCATCTTTGCACTACGGCCAAAGATATTCATTAACAATTCATCTTTGCACTACAAGCCAAAGACATACAACTGTATTTTAGAAAAGTCAAGTAGAGCATGATATCTTTTATCTTCTACAAATTAAAAGTGTATAACCAATATTTTATCGCTGAGACTCAGCTTAATAAATAATCCATATCATCGATTTATCCATGCACTACGGCCAAGGATATTCGTTAGTATCACATCCATGAATTATCCATGCACTACGGCCAAAGATATTCATTATTATCACATCCATGAATTAATATTTCATCGTCGAGACTCAACTCAATAATTAATCCACATCATCGAATCATCCCTGCACTACAGGCCAATGATATTCATTAGTATCACGACCACGAACACGAATTATCCATGCACTACGGGCCAAAGATAATCGTGTTTTCATCAACGGTTCTGATCATGCCATAATACAATTCATCTTTGTACCTTGGCCGAAGAGAATCCATAGCCATAATCATACTAAAAACTGTCCATCAATGCACTACGGGCCAATGAGGATTTTTTTCCACATCATTTGTAACATTACGGTCATGATTATACCGAATAATCCCTGGTCATAATCATACCAAGTCCATCTATGCACTACAGGCCAATGAGGACTTTTACCACATCATTTGTAACATTACGGTCATGATTATATTGAATAATCCCTGTTCATAATCATACCAAGTCCATCTATGCACTACAGGCCACAGATGACTTTCAACATAATATAAACATAAAGATGATGACAATGATATAAGAATTTAATAAAACAAGTTTAAGAATTAATTTATCCAGGAACTAATAACGTCCAAATTGTCAACACGATATCGCTTTCAGTGAGTAAAATTCAAGAATGCTCGTAATATTTCCATGAAAAGATATCTTTGGATGAAGCGAAATATCAAGGATATTCCACTAATTTCATGGAGTATAGAAGTCAAACTTTAACCAACCGAGTATAATAAAGAATGGAATAACAAAAGAAATCACCATGCATGCAGATTGTGATGTATGTGTTATTCCAATGTAATAATAATAACGGAACCAGTGTCGGTAAATTACAAGACCGATGTGATATTTCAATGTAATAATAAAGAATGGAATAACAACGAAATTACCACGCACGCGGTATTGCAGATGTATATGTTATTCCAACAGTAATACTAAATAATGAGAACCGTGTCAAAGCGTGTATACGACCGACGTAATATTCCAACAGAATAATAAATAACGGAACCAGTCCCATGAAATGCATAGATGTGATATTCCGGCGTAATAATAAATAATGGAACCGTGTCCCACAGAACGCACGCATGTGATATTCCGGCGTAATAATAAAGAACGGAATATTAGAAGAATTTCACCATGTATGCGGATTGCATAAACATGTTATTCCAACATAATAATAAATAATGGAATAATGTAAGAATTCACCAAGTATAGGGTAGCACAGATACAAAGTTATTCCAATGTAATAATAAATAATGGAATAACAAAAGTTCTCTTCATGAATACAAAAGAAATAATACCCTTATGAGTACAACAAATAATATCCCCTACCTTAAGAAGAAGATCTTTGGATATATGAGTAGTGAAGTAGCAAAATACTTTTCTTCTTTCTCTCTATAGTTTATCTCTGTAGTTTCAAATTGAATTCGTAAGAAATAATGAAGGAATGAGCTTCTATTTATAGAAAAATGGACCGCATATAGTAACTAACTCATGAATTCGGTCCAGATTGATTTAATCGAATCTCGATCCATATTTAAAGCAAAATCTTTTAAATAAAATAAAATATATTCTATTTATAATCTAATAAAACGAATAACTTTATAAAAGATTTTACTATGCAAACACTATGCATAATAAAATATAATATATTCTAATTATTGTCTAATAAAACATATAACTTTATAAAAGTATTCTGTTTTATATAAAAAGCTTTTCTGTTTTATTACATTAATAATATCAATAAAAAAAAATTGAGTGACTTATCACATAAGCATCAATAATCAATACCGTGTGCTACTATGCAACCACGCCAGACATCGCATTTTTAATAACAAGGGTGTTTCAACAGTTAACGATAAAACTTCCGCCGTTATTTTCATAAAAATATTTTTGTCGTTTTCTCAATCCGACAATAATTCCGTTGTGGGGTCCACCAATGATTGTACCATCGTATGGATATTCCCCGACTAATCGAATATTCCCCGACACAACGAATATTTTATATCAACTTGCTTACTTTGCAAAAAAAAAATTCACATATTACCCTTAACTTTAAACTTTTATCAATTTAACTATTTACCAAAATGGAAAAATTGAATACTTTTATTTCATAAAATTTGGGGTCTCACAAACATAGTTTAATTATTTCAACAACACATACTTGGATATTGTATTCCGTAATATATAGTATTATTTAATAAATATATATATAATAAAACAGAATTATAGAATGTCAAATATAAACAAATAAATTTGAGTCCTTTGAATTCACAAAGTCTCCTTAAAGTAAATTTATTCCCTCACTGGTGCTAAAGGATTAAATGAATAATTGCTTCCCAAGATAAAATGGATTTCCAGTTCTTAATTAGAAGCACTTCAAAATTAAGAACACATCGAACCAATTTCAATGTTATGTACTGAACTTACATTAATTATGCATGTAAATATGCCGAACTGTAATGATGCATGTAAGTATATACAACTTACAGTAGAAAGGGAAGAAGGAAGAACACTGCAATGGAACGAGAATTATTTTGCAGTAAGTCATGAAGGAAAGGAACAGAGAACGGGAAACGGAGTAAAATGCCAGAACGGGAAATAATATACTGCAGAACGGAAATTTCAGAAGGGAAGGAGAAGGAAAAAGTGTCTTTGAAATGCTTCCCACATCGATTATTTATAGGATAAAATATTTTCATTGGCGCGCGGTTTATTACCGTTGGCGCAGTTTATTACCATTGGCATCAAAACTACGTAGTATCATGTACTGTAGTCAAAACTACGTTGTATTATGTACTGTAGTCAAAACTACGTAGTATCATGATAATTATTTTAATAAAATCTGATAAATCATTAAATAAATTTTGTCCAAAAAATATATATCATGACCCGCCCACGGCCCGACCATACGAATGGCGGCGACGACGCGCGTGTGGGTTTCAACCATGCCTTGGCTAGGTCCTCTCCCTTCCACAAAAGTGAGGTGCCCCTTGAGCAAACATCTCATATATATGTTCTTCCTTTTTCCCTCTAATGCCCTATGTGGGACTTATGCAATTTACAACTTCAAGTAGGTGACTTTGGAGTCAATTTTCTCATTCAATTCTTAATGGATTTGAACATATAAATATACCAAGTTACACTCCTCATGAAGGAGAATACATTGGTGCAAAGACACGATATTTTCGGAATGTAGGTCCCTCATTTAATTGAGCCTCAAAATGCTCTAATATTTAATGTTTTCAAATCCCATTTCCAACAATTGAATCTCGGAATTGCCCATGATTAGAGTTTGAGATCTTTGAAATTGTTCATCTTCGTGACAATTGTGTTGTCATGGATGGTTGTCGTGATCAAGGATCACCATGTCATAGGTGACATTAACCCTAAGTATCATTTCAACTTCTCGGGTTAAGACGAGACAAAGGCAAATCCTAGCATTAGATGATATATGGACTCTACAATTGTTAAGTAATGACTTTACGATCTTTAAGTCATGACTCAACGATCAAAGAGTCATGACTAAACGATCGTAGAGTCATGACTTAACAATTGTAGAATAATAAATTAACGATCGTAGAGTCATTACTTAGATCGTATTTTAGTTACAAATAAATAAAACTTTGAATTTATTTTCTTCCATATATTTAAAATATATACACCCCCACCAATGTCCCCATGCACTCCCTCAACTAACACATTGTGCATGTTTCATTCATTTTATCAACAATTCATTAAAATATTGTTTATATCTAGTTAAAAGTTTATGTACCAGAAAAAAATTATAGTTTAAAGAACTTTAACCTTATAATTCAGCTATATATTGTATATTATACTTCCACCCGTAACAGTACTCACTCCATTTCTTTTTAAATGACACTTTAGGAGAAAGTACATAAATTAAAAAATACAATTAATGTATTATCTAAATATTGATTAATTAAACTCGACAAAAATATATAATAATATTGTCCTTTTAAAATTCATTAAAAAGATAAAATGGAAACAATTTAAGGTTTAATATTTTGGGATATATAAGAAATGAAGTTCGTATTTTTTTCGTAAATTTACAAATAACAAATAAAAATGAACACATTTTTTCTTTTAAAAAGATAGATAAAAAATAATTGATAAAATATTTTCCAAATAGTCATACTTAATCTGACTTTTTGTTAATTACATGATTTGAATTTATCCGGTTACCCACGTTTAGAGTATTTATAGTGGTAGCGTTTGGACATCCAAACGCACTGCACCAGTCTTGGAGTGTTGCATTCGAATGTCCAGATACACTATACCACTTTTGAATTATTGCATTTGGACGCCTCTAAACACACCAGGTACTCTAAATGTTAGGAAATTATGAATTATCCAGAATTAATTTTTCTTCGATCCAGAATATTGGAAGATCTCCATTATCAGTACTACCAAACAAGAATGTCCGAAAATGACCCCAACACATTTCTGTATGAGCAAATGCATATCCTAGATACTGTTTGGTCACGAGCACCAACTTAACTAGACGTGGATCCAACTATCCAATTAAAAATTTATAACTCTTAAATTAGGTGTGAGGACTTTGTATGAAATTGCATACGAAATGTATCTTAAATAAAAATAAATTAATAAATAAAATAGATGGAATATATATATATATATATATATATATATATATATATATAGTTATATATATATAATCTGTTAGAAGACACAATCTCCTACTTAATGACGGTTTTTTTTTTATATGATAGTTCAGCTCAACCGTCGCCATTCGAAATCTGAACCGTTGTTGTAATTAAAAAAATTCCATCGGTGACATAAAGACGCATATGTACTATACAGCTGTGTATATACATTTCTCTCTCTCTCTCTATATATATAATAATAACTAAAGATATGATTATTCATGTGGATAGCACGAAGAATTATTTATTAAAAATTCTTGACAGGTAGGATGATTAGGTTTTTAATATTTATGTAAATTAGTAGATTAATCATGTGTCTGTCTGGTCACAGTTTTTTTCTTCAAATTTGATATGGAAACAAAATCTTTGTCAACTTGGAGGAAAACTACTTGCCAACATGATTATAAAATGGAAAAGTAGAAAAGGATATATATGTTGGAGGTCAGCAGTCATTAACAAAAAATAGAAAATTGTTAATTAATAGTTCTTCTCGTTTTGATGCAGCAGATTACTATAATTACACCCTAGGCCTACTAACACAAATATATATAATAAGAATAATGTTACATATATAAATTATTCTATAAACTGCTGATGTGACATACTCCATCTCAATTTATATAATAAAAATATAAATTGAGATATAATAAAAAAATATATATAATAAGAATAATAATTCTACGATAATAATTATTATTTTATAAATCTGGCGACGCTAAGATACTCACCTCGCTTTTTATGTGGATCAAGACTACATTAAAGTAATTTGTTGATCAATATGATGAGGTGTAAACAATAATTTTTTAAGAAAAAACACATTAATAATGATAATAATTGTCAAAGAAATACTACCAAAGCTCTAAAACAACATATTTAACATAGTCTAAACCACTTTCCAACTCTAATTAGTAAAGAAAATAACGAAATATTAAAAAAAAAAAATCCGAAGTTAGATATGGCCCTTTAAACTATTAATTTTTTTAATAAATGAGATTGAATAAAATTATAAAACCGCTCTATTTATATATTAAACATCTCTTCAAAAGGATTATTATTAATATGTATTGTGACAAATCTATTTCAAATTATAATTATAAAATATATTAATAAATGAGGTTGAATAAAATTATAGGAGCGCTCAACTTATTAAACATCTCGTCAAAATGATTATTACTAAGTAACTTATAATAAAAAGAATCGACGTAAACATTCACAATATATATTTATAAACAAATTATTTTAAAATTAGAGATGTATTTTAAAATAATAATCTAGTAATATATTTTTGTTTTATATGTAACTTTAAGATTAGAAAGGTTATATTCACAGGCAAAAATGTATGGGGATATAGTAATTGTTTTGTTTTGAAAAATGTGTCCCTTGTTTATAAGGGGAAACACCATGGCACAAATTGTTAAGAGCATATTTGTCCAAATAAAATGCTGGGTGGGTAAACTAGCAACAAAAATAAAATAAAATAAAATCGGTCTGTTAATATCATCTCTAATATTAACAATGATAGTAAAAAAAAAATAAGAATATATATATATATATATATATATATATATATATATATTTGTGTGTGTGTGTCTCTGTGTGGGCAAGGAGGAAGTATTTAGACAGCTTTTCCAAATTTATTTTTCTATTTAACCAAGAAAATATGTTTGGCTGACAACCAGAAAATAGATACTCCCTCTTTTCTTTAATATAAGTCGTTTTAAAGTTGTGCATAAGTATTAAGAAAATAATTATAAAACATTAAATATACTATCAATTGTCTATATTGCCATTATATTGGAAAAATAGTGTTATTTATTGGGCAAAAAATAGTAAGAGAATCAAAGTTATATTTAATACTTAGGGTAATATAGGAAACTAAACAATTAATGCTTACTTGAAATTCTCAAACGACTTATATTTAAAAACAAAAATATTTGGGAGTAAATTTTATGTATAGAATGGACAACTTATCTGTCTGTCCAATGGTCGGAACTCAGACACCTTAAGACAAATAGAAACATCGTTCAACAACAAAGCACCACACATTAATACTGACATTAATACTGGACTGGTTAGTATGAAGTGAATTTTATTAACTTTATGATTAATAGAGTGATGACACAAAAACAGAAACCCTTCAACCTGTGTGTCAGTACTGTATTGGTATGAAATGAACTTACTAAAGTTCAGTTCATACTAACCGAATCTATTATATAAGATTATAAGAAGATGGACTCCCTCCAATTTTGTATATAAGATAATTTTAATAATAATATAATCATAGTAATTATTACTAATTACATCAATAATAATAATAATAGTGATATATGTATATATCAACTTATATTGTGAATAGTCTCATTAATAGATGATAGTCGGTTCATAACAAAAGGTAACCGTAGTGTCTTAACAGGTCACCAAATCTTTCAATGACGGTGAGCTAAGAAAAATATTCCCTTTGCAATATTTTGTTGCAGATCAAATTTATCTACAACACAGTATTACATAAGGAAAAAAAATTACTAATTTCAAATTAATAGTAAAATAATTTCCTCTTTGTAACACAATGTTGAAATAGTTAATTGTTTCCCATACTATTTCTTTTAATTCCCACCGTTAAATCTTATAATGAATGGTGTAAAATTTAATGGTTAATTAAGACTATATAACTATTAATGAATCGAGTCTCTTATTTATTTAATGGTTATTTATTTTTTTTTAAAAAATTTGTAACATTTTGTTGCAAAATATAGACTCTTATGGATTCTCTATCTGTGGCATGTCCTTGAAAACCCTCCCTCATCTTTCTTTAGGGGGGTTCCGTGGTTGTCTACCTTTCAGTTCTTCCCTCTTCCCTCTTCCCTCTTCCCTATTTCTTTCTCTCTCCACAATCCTCATCAGGACAACTCTACCATTTGATTTATACCCACTAGTTAGCATCTATCCAGCTCGATCTCCAAATTGGAATTCAAATACGCCCAGTTTTCCTTGTTCAATTCCCTTCAAGGACCTTCTTTATTGACTTAAAAATCAAAATTTAGTTTTGATACTTAACCCATTTGACATGCAATGTTCTGATATGAATTTTTATACGCCAACAAATAATTATGAGTGAAGGAAGAAGATGGGGAATGTAGTTGGAAGAGGAGGTGAAGCAGTTTCTCTTTTGAATGTCCTTTAACATTTTATCCCCTAAACCCCCTTCTTTCATTCTTGTACAGGTAATTGATTTTTATGTTTTTGCTTTCTAATTTCTCATGTACATTCAAAGGATAAAAATACCCATCTAAATTTTTATTTTTATTTTTGGGTATTCGGGAATAGATACTAATCTCACTCCACGGGCAATCTGTTCATAAAGCTCATCTTTTTTGTTCTTCAATTTCCTTTTATGAGAAGGATCGGATGCTATTAAAAAAAACATTTTTAACCATGTTTGCTTGCTTGCTTTTTCAACAGCCAAAGGAATCATCTCTTTTCATTTTGTGTGGTGCTTCCTCCATTAATTTACTTTAGAAAAGGGATATTGGATTGGGCTTT